>MU825402.1:1507168-1523496 GCA_029204205.1 Desmophyllum pertusum
TGGGGGGGCGGGGGGGGGGAGGGCGGGTGGGGGGGGGGGTGGGAGATTTTGAAAAAAAATATCCTGCAAGCACACTTCACTTGTATGCACACGACAACTGCCCCAAAAAAAAACAAAAAAAATATCATGCATTACAACATGTCTCGGAGAAAAGAATCATTTATTGCGCATGTAAGGGTTTGAAAAAACTTCTCCACCTATACAAATATCACTCAAACCCCCCCCCCCCCCCACCCCTCTGAAGTTTAAATGGTCCACCCCTAAGGACCCCTTGGGGATGGCTTAGGGTCCAGATAAGATAGGGGTCTCGAGTCAAAACCCCGACTATGTCGGCTACTTGACCCGACAAATTAATGGAAACTTCTGAGGATTTGTGAGGCTGATACCTATTGACCGTTACAATTTCTCATTGGCACCTTGCCTGTACAACATATCTGGAACCCTGCATACTTGCAATGAAACTGTTCAAGTCGTTTAAGGGTTCATAAATACCAAGAGGTTCTAATCAGGACTTGTAGAGACTTTTTTGCTAATTTAGAAGGAATGGAAAAACATAAAGTTATGAAACACAATGGTCTTAATTATCTGCAGTTCTAATGAGTCCAGAAATTTTTGAAAACAATAGAAGACCTCCCCACCTCCTGCCTAAAAGAGTATGTTTCAAGGCTATATTTAATTAAATATGGTAAACACATCATTTGCTAAATTCAGGACGTACTGACTCTCCATGATCGTTGTATGGACCCAGCACTTTCTGTCAGGAGACAAGCTATGGTATCACTAACGTCCCTTCTACAAGAGAGGCCGGCATGTACCATGGTACACAGGTGAGTGTGCAAAAGCATGGTTGTGATGTCAGCCACACTGTCTATAGCCCGGCCTTCTGCATGTTTATGTCCGACTACCAGTTCTAATTTCACCCCCAAGCCTCACTTTTGAAGTACAAATATGTAAATTTTATCATGAACAAATTCCTAAAGCAGCAAAGATGAAAATAATACTAGGAGACAGCTGACACTTCAGGCTAACTTAAACAGTATGCATCTGCAAGAGGTTGAGAGGAATTTCATGTAAACGAGGCTTGGGGCTGAATTTGAGCAGTTGACATAATCGTGCATTAGGCTTATTGTAGTCTAGTCCTGTTGTGGAGTGTTTTCTTGTGTGAAGATAAATTGAGCTCAAAACAAAAGACATTCTGTTTACTTACTGTTAGGATAGCTGACAACATATGCCTTTCACTTTTGATAAGCTGTCAAAGCCAACAAAGTCCTCCTGCAATGAATCAATATTTGATATCAAACTGATCACTCTACACTGTAAGGTAAAGCCATTCAGGGCCAAACTGGCCCACACTGCCGGAGCTTATCCCGGTTTCTCTATCATGAAGCCGACTAGGAGTATTGCTAACTCCCCCTGGGTGGGATGCTAGTCCAATGCCAGGTTACCCCCCATCATTTTGTTAGGTTTCCCAAACAGTTAGTCGGTACCCAATTTTATTATATGGCAAAATGGTCCACGATGAAAAGGAACATTCTGATTGGTTCCCTGAGCGGTCCGAATTTTGCAATACGGACCGCAAAGATGGACCGCTCACGAACTCATTTCGCCAAATTCCTTTTAAGAAACATTGAACAAAAGAAACTGTTTTCTATTAAGAAGAAAATTTTTCCTCATGTCTGGCGGACAATTTTGGTTCAAATTTTTCGCAAAGTGGCCTGAAAAATGCAAGAATATGCTTAGTTTTGGCGCGCGCGCGTTAGCCGAGAATGGTTGCACTAATTTCTCAGCAAATTTTTTAAAAGTCATTATAATAAAAACTTTATTGAACTAGCTTGTTCGGTCCGTATTGGGAAATATTGGTCTCGTTTCTTTTTTGCAAGTTTATGGACCTCGCCTTCGGCTCGGTCCATAAACTTGCAAAAAAAGAACTCGACCAATATTTTCTCATACGGACCTCACGCTAGTTCAAATAACATCTATATATTCCTGGTGGAGAGCTCAGTCTTGTCCAAGAACACAACAAAGTGAACCCGGTGAGGGCTCGAACATGACCCTCGATCTGGTCGTCCAACGCTAACCATTAGGTCACTGCGTCTCCGCAACTCTACACCAAGCTCACTTCTATTCTTGACTTTCAAGCCTGTGGTTGGATGGAGTGTTGCCGCTTGTTATGGACAGAGAAACTACGGCGCAAGAAAAATGTTTTCAGATACTGGAGGACGTGCTGCTCAGCAATATTGTTCCTCATTCAAAGTTAGTAGTAATAGTTAAATATTTTTATAACAATAATCCTTCAAAATTGCGCTGAATATTGCCTGATACTTAGCCAAGTGGCCGTAAGCTAAGTTGGTGAAAATCAGACGATATTCCACAAGATTGAGCAGGATTGTTTTATTACCCACAAATTGTCCAAAAGTCAACATTTGTACATTTACGTAAAATATAAAAAAAGTAAATTGACTCTATGAAATCGTAAAATAAATCGATCTTGCAGAAATTTCTAAGACTTATTTACATTTGCAAACTTGACAACAAAATAAAATAACTATTAAAAGGTTGTACAAAGTCGAGTTGTTAGCCTCCAGTGTTGTTACTGACAGATAAAAGTTAACCATGAAATGTTCTGATATGGTAATTGCAGATCAGCTGGTCAGCATCACATTCTTGCTTGGAATCTACTTGATAGAGTCGCCAGCCCATCAGGACAGGAAATCAGGTAAGCGATATGTTAGAAGTTGATTGTTATTAACTAAACTACCAGCTTCTCTCAGTCCAGGTGTATAAAGACTATAAACATGTACTGGTGAACTGTTGGGGAAACTTGGCTATAAGCACTGTATTTTTCTTTTCAGACGTTATCTTCACTATGCATTTCAGCATTGGTCAAAACAGAACAGACTGTCAGGAAATCTGATCAAGTCACTTATGTCCCACATTGACAATGAACACAATAAGGTACATGGATCCATAGAGTTTTAGAAACACAAGTGGAAGTTTGGGAGAATGAGAAATCTGATGGAACCACAAACCATTTCAAGTTCTCCCAAACTTGTGAGCGTGTCTCTGTAATAGTATATTTTTAAAGAGTTAATTATTAATAATTATTATTATTATAGAAACACAACTTTTAGTTAATCAGAGCACAGGCTTTCATTAGGCGAGGCCTGATGTAGGAGATGCGGTCCTGGCTAATGGTTAGCACGTTGGACTCTGGATCGAGCGGTTCGGGTTCCAGGACTGGCTGAGTTCACTGTGTTGTGTTCTTTGGCAAGACACTTTACTCTTGGAGTGCCTCTCTCCACTTAGGAGTTATAAATGGGTACCAGCAAATTGTCAGGGCAACCTGACAAAATGCCGGGGGTACCTGAGATGGACTAGCATCCAATCCAGGGGGAGTAGTGATACTCCTAGTCGCTTTATGCTATTGAAACCAGAGTTGAACGCTGGCCGTGATAAGCTAATAATAATAATAATAATAATAATAATCTTTATTTATATAGCGCCGTTTCTACTAAAAAACCAACAGCGCTTAACAAAAACTACTTATTATAAACAAATAAACATTACTTACTGATATGAAAATTTACTATTATAAAAAACGAATAATTATAAGAAAGCAAAGATTTAAAAGGAACGATTAAATAAAAAAGTCTTAACTCTACTTTTAAAGGTACTTAGGCATGATATGGTTCTAATATGGTCAGGTAAATTATTCCAAAGTATAGGTGCATAATAAGTATATAAGCTACTTGGTTATATAGGTGAAGTGATTCTCTAAGGCTGTTTTAGTGTCTTAATTCTGGGAAAATTGCATCTAATGCAAGTTCTTGTCCTTCCTCTTGCAGCTTCAATTTTCACTGCAAAACGATCCTTGGGTTTCTCAGAATAAATTTGTTGATTTTTCTGTCTGTTTTCCAGTAGAAGTAAGCTGTTTTTGTTGCACTCATTTTTCAGGCAGCCTGGCTATGTTTAGCGGAGATTGGATCATCATCAAATAAACTGGATCATTCCTTTTGTTGTGAAAAGTTGGAACGATTATTCACAAGGACTAAAAGGTACATCTATCTAGACCAGTATTTTCAATATTGATATGTTGGTTTTATTGAGAATTTACTGGTAGTGGCTTTGTGACAGGTATATCCTGTACATTGTTTGGCATCTCCCCCATTTCTTTACACATTCCATCACGGTAGTGCCTGACTGTACTTGTCTCATGATGTCTCTTGAAGGCTTCTGCAGTGTGTAACATTAAATATATCACACGAGTGACAGTGTTCATCAGGATATCCAAAACACTAAGAAGAGAGTTGAAAATACAACCCGCAGCGGAGTATTTTTGATGATGAAACACTGTCTCGAGTGTTTGATTTTTTTTCTTCTCAATCAAAACAAAAACTAAGGAGTAAATGTTTTGTTGACGGTGGTCGGCTTGGTCACACACGGGTGTGTGAGAAATAAAATCATAAAATTCTATACTAGTACCGTGTTGGAATGAAATATTTTGCCAGGATCTAATTTTCGTGAATTTCGCAGGTTTTCAACGATTCGTGAAAATTAGATCCAGTAAAATTAAACTCCTGTGAAAAAAAGGTACCGTGCTTGAAATATCAGAGAGGAACTTGCCCAAGATCTGCAAAAAATCTGCCTCGCTCGGTTAAGTCTGAAATCCAAATTCGCGAAAATTTGTTCCTACGAAACACAAAAACATTGTCAATCCACGACATTAAACTCCCGCTAAAATTTCATGCCACACGGTACTGTAATTAAGACTGGGTATATCCTGAGTAGGTTTGTGCCTCTGACTACTTTATTATTTTGTTTCATGCTGTTTTTGTCAGAATATAACTTTGAGGACACTGTGCCGCATCCTAGCAGTGTTAGGAAGCACTGCTCCTCTTCTGCCCTCTGCTGTTGTCAGCACCCTTATAGGTAAGTTGTACTACAGTAAAGAATGCAAGACTGTTCAACAACAACAACGACAACTTTATTTGAATGTAAAATAACTACCGGTACCAGCTGGCCACAAGTGACCTACTAATTGGGGACACTTTTTGGCGTAATTTACACATCCTAAGAGTAGCTGAAATCTTAAAATTAAAATAATTATTACAATAAAATATGATATATTTCGAAATTATATAGTTTAAATTACAATAACTATGATTATAATAAAATTACAATTTTGCGCTCATTGGATTTAATGGTCCTCAGGAATTGCACAGGTAGCGGTTTGTGCAGCTGTTATTTGTGATTAAAGTAGCTGCTGTTCTTCCTCCTGATATTAGCTTTAAATGCTGATAACGAAGTTTTGGCCCTATCCTTGCTCAATAATTCAAATTAAGCCATACCAAGGTATTCTTTGCTCCTTACTACATATTATGCAAGCTACTGGGGAACATCTTGTTTAAAATGGGAAAAAGAAAAAAATCATATTTTCCTTCTCAGCTGACCTGCAACAGAAGCTGATAACATTTGATTGTCCTCCAGAAGTCATCGCTGCTATCGTAGCAACCCTCTGCAAGGTGTGATATTTTACATATTTGTTTGTTTCCTGGGCCTTAATTGTTTGTGCATGTAGATCATAGTGATAAAGCACTCTATCCTATTCTGGTGAGTTTTGAAATTATTATTTTTGTCTCCCGTGCAGCTCTGTAAAGTACAGCCAGAGGAAATAGTAAGTTACAATGAATCATAACAATAAATAAATTAATCAATTATAAATGATTAAATAATAAATCCCCTCACTGTAGTGAGTCACAGGTTTCCAACCTCCCCTCACATTGTAGCGAGTCACAGGTTCCCCAACCTCCCCTCACATTGTAGTGAGTCACAGGTTATCCAACCTCCCCTCACATTGTTGTGAGTCACAGGTTACCCAACCTCTCCTCACATTGTTGTGAGTCACAAGTTACCCAACCTCTCCTCACATTGTTGTGAGTCACGTACAGGTTACCCAACCTCTCACCTGATTTGCCAGCAGATTATCTTTATTTTTTTTATTTCTTTATTTCCACAGGGAAACAGCAATCACTGGTGTTCTGACCTGTTGAAGGCATCTGAGGAATTCCTGTCCAGTGTGACATTAAAACAAGATTCTATCGACGAGGAACTTCTTACAAGGACATTTGTTTACTGTTGGTGAAGTGGCACAGGTTCGTTGCACTTTCATTCAAGTGCTTGAGAATTGTGATGCCAGGCATCAGCTTCCTTCTTCCAGGGGGACTGGATAGTCCTGGAAAATGATTGATTTTTGGCAGGTCCTGGAAATCTACTAATTCAAGCGAAAATTGACATGGAAAAAAGAACAGCCACATAATAAACTAAACCATGCCGGCTGCAAATATATATTTTTCTTGAAAGGACACGTGTCTGACTTACGGTAGTCACCATTTTGGTCGGACAAAACAAAACTGAGGTCAGACATCATATTACAGTACTGCTTGATAAGCAAACCTGCTAATTTAAACACATTGTCATTGCAGAGTAAACTACATGTAGTTTGCGTTTAGAATAAAATGCATTAGCGTTTGCGTTGGAAGGCCAAAAAAATTGTCCAGACATTATGTCCGACCACAGTTGGGATTTCATCGGACATTGGCAAATTTTGGTCTGCCATTGTCCGATGACAGACTGTTATTTGCAGGCCTGCCATGTGTGGGAAATTCTTGCAAAATGTGAAGAGCATGTGTTAAAGAACTAATTTGAAATTAATTTAACAAGAATACTGTCTTGTTTGATTTATTACTTACAGCTTGCACCAAAACCAAGACTACAGAGCGGCTGTTTATGTTTGTGGAATCCATGCTGATATCTCACAAACAACAAACAAGGTAAGTCTCAGTTGTACCGTTGTTGGTTTTAGAACTAGGCACCCATAGCAACGAACCAACATGCTACAATAGCGACACAAACAATCGACCTCAATACCTGATGAAGACTAGCAGTAAAGCAGTTGAAATGTTATGATCAACACATCAAGGTGACTCCATCACGAGACTAAACGTCATCTTTTCTATGCTACTGTTGTAATAATTATTGTTATGCATTATATCTACTGGTAGTTTATGAACTCATTTTGAAGTGATTAGGGCTTTCACTGTAGAACATTGTGCTAATGAATTCCAGCAGTGTTACGTACAGAGTCAACAGTAAAGTCATTGTTTTATGCCTCAGATCCTCTTCAGAAGTTAAATCTGTCACCACCTGTCAAAGCTCATGCATTTGTCACTCTTGGTAAGTTCTGTTATGAGTGTCTTAAGCTACATGAGCAAATCTACATATTGAGTAAATCAATGTACAGTCAACTCTCGTTATAGCAGAAACACTTGGGACATAGTTTGGAGTCCGTAACAGCGAGAGTCTGCAGTAACGGGAGTCATTTTCAGTCGAACCTCTATGGCTTTTGCCAGGTGGAGGGCTGGATTTTGTCCGTAATAACAGTCGGGGTGTCCGCAAGGCAAGAGCTGACTGTATATGTCTTTGAAGGCCAGAAAATAAACTTCAGATATGATCCAAAAAAGTACTTTTACATACTTTGTAAATACTATCACTACTAGTTCAAGCGCACTTTCACAGTTTTGATGAGCTTCATCCAGTTTGCATGTTGCTTCATGATCTTTGGGAGCTCTGGCCGTGGGCCGGTATTCCACTGTAGCTGGTCTATATACATGTAAGTTGTTGCCGGGCATCCTTGATGTCTCGCCATGAAGTGGATACTAAAGAAAGAGAAGCAAGAAAGACAAAATACTGTCTGGGGAAGAGGGGTCTTCCCAGTCAAGAATTAGCCCTTACAGCTGAGTCCCACTGCCCAATGAAGAGTTCTTGCACAAGCGACTCCACAGTGCAGGGCTTGAAATTAAATGTTTTTCGTAGGAGCAATTTCGCTCCTAGGTCCAAAATTTTAGTAGCAAATTTGGTTTGAAGAAGGAGCAAAAAAAAGAAGAAGTAATAATGGGAATGGATCACAATCGTCCCAGTCCTTTACTCAGGTATGACAATATAACATTTTAGGTTTGAAGTGGAAAAACTCTCCTCAAACAGTGTGGTCTTTCGAGAGATTAACTACAAGGAAACTAATCAAAGACTTTGAACTCCAAGCCAAAAGTAACTTCAAAAATTCAAGGAGCAAAGTTGCTCCTCGGTCAAATTTTTTAGGAGCAAATAACCTCAAATCAGTGGCAATTTGCACATGTGTGACCGCTAATTTTGCGCCCTGCCACAGTGCATACAAAAGTCATGGGTTACTTATGACAAATTATGTTGTTCATCATTGTCAGGTAAACTGTGCCTTCAGAATGAAGACTTGGCCAAACAGTGCATTGCTGCACTTGCAAGAGAGTTGGAAACCTCTGATGACCCAGCTATCAGGAATAATGTGGCTGTGGTCATGTGCGACTTGTGTGTCAGGTATGAAAAATGTACATGCACGTGTGTTAATTTTAATGTGGCTCAATGTAATTTAGGCAAAGTCAAATCTCGAGTCAGTGCAGCCAGCAGTTGCTCCCGTTGACAGTACGTGACCTGCAGTGGCCTCAGCAGGGAGTTTGCAGGACTGATATCTTGTGACTTACGCTATATCCTTGTCGCATTTTGAGCTGATCAATGCTGATCTTTGCAGATCAAATTGCTGTATTGCTCTGAAGGGGAATCTTTGCGGATTCTGGTTACATTTTAATAGAGGTAACAGTCAAGCCCATTCCAATTCTAGGGATTAGAAGAATAAGAAGGCTCATCAGCAGCCAGCTTAACCTGTACTCCGTCTCCCAAGACGTTGACATAGGGTTTGTATTTTGGGAGACAAAAAGTTTCATTAGTGATAGGTTTCTGTAGCATAACGTGAATGGTGGTATTGCTACTCCCACTGGATGGGATGCTAGCAAAGGAAAAAAAATATATGTTAAGTCGTAATGTGAATGTGAATGTTGGTCTCTGGTAAATTAAATGATGGTTCCCCAAAAAATCCTAAACGCTGTAAAATCAATAATTTCAATCTTGATTCTTCTTGGAATTTGAAATTACCAAAACAAGCAAAAGAAAATATCAAGGTACGCGTCCAACGCAGGTTACCCCTAGCATTTTATCAGATTGCGCAACAATTTGCCAGCACCCATTTACTATTCTGAATGGAAGAGAAAACTGCTCGATCCAGGGTGTGTCCAGCAAAATATCAATAAGGTCACTGTCTCTATTTTTTATGTATACATATTTTTGGCTGAAGTAGTGTCTCTTTTTTCTTCAGATACACAGTCTTGTTGATCGGTATGTTCCAAATATCGCTGCTTGCCTGAAAGACACTGCATCCTTGTGAGGAGACAGACACTGACTCTGTTGACCCACCTGCTTCAGGTACAGTCAGTATTTGTAACCCGTAAATTCTCCTTATGAATATCAATACAGTGTCAACAGACAGGTGATGAGAATATAGAAAATCGTCAACTAGGGAAGGTTCTTGATGTACAACCAAATTCTCAGAACTAACAATAAGTGAAATATATGGCGATCAGAAAGGAGCCATCAGAATTCATAGTTTGGAGTTCCCATGGGACTGAAAGGGTTAATATCAGAGTGTGTTTATTGCAAAGATGATCACTATGCAGTGGCGGATCTAGGGGAGGGCCTCCCCCCTTGTGGGCAAAAATAGTTAAGGGCCGAAAATGTTTCGGCCCCCACCTTATAAATAGGTCTGGATCCGCCACTGCCATGCAATTTGCAATTATTTAAAATAATTGTCACATAGTGATTAGTCATTTAATAATTATTGTCAAGCTCCCATGAGTCCTCTGTAGCTCAGTGGTGGAGCGTACCGACCCAGTGTGCAGAAGGTCATAGGTTCAACTCCTTTTGAGAGAAACTCTGAATTTTTTTTCCAAGGCGTTCGTGTCACTGACTGAATAATATCTTTCTTAAATTGTTTTTTATCGCAGGAAGACTTTGTTAAATGGAAGGGTGCTCTGTTTTACCGTTTTATCACCACACTGGTTGATGAAGATCTGAGATAAGGAAGTTTGGTTTGTTGCCTTGTTATTTTATGTTTTAAGAAATTAATATTATTTATGCTACATTCCTTTATTCTTAGGCTACTGCTATATGTTGCCATTGATTATAGTGTTTTTTTATTTGTTATTTTTAGCTGATTTTTGCTTAGTGCATCTTCTGTTGACCAGACATCCTGGCATGCTCTACCAGCATTTTGTTGAATGTGTGTTTCCATTTTAACTCCTTTGAAAATCACAAAGGTATAATATTATTACATTTATGTATATACTCATCTCGGTCCAGAGTCCTCGTTACCCTTGTCCAGCGGCGGAACGGGAACAAGGACCTCTGAGGGGAAGCGAGTGACATTGTATAAAATTTATTTGATAATTATTGATCAGTCGGTCGGTCGGTCGATCGGTCGGTCGGTCGATCGGTCGCGTCGGTCGTCGGTCAGTCTGTCTCGTAACATCAGGAAGTATTCTTGTAAAATCATTTCTTTCAGTTGATGTTATTGTAATAATCTTGTTTTTCTTTCCTCTTTGTCTGTTAGTATACAACAAGTTCCCACAGACAGACAGAGAGAAAAAACTGTTTTCTTTGAAGGGAGACCAGAATTCTAGGTAAACCTCAATCTTTAAAATAATTAATGTTTCATAATGTAACGTCATGGAAAATCAAGAAATCTAGATGGTGGATATGGCGGCTGTTTGGAAATCGTGATGTAATTTTCACGTCACAATGATGTTATCATCTCATGTTTGCCGTAACATGTAACTCTCCAAGTTTTCATTGTCGTAGCCTTAATACTCCTGGAATAACGGACCAGGGGGCGGGGGGCGGAAATTCATCTCCGGTTCTGCATGGTTTCAAAAGACCAAATAGGGTTAAAAAACTAACTTCCCTCCTCCTCCTCTTCCTCTTCCTCCACCCTCCTCCTTCTCTTCCTCTTCCTCCTCCTCCTCCTCCTCCTCCTCCTCCACACCCAATCAGTATAACCAAAACAAATGACATTATTTTTCAGGCAGGTGAAAAGATTAATACAACTTTATTTCCTAGGATAATTAAACCCCTCCTCAGAGCAAATGGGGGTGTAGATGTTAAACTTTTTTTCTTGTTGCAGTAAACGGTTTCACAATTTACCAGTTCATGCTGACCCACATGAGTGACGAAGACAGGTTTTCATCTCACAGGAAAGCTTTGTCAAGAGGTTTTGAATATTTCTGCTACATAAAATTGTTGGTCAAAATTGCTGAAGATTTGCTGCCTAATCCTGCCTACCATACTTCCTGATTAAATCAAAGTAATTTCACTATCCTAGTACCCACAATGTGTCCTTATGTGAAGTGTAGGAAAGGACTTTTGAAGTGATTGCACTATTTTTCTGATTAGGCAGTAGTCAAGAATCAGGTAGTGACATACACTTTCAATACTTTGGTGAGGATTCGCCAAAGAGATATATTGTTGTTTGATGAAGCTTATCCTGGCTGATGTGGTGCATTTTTTCTCCTGGCTTAGGTACTTGGTGGCTTCACTGATGGCGATATTATTCTGGATCACGACTCAGCTTCTGTTCTAAAAGATGCTCTGCTTATTTTGAGTAGCAAGGTAACAACTGGCACTAGCTAAACTTCTTTCACAACTTGTTGTACAAAGTTAGCTACTCCTAACAATACTGTGGGCAATACTATGTTCTTGGGCGAGACCCTTTACTCTTGCAGTGCGTCTCTCCACCCAGGAGTACAATGGTACTGGCGAACTGTTAGGGCTACCTTACAAAAATTCTGGGGGGTACCCTGCCTCGTCCCAGTCGCTCTCAAGCAGCACAGCGTGGCGGGGGTAATTGAGCACAGGGGGCACGGAGAGATGATGGGAAGGAGATGCAAAGCAAAGCTTTCGCTTTCCTATTTTTCTCCTTCTCATACATCCCCCGCTCTCGCGCTTCGCACTCGTTCCAAGCTCCCTCGCGCTTCCCACTCGCTCAGCTTCCTCACCGCTTTGCGCTCTCGCACAAATCCTGTGGAGGAGGAAGGGGGTACCTGTGATAAACTGGAGTTTATAATGTCAGCACTGTAGGGCATGCAAAAGCTTTTTTTCCATTGCCCACTGTCTTGTGTTTACTTTTTTACAAATTTCACACACAATCCCTGTGTATTTTGATTGCAGAATATCAAAATTTCCTCAATGAGAGCCAAAGCAGCTGAGGATCTTGCTGATGAGGGAGACATGGCAGGAGCTGCTATTGTCCAAGCTAGAAACAGTTTCTTACTCAGGTCAAGGCTGATTTGATGCTACCTTTATTGCTCTTGTGAGAGACGCAGTGTCCTAATGGTTAGCGCGTTGGACTCTGGATCGAGCAGTCTTGGTTCAAGCCTGGCCGGGGTCATTGTGTTGTGTTTCTTGGGCAAGACACTTTATTCTCACAGTACCTCTCTTCACCCAGGAGTATCAATGGGTACCGCGAATTGTCAGGGAAACCTGACAAAAATGCTAGGGGTTACCTGCGATGGACTAATATCATCCAGGGGAGTAGCGATACTCCTAGTTGCTTCGTGTCATGGAAACCAAAAGTTTGTTGGTGCTCGTGCTACAAGCCCGTCGAGCCACCAACAAAGTTTCTCTACTTTGACGAAGGTGGACAGAAGCCACTGAAAATTTAATAGTAAAATACAAACAAATTGGTTTAACAAACCCTTCAAAAAAATGTCTGCTATGTACCGTTTAACGAGCAGTGCAATTATTAGTTCCATGATGTCATTCATACAATGATGTTGGGGCCTGGTTTGTCTTGCATAACAGGTCCTCAAGAAGAACATGATTGAGAACATCATACCTATTATCATCGAGCTTAAACACATGGTGAGTACATGCAGATTGAAACTCCTTTCTTTGTATCATATGGTAAATAATGTAGTCGTACGGCGGGTGGTAGGTAAGTGAACTTGATTTTGTATAAAATTAGCACCACTTTTTTAGCAAGCATATGGTTGCCACAGGTCAGGGGGAAAATTCTTCAAGGTCAGGGAAAAGTCAGGAAATTTTATTTTGAGTAAAGGGAAAATTGACATTTTTGAAGAAAAGTCAGGGAAAATTGAAATTATAACACCACTTATTTAATACCATTGAACGCTGGAAGAAACATTTCAGGTCACAGCACTCACTGTGATCTCAACTATGTTTTTGCTAATGAAGAAGGCGATCTGTCACTGTCAAGGTTGTGATTTGTTGAAAACTTATCAGTCTTAAATAAATGGGTGGAAAGAACGGCTGCATTAGAGGAGGCTGTTGGCCTATTATATTTTATTTTAGAAATTTTACTTTTATAAGGGAAAAGTCAGGGAATTTTGAAAACTGATGTCTGTGGCAACCATAAAGCAAGTTGTTAGTTATTAACTATTGTTTTTCCTGCAAGCTTGTAAATGTTAAGGGCAATAATACCGGTATCACCAGCTTTCCTCTACCTCTGGACTGACCAGGCCCCAGTTGATCAAGTGATGGATAGCACTATCCACTGGATAAATCATTATCCAGTGGATAGCGTAGTTTGTTTAGTTTTACAGTTATAACTGGCCGGATAATGGATGATTGCATGTCCATCCTTTGAACAACTGGGACCAGGTGGATATACCAGGGATTCAGATTGTATTTTTTGTCTGTGGACTCACTGGGTAAATGGAAAATTATAGTTTGTTTGAATTTCCAAGAAAAAGATCAAGTGGAATTTATAAGATTGTAACTTGGTAGGCAGGTGGGGCCCCCTACCCCTCCCCTAAACCCACTACTATCCAATGCATAATAAGAATGTAACTGTTTATATTCAGGATTAACCCGAGGGATTAACCCCAGGGATTAACCCAGGGGATTAACCCGGGGGAATAAGCTAGGGGATTAACCCATGGGATTAACCCGGGGGATTAACACATGATCACTTCGTTGCACGACAGCTTGAAAAGCAGCATTCTCCACTGCTCAAAGACCTGATGTCCTGCTTAAAAGAAGTGATGAAAGATTACAGATCAGAAGTTCAGGATGTGTTGTCAGCAGACCGGCAGCTAGCCAATGAAATTGAGTTTGATCTCAAGAGGTTTGAGGAACAGCAGAAAGAACTCGAGGAACAACGGAGGAAGCAAAACACTCCAAACAATTCGCCACAGGTTTGCAAAACAAGACCACAGGGAACCCAGACAAACTGTTTGATTGTGTTTTTTTTCATTTTTATAGTGAATGTATGGGATTTACTGAATGGTTTGTAGAATTGTGAATAGTCTTGAAAAATATGAAAAATACCTACCTGCTGAATAAACATAAAATTGTATCTACAATAATTGTTATTAATTTAATAAATTTTAGGAACATGGCATGTGTATACTTTTTTCTTAGTTTTGTTTACCAGTTGTTTATTAGTTTTTTGTTTACATTGTTACGTAGGTCAACAACCAGACAAGCCTGCTTCAGTAGGAAACACCCCAGCTCAAGTGGCGGAGTTTGTTACCCCGCAGTTACGAAATGCCACACCTTCTCCCAACAATGGTATGACTAAATCTTGTCAAATAACAATACAGTTGAACCCCTGTTAAGCATCCACCCTCAGGGGTACGAGTGTATTAAGCTTTCATTTCTTCAACTGGCATATTTTTCAAGCATAGGTTGTGTGCAAGGCAAAGTCTTCACGGGCTTGGTGGCCCAATATCCAGGTTTCTGTTAGTAGTGCAAAGAGGACTATGAGTATTGCCACTCTCCCTGGATGGGATGCTAGTCCATTGCATGTGTCTGTAAATGTGTAATAAAAGGAGAATCAAAATGAATATTAATCATTCTGGTACATGATTTCACAAAAGGATCCAACAGACCGAATATAACTCCTCTTGCTGGAGCTATTAGCCAGATGAAAATCAGTCGACGACACACACTGGCCGCTTCTGACCTCCAAAAACAAGACCCTGACCGGACTAGCGATCTGAAGTCTACCCTGACTGTACCAATCAGTCCTCTACAGAACAAGCGGCGACACACACTCACTACTGAAGCTATTCTGAATTCTGCTCGCAAAGCTGTGGATCAAGCACACAAAGTCGCAGAACAGCAGAAGAGGAGAAGGAGCGTTGGTCAGATGGAAGGCCCTTGTGAAGATGGTGCTGTCACGGAGGGGCCAGAAAGACGCACACCTCTTAAGCCTACTAATTTTCAGAGCCTTTCCGAAGGAAAATGAAGAACGTGCAGCTTAGCACTCCAGAGGGTAATTTATCAATAAAAAGTTTCATTCAAAAAATCATTAATTGCATGCCATGTAACGTAACATTTCTACCTGAGATGCACAGATACCTTACAACCAAGAATGTGGTGGAGCTTTAAACATGCATTCATTCATCCATATCAGTGGTAAACTCAATTTTGAAATTCTAAGTAAGAATGAACTTACACAAGGTAACATAATTATGAGAAAGATGTAGTCGAACTTGTGTCATCGACAAATTAGTTGGTGTGAAGGTCATAGGTTTGACTCCTGTTGGGGGAACTCGGAATTATTTTATCTGAGTAGCTTGAGTCACTGACTGATCAAAATCTTTCTCATTGTGTTTCTACCAAGCTTAAAATTCACCATCATTCCTTTCCAAACATTTTCACTCGTCAACAAATCTAATTCTAACAGTATGCAGGAATTTTGTCACATTTGAACCTGGTTGTATGGCCTAGCTCCCACGAGTCTCCTGTAGTTCAGTGGTAAAGCATCCGACCAGTGCGCAGAAGCTCATAGGTTCGACTCCTGTTGGGAGAAGTTGGAACATTTTTTCTTAGTAGCTTCAATCACTGACGGATTATTATCATTCTCAATATTATTATTCACTTCTTGCTTTTGTGATTTATCTTAGAATCTGTTGAATTACATTTTATTGCAGGTGAAAAAAGCCATTTGTCGAGGATTTCATTTTGTGTGAATACAAGTGCAGCAGCGCCGCCATCCCCTATACCAAAATCATTACCTATTAGAGTGTATCCCAAGGACAAAGGTTGGTTGTGTATTACAAGGGCAATACATATATCTTATTAACCAGCCGCGAGGGCTGTAATCAAGTGCAGCGAGGTCCATACAGAAAAGACAGGGCCGACATTCTCCCAGTATGGCTGAGAAAGCTTGGTTAATAAGACATTTATTACACGACTTTGTGCTTAAAAATAACTGTGGAAATTAAACCATAACAATGTAAGAAACTTTACCCGGCCCAATACTTAGAAAATATCGAACCAGCAAGAAAGCATTCTGATTGGTTGATTTTAGTCTATTTAGTTTCTTATTCTTAGTTTTGTAACTTTGGAGAAGTTTAACTTTATTAAACATTAAACATACAATAGAA
>MU825402.1:1523996-1903996 GCA_029204205.1 Desmophyllum pertusum
CACTCGTAGCGTTTTCGATCGTTTTTGTCCGTCCACACGTTATACGCAAAAACGACTGAAAACGCTTCAAATGCCTCTAAAGGGCATGCGCGCCACTGAGTTTAGCCGAGCCTGCGAGTTGTTTGTGGCTTTTTATCGCTTCTTTTGCTAGTCTTTGGAAGCAAAGCATTCAAAAATGTCAAAAACGAGAGGCCGCGATCCTTTTGGTCAGCAAAACGCATGCGCGTGGAATTGAATTCGACCTCTTGACGTCATCGTTTTCGAAAAGTTCCGTTTCAGGTGTCCACACGAGAACACGAAAACGCCGTTTTCAAAAAGTTTTCCACTTTGGAAAGCGTTTTCAAAAGTTTCCGTTTTCGGTGACCGTTTTCACCGGATACGTGTGGACGGGAGGCGAAAACGGAAAGAAACTTTTGCGTTTTCAAACGAAAACGGATACGTGTGGACGGGGCCTTAGGGAGCTATGTCACGATATCAATAATTGTTGAAAATTACCTTTAAAACAAAGGAAACCTCAAAATAATAACTTACAATGATTACGAACTTGAAAATTTAAGCTACATGTTGCAAGATGTGCCATGTAGGGGACAATACCACACGGCTTTCGGCAGTAATTGAACATGCAATTGATGAAATGTTTGATTGAATGCTAGAGTTCTATAAAAATCAAACTTACTTGATGGCTTCCACTCAATACAACGAGAGCACTATGTATCCACTAGGTTGTAGACGATGTAATCTGTTTGAACTAGTAAGGCTATTTATTCCCTGACCAGTCACGGCTTGTTAATGTAGATTAGCGCAGATCAGATGTGTGGTTTGATGAGCATATACTAGCTATAAAATATTCAGAAGACGTCCTCTCTCGCTGGTGCAGTGATTTTTTGGACTTTTTATTATATATATTTTTTATTCTGCCAAGTGGCTCTTAGTCAGCTAAACTTTGATCTGAATCCCTTCTGAAAGGTGACCAGAAATCTTAAAATGACAATACAATGTTTTTAACGAAATATAAACAATCGGGTCGCAATTCTAAATATCTTCCCCATTCATTGTTGTTAGAAAAAAATTGATGGCGTCAAAGCAACATTGATTCGGGAGGTGTATCATGAACTATAATTTTCGGAAGAACTTGAAACTTCACGCAAAACCGCCGGTGGTTAGTCATATGGCATCGTACTGCCATCTCTAATATCTCTAATCTTTTAACTTGTGCCGCACTGACAGAAGTTGTCACGTAATGAAGTGTTATTTCGAGATTCTTTTGGAATATGAAAAATTTAGCTGACCTCAGTAATTATGTATTCAGTGTAGTTTCACCAATAACCTGATTCTCAGACGGTCCAAGAACGGTCGCTCTCACTCCTTCCTCTCGCGACCGATCTCGGACCGTCTGAGAATCAGGCTACCATACCAAGAGGGGATGATCTAATTGGGTCTCTTGTAATGATAACTTTTTTAAATCTATTTTTTAATTCTCAGCCCACAGCTGAGCTATTTTAAGAGCGCTACCTGATTGGTCAGTTCGAGTAACGTGATGTTGGAGCCTCGATAAATCAGAAGGAAATAAAAATAACTTTCACAGCATAGCGAGACACCATTAATATATTTCAAAAATTATCATGGGGCACGGGGAATCCTTCTCTTAGATCATCCTCTCTTGACCATACATATAAAGATGAAATTTTGCAAACTGAACCGTTTTAATAGAAAAGCTGTTTTTATCTCGAGTTAATGGTAGGTCTGTTTTTCGTTTAACAAATAACTGGTCGTACAGGTTTCAACAGCGTTTTTGTCAGCAAGTAATGGCCAGTGTGTGTGGATAGAGAGGAGGATGTTTAACATTGTTTTGTGATTTATGACAGGATCGGAAAGGGAACCCCAAACCTGAACATGAATGGCCAACAGAGGAGTACTGGAAGAAACCCTGGTGGATGAGATCAGAGGACGAGTTAGACGCTGGGTCATCAACTGAATCCGAGACTGAACAAGAGGACGAGTCAGACGCTGGTCATCAACTGAATCCGAGACTGAACAAGAGGACGAGTCAGACGCTGGGTCATCAGCTCAATCCGAGACTGAACAAGAAGACGAGTAGCAGACTGGAACAGAGGAAATAGTCACGTGACCAACAGAGCAGATCAATACAGCTGGAAAGCATTGTTAGAAATCTACACACCTAGACCGAAAGGTAGTATGGGTAGTTCAGTCTGGACTGTAACTAAGTGACATCTCAGTGACGTAATCAAACACGGGAACACTTTAGTATGAAGCTGGACAATGGAAACAGTTTGTAGAATCATAGGCTTAGCATTTCTTTTCTCGTAAAAGAATTGATTCATGATCTTTAAAGATATTTTTCTGTCGGTCTGTAGTTTGTATTTGGGCATACAGTGTGCTGTCCGATAGATCCACTGTTTCGCAAAGTTCTTCGCTTTATTGCAACTTTTCTTTTGCGTTATTTTAACGTCGGCAAGGTAAAGGGCCTGTTGTGTGGCAGATCTGGGGGGGGGGGGGGTGGGCGGAGGGGGGGGGAGGGTACGGTCGAACCCCCTAAACTAATACTAGAGACGTACAACACATGCGGATCATTACGGACGCTAACATTTCGGACGAGTATGTCCACAGAAAAATTGTCGGGCTTGGCGCTGATGAACATTCACTGGGACAAACCCGTGGATTACGATGCTGTGGTCCAAAGTTTTGCCCGAAGAATGTTGACCTAATTTTCAGCAACTTTCCTTTTCTAAAACTAGTCGGTTTAAAATCGAGATGACTAACAGCAATTAAACAAGTACCACAACCCGTCTACAGGCCCTCAAAATGCTTCAGGACATGAATTTCAAAATTTCGCGGGACAATCAAGTTACTCCCGCCTTCAGCGGTCGTCGTTCAGTCACCAACCCCCACCCCCCAACCCCCCTCCCCCCCCCCCTCTTGTTCAATTCCTAGATCTGCCCCAGCTGTTAAGTGCTAATCTTTACTGAAAAGCTAACGTAAATGATGTATACCGTGTTCAGAATATTTCATTTAACCAAGTGATTAAAGTGTCGAATCAGCAAATTGTGAATGAAACTTAGGACATATCTTTGACATTTTAATGCCATCGTCAATATTTACAAAGATGGAGAACGGTTAATAAATACCTGTGTGAATTAACGATGATAGAGGGAATGAGAATACAGAAACTAATTAAAAAGCTGCTATCGTGAGAACTGACGGCCACTTTGGGATTAAATAATATAGTGACAATGTTTTGTACGAATCCATCTTTATGCTTTTAGTTTCAGTATTGGCGTTCCCTTTAGTCTTTGCTAATTTGAAACTACAGTCGAAGCTCCCGTAAGCGGACCACCTCGGGATGCAGAAAAAGTGTCCGCAACTGGAGCTGGCCGCTTACGGGAATGTGTAAATACAGAGTTTGTACGAGCTAGAATTGAATCGGGGTTTTGGCAAGGCGGCCGTTAGTCAGTAGAGCTGTCCACTTACGAGAGTGTGTAAATACAGAGTTTGTACGAGCTAGAATTCAAACGGGGTTTTGTCAAGACGGCCGTTAGTCAGTAGAGCTGTCCGCTTACGAGAGTGTGTAAATACAGAGTTTGTACGAGCTAGAATTGAATCGGGGCTATGTCAAGGCGGCCGTTAGTCAGAAGAGCTGTCCGCTTACGAGAGTGTGTAAATACAGAGTTTGTACGAGCTAGAATTGAATCGGGGTTTTGTCAAGACGTCCGTTAGTCAGTAGAGCTGTCCGCTTACGAGAGTGTGTAAATACAGAGTTTGTACGAGCTAGAATTGAATCGGGGTTTTGTCAAGGCGGCCGTTAGTCAGTAGAGCTGTCCGCTTACGAGAGTGTGTAAATACAGAGTTTGTACGAGCTAGAATTGAATCGGGGTTTTGTCAAGACGGCCGTTAGTCAGTAGAGCTGTCCGCTTACGAGAGTGTGTAAATACAGAGTTTGTACGAGCTAGAATTGAATCGGGGTTTTGTCAAGGCGGCCGTTAGTCAGTAGAGCTGTCCGCTTACGAGAGTGTGTAAATACAGAGTTTGTACGAGCTAGATAGAATTGAATCGGGGTTTTGTCAAGGCGGCCGTTAGTCAGTAGAGCTGTCCGCTTACGGGAATGTGTAAATACAGAGTTTGTACGAGCTAGAATTGAATCGGGGTTTTGTCAAGGCGGCCGTTAGTCAGTAGAGCTGTCCGCTTACGAGAGTGTGTAAATACAGAGTTTGTACGAGCTAGAATTGAATCGGGGTTTTGTCAAGGCGGTCGTTAGTCAGTGGAGCTGTCCGCTTACGAGAGTGTGTAAATACAGAGTTTGTACGAGCTAGAATTGAATCGGGGTTTTGTCAAGGCGGCCGTTAGTCAGTAGAGCTGTCCGCTTACGAGAGTGTGTAAATACAGAGTTTGTACGAGCTAGAATTGAATCGGGGTTTTGTCAAGGCGGTCGTTAGTCAGTGGAGCTGTCCGCTTACGAGAGTGTGTAAATACAGAGTTTGTACGAGCTAGAATTGAATCGGGGTTTTGTCAAGGCGGCCGTTAGTCAGTAGAGCTGTCCGCTTACGAGAATGTGTAAATACAGAGTTTGTACGAGCTAGAATTGAATCGGGGTTTTGTCAAGGCGGCCGTCAGTCAGTAGAGCTGTCCGCTTACGAGAGTGTGTAAATACAGAGTTTGTACGAGCTAGAATTGAATCGGGGTTTTGTCAAGGCGGTCGTTAGTCAGTAGAGCTGTCCGCTTACGAGAATGTGTAAATACAGAGTTTGTACGAGCTAGAATTGAATCGGGGTTTTGTCAAGGCGGCCGTTAGTCAGTAGAGCTGACCGCTTACGAGAGTTGTCCGCTCAGGAGAGCTTCGACTGTACACTGAATATTAGACTTGATAATGACGTCAGGATGTTCCTTGCTCTCGGTTAGCGGGGACAAGCGAAAAAGCGAGCAAGCGAAGAAAAAAACGAGGACAGGATGACAGAAATGTTGTCAAAGCTTATATTGTCTATCGCTAAAAACAGTGATACTACGCGCGCTCTGATTGGCTTAAAACCATTTACCATACACTCTATGGAAACATAGAAACTTGCTTCGTGCTTTTTTTTCATAAAAACAATAGAAAACGTTTTCCCTGTGTTTCCATAGAGTTATGGTAACACTCGTGAAAGAGAACTCGAACTTGATGTGTTAACACGAGCCGCAGGCGAGTGTTTCCACAGCATTTCTTATTCTCCCAAATTTCACTCGTGTTACCATAATTCTATGGAAACACGGAAAACGTTTCTATTTGGTATACGGGAACACGAGCATTCGTAAGTTGGGTTTTGAAATTCAGAGTCACGTGCTATTGAAAGGCGCAGTAATTAACGAGTGAAATAAGAACTGTATTTACAAAGTTCTTGTTTGAGAACAGGCATGGCTGTCTGATAAGATTAGCTCGATGGTTAGTTAGGAAATCTTATAGTTTGCGGATGTCATTGTGAAATAATTTACTTTTAAACAAACGCAATAAAGTATTTTGTCTAACTTATGGACGAGTTCATGTTGTGTTTGTAGTTCACAGTGCAGGCGGTTTGGGGCGAGTGACCGCCATGATAAGAACGAGACATGGTGGGACGAGTGGACACAGCGTCAAAATGAGTGCGCATGCTCGGCTATTTTGGCGCTATGACGTCCCCTGGGGACGAGAATGACGAAAACATTAGTTCAAAGAGTTCATGTTTCACTTACGATCGCTCGACTTCGAGCGAAAAATTCCCTACTGTTGCAAGATAATTAGTTTGGTAAAAAAAAAATGTGAAAGAAGAGTCTCTCTCGGAATTGTTTTCAAGGTAAAAACCTTATCTTTTCCGTGACGGCCTTATCCACGCGAAATGAAAACAAATACCGGGAATTTTGAATTGCCGCCATTATGTTTGTATGGAAATGAGCGAGCAGGTTGGCGTACGCGCACTCATTTTGCCGCTGTGTCGGACGAGTGTATAGACTGCGAGCGGTCCCTCATTTTTCTCAGGAATAGTCGAGTGGGAGAGCGCGCGAGCGAGCGCGAAAATTACCTCGAGGAGACGCGACGCACGGCGCGGCACGTACTCTCCCACTCGACTATCCCTGAGAAAAATGAGGGACTGCTCATAGTATATATTTCATGTTTCTAAAAGTTACCGATAATGACCATTCCTCTTCAAGAAAACTAGCCTGCGTAGCAGTTGTTTCCTATCCGAGAGCGTGGGACGCGCGCGACAGCGCGAATGCGAAAGAGCGGGGGGGAAAGCGGGAGGGGGTAGGGTTGAGCCTCCCTCCCCCCAACCGCGTTTTTCCCCCGCTCTATTGGCTTTCGCGCGCCTCCCACGCTCTCGGAAAGGAAACGACTGCTACTCAGGCTACAAGAAAACAAAATAAATGTTCGTAGACATTAAACCAAAATATATTGTCCGACAGATATGGCGAAACAAGATTTATCTTTCTGCATTTCCTCTATTTAGCCCCCCTACGTACGTCCCCTTCTAAAAACCCTCCCCGAGGAAATACGGTAACAGAAAGCAGTTTTTTTTTGAACAATGTTTTTACAAAGCATATCGGCGCATTTCATTCGTGAGTGGTTCATGTTAGTGGAATGTATTGCAAAATTCGGACCGCTCAGGCAACCAATCAGAATTCTGATTCCATTTCATCATGGACCAGTTAACCAAATAAATTCATTAGACATTTTAGTATGTAGCATAGCTGTGTATTTTAGGAGTCTTGCTGTATTTTAGCGGGCCAGTAGGGTGAGTCAAAGTGCAACTGACGACTAAAACTGAACAACGATACAACACACAAAAAATGTATTAATTAGAGAGATGTTTATCCAGCGTTGTTCTTTCCCGAAAAATCCAGACTTTGGACCATGTTTGACGTTGCATGCGGCCGAGTGCATGACGGGTCAATACTGACAATAGCAGGGCGCTAAAATGTAGCGCCCTGACAATAGCTATGCAAATTGAATGCTGTTATGGGTCTTCCGTTGGAACTCTCTGCAACGTCCACCCTGGGGGCAAAATTATCTGGCCGTTGTAGGGAGGTTTCAGTGTATGGATCGCCCACGGTCAGGACAAATAAATCTCGCATGGCCGTTTGTAGAGAGGTGTCTGTTGTAGTTTGACAAATCTGAGAGTGCTTGCTACATGTCTGATAAGGTAAGAAGCCCAGCTAATCCTCTGAAAACCTCTTCAAGTCAGTATATGTCAAAATGATTCTTTTCCTTCCAAATACTTAAAGCAAACTCGTGTGAAATGTTTAATTCACAATAGTGATCAACATTTAACTTCTCCCAGCAAAATCAATATATTGTCAAGCAGACAGGTTAAGAGAATAAAGAGACTCATCAACCAGGGATATTGATATTTAATGGAACACCAATTTCTCAGAATATTAGATTTAAAAAATGTTTGGCCAAATATTTAAGGCAATCAGTACGTGTGGGCAGGGACGGAGGCCTGTGTGTTTGGGGAAGCGAAGAGAGAGCACTGGAAAGGAGTGATGGTGAAAAGAATGAAGAGCCCTCTCTCCCAACCTTCTCAAAATGTTTTGAAAGAGTAGGTTAGTTGACTGTACGAGTCTGCTAGGTTGTCATAGTAAACAGTGCATAGTACATATTCTGACTGGAAAGAGGTGCTCATTGTTTCAGAGGAGGTGGCTGATCTGTAACTACTGGTTTTGAGAAGGCCACTCTCCCCAGTACTAAACCGCTAATTTAAGTTTTGTGTGACGTTGACTGTAGAGGAGCTGGAAACGTCACATCTTTCTCTTAAGTTGGACGTGAGCTTTAAAAAAAAAAAT
This sequence comes from Desmophyllum pertusum, assembly GCA_029204205.1. Taxonomy (NCBI): domain Eukaryota; kingdom Metazoa; phylum Cnidaria; class Anthozoa; order Scleractinia; family Caryophylliidae; genus Desmophyllum; species Desmophyllum pertusum. Next base: position 1,531,803 of record MU825402.1, read on the forward strand.
GCCAGGTTGTTTTTTGTGTTACATAACAATAAGGAGCAAACATTCTTTAGATTTTCCCTCTTCGATCATCAAGTTTCCATCTTGGATATCAAGCAAAGCCTTTGGAAAGAGCAAAAGTACCCAGAGTACATGGGTAAGGGCCCACCCTCCCCACCCATTTCTCTTAGTTTTTCCACAGATTTTGCTCAAACAAAAGATCACGGAATAGTTTAAAAAAGACTGTAGTCAAGACATTTATTGAAAACAAAGTTTTTCTAAGTTAAAATGATAATTTAGCAATCAGAATAAATACAAATTAAATAATAAATAGAAAGGGGTCATTGTCAATATTTCTAGTGGATGAGTACAAGAGGTTATGGCATGTTTGTTATGTCCATTCTTGGGTGTACAAGCTTGTTAATGCATGACTGGGTATGCTGCCGTGACAGTTCTTCTGATATAAACATCTGGCCACATAACCAACAATCGAACAGTCTCTCTCGAGTGTGAACCTTACCATGTTCATCCAGCTCTGATGTTGTCTTAAAAGCAAGTTCACACTGACTGCACTTGAAGGGCTTCTTGTCGGTGGGCATTGTTTCCAAACGCTTCAAATGTGAACCTGTTTTAAAGTGCTTTTTCAGTTGCTCTGATGATTTAAACCATATTTCACATGAGGAGCACTCGAAAGGCCTGTCATCACTGTGTACAACTTGGTGTTTTTTCAGTTCAAATTTTGACTTAAAGGATTTTGCACATAAGGTGCAATTAAACGGCCTCTCATCACTGTGTACACTTTGGTGGACTCGGAGTTGTTGCGAACTCTGACAACTCTTTTGACACAAGCTGCACTGAAAAGGCTTTTTATCACTGTGTATAACAACATGTTTCTGTTTGCCATAGAGTGTCTTGAATCTCTTTTCACAGTACGTGCATTTGTAAGGTCTTTCATCACTGTGACTTCGGTAATGAAAAGTCAGTTCAGTAGATGCTTTAAACCCCTTTCCGCATAACGAGCATATGTGTGGTTTTTTCGTCATTGTGCACCCGTTTATGCATGTTCAGGGTGGATAAAGTCTTGTAGCATTTTCCACAGTCAGAGCATTTAAACGGCTTTTCATCACTGTGTACAGTTTCATGTCGCTTTAGTTTATTCCTTGCATTAAAAGACATGCCACACAGATCACATTTGAAAGGCCTTACATGTACATCAACGTGCGTTCTTCTAATATGTTGTCTCCTGTCTTCCGAAGTCTTGAAGAACTTTTCACAGAGACTACACTGAAAGGGCCTTTCATCAGTGTGTGCTCTTTGATGAAGCTTTACTTCTGCGGCTGTTTTGAAACCCTTCTCACATTTTTCACACTTGAAAGGTCTGTCATCACTATGTACTCTGTTGTGATTCCTGAGCATGACTTCTTTTTTAAAACCCTTTCCACACAATGTGCATTTAAATGGTGTTTCTTCGCTGTGCGTAAGAGCATGTTGTTTTAAATTTTTCGCTCTTATAAAAGCACTTTCACACTGGGTGCATTTGAAAGGTCGTTCACGTTCAGTGTGTGTTCTTTCATGTTCCCTCACATCTCCAAATCTCTTGAAGCACTTGTCACACTGACTGCATTTAAAAGGTCGTTCTTCACTGTGAACAACTTGGTGATTTGCAAGTGTTTCTCGGCTTTTAAAGCGTTCACCGCACTGGTCACACTGCAATGGTCTCTCGTTAGTGTGAACGGTAGAATTGTGCCGCCGCAGCTTGTCTGGTGTCTTGAAGCTTTTGTCACACTGGTTGCATTTAAAAGGCCTTTCTTTACTGTGTACAGCACTGTGTAACTTGAGAGCAGATGGAGCACGAAACGACTTTCCACAATGATTACATTTATAACGCTTTCCTTTAGTGCTAGATGAAGCATCACTTTCAATCTTGGCTTCAGTCTCCTGCCTGCCTGAAGAATTTGCACGCATTGCGGACCCATGGTGTTTATCTTCTGTTACGTTTCTTTCAGTAATCAAATCTTGTCTTGTTGTGTTATCACTACTCTTGCACAAACCACCTTTATCTTCCTCCTGCTGATCACTATTCGATCTTTCAACATTTAAGGGGTCGTCTATCGGCATGTGTTCCATGATGGTTATGTCCACCACTGCCTTTCTGAAAATAATTACGATAATAGGCCTTTTTCAGGACGCGGTCACATGATCTTGTCAATCATAAAATAGGTGATAGTATGAAATGAGTGCCACAAAAGAAATGAACGTGATGAAATTTTAGTGAGACTACCAATAAATTATTTTAGGTCACTGAATTAAAAAGATAAATAGTATGGAAAAAATGACGTCAAACTTTCAAACCACCATAAAATCCCACACTTTGGCAACCTTGCAAATTCCATTAGGCTCTTTCCATTTCTGGTACCCATTTTGTACCAACACTATTTTTATGATAACTGGTATTAAAGGTCACTTGACAGGGTTCTGATAAGGGCCTAACAGTACACAGGGAATAATTAGAGAAAGTCTGTTTTTGAGTTAAGAGAGATAGACAGGGGCAGTTGTGCGCCTTTTCATTTTGTAACTTGCGGTAAGACACCTGGTCTCCTTCAAAGCCGTTATTTGGCTCATCACACAATGCATTCATCCCCCACAAATGGTTGCTTAAATTTGAACCACATTTCTTTACGCAATTTAGCCATTCACAACTTTGCTCCCATAACCAGGAGTAAGTCGCCCCAAAATTTGCAGACTACACCAATCATAGATCGTGTCTTATCGTGACTGTTGGCATTGGAAACGTCAAATGCATTTCAGTATGCCTCTTTTTCAATTTGACGCACACCATGCAGACATCATTATAAAACATGGTTTTAATGAAGAAAAAACGAAGGTGAAAATGTGAAAAAATAATGTCGAAAAACCTTCATTATAAATTACAGCAGACATCCTAGTTCAAGAATTTAAGCGATCTAGCAGATTTTCGGCAAACCGTAACAGTCACTTTTTTGCTGATAGGTGCAAAAAGTAACTGTGGTCAAAACAAAAGGAAAGGAATGTGGTTCGGTTTTAAGCAGCTGTTAATGGGGAGAAGCGTTGCGTGACGAGCCAAATAACGGCTGCAAAGGAGACTAGTAGACACCTGGAGCCACACATAATACTTGTGAGACACTTTCTTCTTGGAATTGTTCTTATATTAGCATACACTGTATATATAATGTGGTTAAATGTAATTTAGGCAAAGTTGATCTCAAGCGGTTTCTTCCCTGCAATTGGTGGTACATTGTGTCAGGCCTTTACCAACCTTTAAGGCATCAGTTCCCAAGCTTATCTATTGGTGATGAGTTTAACTGCTGTATAACAAGTCACCAAGCTAAGCTACTCCTGTCCAATCTTCTTCGCAGCCATTATTTGGGTCATCGCGCAGTACTCCGAGGAGCATTGTGTGACAACCAAAATAAAAGCTGCAAAGGAGACTTGCTCAAGTCACTTTTGTATACTTTCATCAAAACCACTACTGCTGAGTAAAGCTTAAGGGATCTGGAAAAGCAACCTCGCTACCAGGGTCTCCCCTGGGAGGCAGGAAGCAGAGACCATGGGAACAAGGTTGCTGGAAAAGAATATTATTGCCTTTTGGACAACAATGGCAAAATGAAAACATTTCTGGTTTAGCTCGAAATGTGCCTCTTTACATGGTAAGTGTATTTTTACACCTTTTTAGTAATGGCCCATCCCCCCCCCCCCCCCCACACACACACACACACCTCACCCCTGTGCTTATTGACCAGTCCCCCTTAGGTAGGTCAAAAGGCTAGCTTTTGTGACAAGAGAAAACTTCAACAACAACTTCTTCAGCCGATTTATTATCAGCTGTCAACAATTCTGGGGACTGGGGAGGAAACTCGCATATCAGTGAAGGGATGCTCAAAGAAAATTAAATGTACCAAAATCCATTGTTCGGGGCATGGCTCAAGTTCAGTTTTACCTTTTTAAAGATGTAAAAATATTGATGAGTGATAATACATAGGCCATTTCATTTTCTGAGTTGCCTTTTCTCCTCTGTTTCAAAACGAGTCTAGCATACATGTAGCCATACCCACCCCCGATGAAAAACGTTTTCCCTCGGGGGGGGGGGGTGGGTATGGCTACACATAGGCCAAGGGGTACTCCCATTTATTAAAAAACTGGAGCATTGGATAATGCATTTCCAGAGTTTTGAGTGGCTTAGAGGCCATTGGATCTGAGCTATTATACCATGCCCGACAAATATAGTCAATGAACGTGTCAGACTAGAGAGCTGAATTTTTTTGCTCTCCGAGGAACAATGGCCGCCAGAGAAAATTGATTCGCGCAGAAAATGCAGCAAAGTTTGGAACAAAATATTTAATGGGAAATGACTGTAAATGTACAACAAATGGGAATGAACAAGCACTGAAGAAAGCCTGAAACAATTTACGGGAAGATCCGAAAACCAACACAAATCTGCACAAATTCGTTCAAACTGAATGAAAACCTGTTTACACCACAAGTTTAAGCTTAGTCTATTCAGTATTGTTACCTGTATTTCAGAGAGGCTTGTTAATTCCAGCTGAACTAAGCTTTTAAAATCAGTACAATAAATATCGGGACGAAGCATAAATATCACAGTTCGTCAAGTGAGGGTACAATCAACAGAATCAAAGACAACTTCACAGTGAAATTATCTTCGATTGTCCATTCAACTTCCCCACAATTATTTCAGATCTTCCCATTTTAAGCTAAACCATTTGCACAATTTTGCAGAGTATATGAAACTTTAGAAGACACAGAGCGAAGATTAATCCGAAGAAAACTTTGTCTTGCTCTCTTTTCATTCAACTTGCCTAACTGAACACTGCGCCAGACATTTTGCTACCGTTTTCATACAAATCACGCTTCATTTAGATCTAACTGAAAAATCACTCAGTCGACTTATCAATTTTAAAAAAGGAATACCGAAGTTTAGCCTACATGTTAGTGAAGTATTGAAAAAAATATATTCCAATCGCCCTTGTTGGTGATTATTATAGCCAACGAGAGTTGGCTATTTATCATCTCATATCCAACGCGGGCTCATGAAATAATAATTATTGGTATGTGCCACTGTGAAGGATATGGTCAAGCAGTTTAGTCTGGGATAGGGTATAAAATTCAGAGAGTTTTGGTCTAGAATAGGGCATCTTTTGCCAGGAAACTGATCAGTGGTATGAAAAATTTAGTCTAGAATAGGAATTGACACTTGGAATTGAAAGAGTTTTACATAAAATTTATAATGGTAATAGGTCTGAGTGGAGTCCAATTCGGTCTGTAATCATACGAGTGATTAACAAAATCGGACGACCACGTAGCGGGAGTCCGACTTGTTAATCACGAGTATGATTACAGACAGAATTGGACGACACAAAGTCCTGTTACCAATTAATCATAACTGTAACAAAATTCGAGGAAAAGACGTTAAACATGAATATTATTATTATTAAAACATAATAATCGAGTTTGTTTTTGACCGAGATGCATGCACGGACAGCGCACTGTCCAATTACAAGTGCTGTCCAATTACAAGCATGATGTGCAAACTGTCCTATTACATCGTCCAATTACAAGCATGATGCGTACACTGTCCTATTAGTGCTCAAATCGGCCTGCTGATAACCAATCAGATTCAAGAATTTTGTTATAGTTTTGATTAATAATGGTAATAGGACTGAGTGGAGTCCAATTCGGTCTGTAATCATACGAGTGATTAACAAAATCGGACGACCGCGCTTCGCGGGAGTCCGATTTGTTAATCACGAGTATGATTACAGACAGAATTGGACGACACGAAGTCCTGTTGCCAATTAATCATAACTATAACAAAATTTGAGGAAAAGACGTTAAACGTGAATAAAAAACAATAATCAAGTTTGTTTTTGACCGAGATGCATGCACGAGCAAAGGGCAGCGCGCGCAAATGACGCGTACTGTCCAATTACACTGTCCAATTACAAGCATGACGTGTAAACTGTCCTATTACATCGTCCAATTACAAGCATGACGCGTACACTGTCCTATTAGTGCTCAAATCGCGCCTGCTGATAACCAATCAGATTCGAGAATTTTGTTATAGTTTTGATTAATATGGAAATACAAATCATTATGGTGACTTTAATAGCAACCTTCAGGATAGAAAGAGTTTCTGGAAAATGGCGAGTCTAGGATAGGGTAGGGATTTTTGGTGTCTAGTCAAGAATAGGGATAGGGTTGCAAAATGCAGCTGCACATGATCTGGTATAGGCGGGGGTATAGGGTAAGGGTTTCAGAGTCCCAGCGGCACACCCCACCCAAAACGTCACAGAGTACCCCCTACCCCCCCCCCCCCCCCCCCCAGCACGTAGGCAAAAATGAGTCCTGATGCACAACCTTTCATATGGAAATGAGTTTTACTTCCATGTCAGTCATTGTCTTGCAAATCAAACTCATTCTCATTTTAAAACAGACAAAAGGCAACGTGGAAAATGGATCAACTTGAGCTTTATAATACAATGTGAATATGGTGGAAACTCATTTGTTACAACACTGATCAGAATTGCTATAACATACTTTAATCTATTAACAAGAGAAGTTTTTTCACTCACCAAGAAGGTAACACAGCCTTGAATAAACGTGCTTTGTCGACCAAAACGTTGACCTTTTAAGACAAAGGAAATTATGAAGCAGATGTATAAAGACGTCATACAGATTCGTTTGAATACAAAATCATTATAATATGACCTTTAGTCTCCTATGTCAAGCACAAGTAAGCTTAATTACCTTGTCCAAGTTTAAGCTTATATTGTTTTGTTTGAATCAAGAGGCCATAATTTTATGAATTTTATAAGCTTCCTCTGACAAAAAACTTTTTAAGAGTTGAATGCGTTCTCTTGTACCTGCGATAACATGCGAATTGGTCCAGTTCAAGTAATAGGAATCAAACCACCAACATTGCAATAGAAAATACTGCGAAAGCATCCGATTGAGTACTATACTATAAACGAAAAGCTTTCTAAAACATACCTTCGTAAACTACAACAAAAGCACCGAAGAATCGCATTGATTTGCATGCCTCGCATCCAATCGAGGCTATAATAAAACTGATCGTCCTGGGTAGGGAACGTACCGTTTCGTATAGCCTCTCCCGTCGCGCGTGACTCGCGCTCCGCGCTCGCCTAAAAAACGCAAAAATATAACGCCTGTTCCGCAGGCTATTTCGTATAGACTCCTAACGGCAAGCAGCGCGGCGGTCCCCCCCCCCTGGGGGGTGGGGGGGACTTCTATATAAAAGTGACTGAGGTGCGTACCGCTTATGAACACCGTTAGAGTATGTTATCCCGGTACTTTTTAGATTATTTAAAAGCCGGAAAAAAGGATAGGAAGTTAGGAACTGTGGATTAAAAAAATTTGAGTAGCCTGCGTGGCAGGCGTAGAAAGAGGAGGGAGGGGAGTTCGTGCTCGAACTCCCCTCCTCCCTCCCCTTTATACGCCTGCCACGCAGGCTAAAATTTGAGCAGAGATATAGACCTCTGATTCAAGCCACACTTTTATATACAAAGATAGTTCTGGTACCTAATGGGGGTCCTTTCAAAATTTCCGACTGACGATCTTCCCAGTACATGGGAGAAAAGAGTGAACTATAAATCAGGATAAGAAAAATAAAGGCCTCCAGGGCATAGAGAGGAGAGAAGGCGCGTATACAGTGAAAAGACGCTCAGTGATTTGGCACTGATTTCTAGATAACTGACAAACGATGGGGTGGGGACTTTCTTGCCTAGTTCCCAGGCCTCTATATTTCGCCGCGGTCAATCCGTTTCGGGTCACGTGGTCCGAGCGCCAGCCGTTCGTCTCGGATACGTCACCGAAACGAATTGACCGTGAAGGCCTGGGAAAAAGCCGTACAGGAACTAGGCAAGGGACTTTCACATGAAGTGACGGGGATGCTCGTCGGAAATTTTGAATTAAGACCAATCTGGGCGTAGCTCAAGCTTCATCTGACCCTAAAAGAGACCATTCTAAAAGAGGCAACTTGAAGAGTTATGGTTATCTCTTTAATTAAATTGCAATCGATCTCCTGTAATGAGACTACCAACACAGTTTATTTTTAATTTCTTCCTGTGCAACCCTAAACGATACCTCGATGGCTAAAAATATCAGCTTTTCGTCCTGAACACCCTAAGCGATACCAAAATCCGTAATTTACACCCCTAAACGAGACGCGTACGACGAGCATCCCCGTCACTGGGGAAATCACTAAGCGGTTATACGCGAGGCGGGCTATTTCACCTTCAGTCATGAAGCGTAGCGTGACGATTCAAGTATAATGCTTTAGCGACAAGGTGAAATCTGAAAAAAGTTTTAGTACTCGTCACGCAACGACTGATCAACGGGAAACGAAAATAACTTCGTTAGGGAATGAATGCATAAAACCCTTGGGAGACTCCCATATAAAAGTGACGGGGTGATCGTCGTAAATTTTGAAACGAATTCCTAACAGGTACCAGAATCTCGCTTGGTAGGTGTGGTTTGAATTCATTTTTTAGCGCTATACAACAAATTCTAAAACAGAGCTGTAGTTCCTATCCTGACACTGTCAATTATATATGATGAAAGTACACTGAAAGAGTCTTTATTTTATGCTAATCCTCACACTTTATTTGTTAAAAACATTTCAACAATTCTCGTTTGGCCTATTAGACAGCCTAGTTAGTACATCAGTGCAACAAATGATATCAGATATAATCGCTCCATTCAACTTCTCAGTATTGGCTGCAAAGTACCAAAAAGGTTACACGACTACATGGATGGCTTATAGCCGACAAATGAAACTACAACTGAAAAACTTAGTCTTCATTCTAGCCTTGAAAACGTAATACGCTTTGCCTTGTAAGTTACTCGCTCTGGCGTAAATAGGAGAAATTTATTGTCCGCACTTGGGTTCAGGAATTCTCGGCCTCGCGGTAAATAATCTGGTAACGAGTCAGGAACGTCCGAGGAGGACTGGGCTGTTGCTGTGGCGACGCAAATAATGACATTCTGGAATGGTCGTGGAAATGGTGTTTGTGGATTTGCCTGTAGCGTACATAACCTTGCAGAGTCAACAGCTAAGCCTTCCTTATGCTGTTTCTTCCACTGTTGGCGTCGTTTTGCAAACCACATCTGAAAATGGAAAGGTGGCATGCACAAGTGTTGGAAAATGAAGAACGGCGCGCTCCGTGTGCAGTACATTAGACTTACCAAGAGAGAATGATCTAAGAGAAGCATTTTCACTGATATTTTTTTTTTGAAAAATGTTTTTGATTTTCAGTCCATAGCTGAACTATTTTAAGAGCGCCACCTGATTGGTCAGTTTGAATAACAGTAACGTGACGTCGGCGCTTCGATCAGAAGGAAATAAAAATAACTTTCACAGCATGGCGTGACACTATTAATAGATTTCAAAAAATTATCATGGAACATGGGAAATCCTTCTCTTCTCTTCTATCATCCTCTCTTGACCTCATTTATACCGGTTTAGCCCGAAGGTGCAATGACTCTCCCAACACTCGAATCGAATAAAAATGACGGAGCCTGAACAAATGAAATATTTAGTATATAGCGCTTAAGCTAATCCAGGATTAGCGTGAATATTGATTTCAATTTTGTAACTTTTCAGAGAGGTTTTCTGTTTATATTTTTTGTTATCCAGTTTTGACTTTGAGTAATCTCGCACAAACATTAGCAGTGAAAAACACTTTTATACAAGAGAAACTAAAACCTCGATTGACTTTTAATCCAGGATTAGTGTTAATCGTCTTTCGAACAACCGGGCCCTGGCCATTTCCAAGTTCCTTTCGCCTTTGTTTCAAAACGAGTCTTCTTGCAAAACCTCCCATTTGAAAACTGATTAGTTTTACTCACATCTTCATTTTTTACAGAGGCAAAAGGCAACTCGAAAATGGTCCAACCGGTATTTTTTTGTCAAATGAGCGCCTTACTGATTCAAAGGAAAGAAAAATAAACATGAAAATAATGAAAAAGTTCCCGATACCTGTATTTCAAGCTTGGTTACTCCAAGTTCTATCGCCAGCTTTACTTTCTCGTTCATGTTTATAAATTTCTTCCTCTGGAACAGATCCTCCAGCGCTGTCCTCTGTTCAAAGGTGAGGCAAGTTCTCTTGACACGAAAGACTCGCTGCTATTTGTTGTCAGATCAGCAGCATCTCGGTTGGGAAGGAGATCTGAATAGAAATATGATGAGAACAAGAGGTCAGCGCGCACGGTCAAGTTTCTATTAAAAGTAAAAAAACATAATCTACTTGTGTGGAAACAAGGAAATGGTGGTATGTTTTATGACTGGAAGAAATCAAATCCAGTCCTAGCAGTATGCGGGAAAATTCACATTTGAACCTACAACACCAGACAGAAGTAGTTGGAAACGCTCGCTGAAAGAGACGGAAATTACACATCACTACCTTGACGCGGAAACGTTGTTATTGTAAATTTCAATGTTTATAACAATGTTTTGAGATGCCCCTTCCCCTCTTAAGCTTCCTTCTTTCAATGTTCTAGTTTGCAAGTAATGTTGTTTGCGATTGGTAAGTCAACTTTGAGACGGGGAGAGAGGAAAAAAAATAGACAATACTGTTGATCGTGCCAACACTTGTGTCTATGGTTGAACTTATAGAGCCTAAGCAATGAAATGGGTAATGCATTCGAAAAACGAAAACTGCGCGTAATATATTTTCTTTCTTGTGTGGTTTCGACGTTCATAAATAAAATAGAGAAAACGTTTGGACGGCTTGCAGCCTTCGAAAAAATTGAAGAACCTATTTTTAATTCACGTCCGCACGCGCGCAAGCATTGTGCATTAGTTCAAAATCAATTCTAAATCAGAAACACTCTTACTTACCGGGACATCTGAGTAGAACTGATGGCTCGGTTTCTCCGAAGTGAAGCCGACGGTGAGCGATGCTGAGCCTTCTCTTTCCGTTTTGACATCGGTCAGGTTTGGTTCCCGCGGTTTTTTGATGACTTCATCAAAATTGAGGCTCCGTCTGACATTAATGAGTGAACGAGAGTTTGATTCTTCGCCAAAACTCTTCACACCGAACATGGTTTTCTCTTGTGGTCTTGTGAACACGCGTGCTAGCCTGATTGTGTTAAATTGGTTGTTTACACTGATTCACTTTGATGATTTATATACTTTTTGGAGTAGGAGGAGTTACAAACTCTATTGTTTATAACTGACAATGGCTTTGAAAAAGAGTTTAGCGTCGTAATTACGGACCTTCAGATTGGGGTACGAGTACGAGAACGAGTACGAGTACGACTTTTTAAACCTATTTCTCATCCTCAATATCATCACGTGTCACGCCAATCTCCGGCCAGAACCTACAGTTCTACTGGTCTGTCACAGGGAAGAGCGAGGGCTCTGGGAACAATATTGTTTTGAAAGTAGAAAGTCGTACTCGTACTCGTTCTCGTACTCGTACCCCAATCTGAAGGTCCGTATTAGCATCATTACAACAGCAACTGGCTGAACTGTTACTTCACTGAAAACAACAATCGACTTGATAATGATTTCGAGCGTAATAAACAATGAGTGCGATAGTTTCAGTTCACAAAAAAAAAAAACATAGTTGGGGTTTAGTTTTTTTTTTTCACAAACATTTATATTTGAAATGTTTGCGTGTTGAGGGTCGAGCGAAAAGTTTCAAGGAATGTTGGGAGTGGCTCCACTGAAATTGTTTTTTTCTAAACCGGCCAACTGACGTCAACAACAAGTTAATTCATACCAGGAAAAGCCGAAAGAACATTTGACTATTAGAAATTAAAAAGAGAAAGGCATATTACCAGGTATAAATGTTGTTTTGCTTTTGTAACCATATTACACACTGTAAATCTTGACTTGTCTCGCAGAAAAAAATTAAACGTCAGTGATTTCGCGTGAAAGGCATGCATAAGAAAATCAAAAACATGTCACCTCGTCTTGTAAACAATTAAGGTATTAATTAGTAGTTAGTTCATTATCAAGCCAAAGTGGAAAGTTTGAAAGCTGATTTGAAAGAAACTACTTTAGCATGGTAGTTTTTGAAGACGGCTTTTCGCGCATTTAGCTCCAAGGAATGACTAACGCTGAAAACATCAGCTCTTTAAATCTACAATATGGCGGTTATTGTACGGCCGGTAAAATTTTAGAATGTAATTGCCGCAAAGGACAACAACAAAAGAAGCAAAGTGGTTTTTTTTTAAACTGTCGTATGTAATTAGCAAATGAATGCTTTTCAGGGGAGAAAGATCAACCGTGAAGAGAATCTAGCAAAAAATAAAGTTCTCAAAAAGCCGTGCTGAAGATTTTCTCAATTTCACTGGCTTTTCCGCACTCATCTGGCGTTGCGTGATTTGTGGGATACCTTGCGTGACTCTAAAACAGAGTGCAAGTCGTGGGCGTCACGCAAATATATCCCAGTCTTTCTCATTTATTTCCCGCTCTGTGCAAACATCAGCTTTCTTGAAGAGACGCTCGCTCAGGAACAAGACTTGTCAGGTCAGATCTCAACATGGCTGAAGCTTCAGAAAAGCGTACGAGAAGAATTGCTATGGCAGTGGATCAAAGTGAATGGAGCGAACAGGCTTTCGAATGTGAGTAAATTTACCAAGCATACAAAACTTTGATCAATATTGAAAAGATTCCAAACACGTACATGTACAGACAAAGCTTTTGATTTTAAATAAGCTTGTTTAGCGGGTGACTTGCAAAGACGACCTCCCGCGGGGCACAAAGCTGCTTTGTAGAACAATTCTTTCACACCTTAATTGGTGCTACTCAGAATAATTTTCTGCTTGGAATTCAGCATTATAGAGCATTAAAAAGTTTCCCGGGAGTATGCGAGTAAATAAAATCCACGTGTAAGCTAACATATACGCGCGTTTTAACGCGACAAAAGCTCTCTTTGGTTTTCTGTCGCTCATTTTCCACAAAACCATCAGCTTGACATCGGAAATTTGTTTGAATTTGTTTTTCGTAATTCATTTCTGAATCTCCGTACCAAACCAGTCGAGATGGTCGATCAATATATTAAAGAAATTAATATATTATTCCCCACACTTACATTTTAATTTGGTCTGCGGAATTCTTTGTTGCAAGTGACGTCATCGCCGCCATGTTTTACCAACATGGCCACCACGTCTAATCTCAGATTGGTTGCAAACCAGCAATTTGGAAATTCCCATAGCCAGATGGCCAGCTTCACATAAGTTTATTATATCTTGGATATGACTAAGGAAAAGATGTAGAATAATTATCTGCTTTTTTACTTGGAAATCCTGCTTCCTGCCAGGAGGGGTCACTGCTCTCTTCCCCTGCCTCCCATAGACTTCCTTTACTTCTGGGTTCCCACCCTCTGCCCCCTCTCCCCCCCCCCCCCCCCACTATTATATTTCTAATATCAAGAGATAAATGAGAATGAATGGTTATGAGGTTTCCTTCAAAAAGCATACCCAAAGAAATTTGCAACGATTTCAGACTAAATTCAAACATCCATAACCTATACCTGCCAACTTTTCCTAAGTTGAATGCGTGTGATTTTCGTATCCATATTACCCGAATTTCCGAAAAATTTCCGACAACTTCCGAACATTGCCGAAGATGTTCCGACGACTTCCGACAGGAGCCCATTACCTGCTTCCGAACATTGCCGAAGATTCCCGAAGATGTTCCGATGTTTTCCGAAGGCTGCCGAATGTCGCAGTGCAAAGCTCAAAATCTTCGCGCAATCTTGCCTAGATACATGCACTTATCTCAAATGCGACATTTAGCGCCGTTCATTGGACTATTTTGGGTGGAAATTGAATCCAATTTTTCACGTTAATGGTTAATGAACAAGTAGTCCGGAATTGTGAGTCTGGCGTGTGAAATTGTCCTGTATGCGTGTGATCGATGTTTTCGATCCGCAGGCGTGTGACACACGCACAATGCGTGTGAGTTGGCAGGTATACATAACCCTTTGGGGCAGCACTTACCTATGTAGCTGATTTTAAAAACTAAGCAGGTGTATATTTCCCCAGGGGACAGCTAGAAAAACTGATCAGGATATATATATATATATATATATATATATATATATATATTTGAAGTTTAATTTAATTTTGTACTTTTACAGTAATCTTGATGTAGCAGTTTGAAATAATGTGTGGTTCTAGAAAATATCCATACCCCCCATGGAAGGTTTTTGATTTGAGCCCCCCACCCCCTGGAAATTCCAGTTTAGCTTCACTTTCCTTTAAACATTTTGGATTTTGACCAAATGACCTTTCTGAGATGGGTATGGATATATTCTGGAACTGCACAATAGCCTAAGGGTAAAATACTAAAATGCCACACCCAGGGGGGGTACTCTGAATGTAAAGTTACAGGGAGGTGCAAAGGATTTTTTGGGGTTTGAAATTCATGATTTCGGGATTTTTGGGGGTAGAAAATTTTGGCAAGTATTTTTTTGCGTAGTTTGATTTTAGAAGGGATTTTTGGGGGGTCAAAAGCTTCACAGTAAAAAAATTGTTACCATATTTAGTGCTACGGATATGTAGTGCTCTCATACTTGTAGTAAAGCAGTAAATGTGTAAAGGTTCAAAAATTCAGCATGGGATTTTTGGGGGTTTAATTTTGGTTCAGGGGATTTTTTGGGGGTTTCGCTTCGATCAAGCCCTAGGGATTTTTTTAGGTTTTAATTTTTGTCTCCATTCGCACCTCCCCGTCATTTTAAAACCGGAGTACCCCCCTGGGATGCCACACAGCTATGTTAGTACAGTGAGCTAGTGTAACCCCACCTTACGGCTACCCCGTTATTATGGCCACCCCGTTATTTATGGGCAGTCTTCTTTGGCCCATAGGTGTCTGTAAGTAACAGGGTTTAACTGTAAATACATAATTTGTCATTTCAGTATCCTTGTAAAATTTATGTTTAGTTTTCATTAATTTACTTTATGATTCAATTTCTGCAGGGTTCATGGAGAACATCTACTGTGAAGGAGACCAAGTTATTCTTTTGCATGTTGTGGAACAACCACATCTTCCATTTCTAGCTGGTATGTCTTGCAGATCAGGGGTGGATGGTTGTTAGCAAATATTCTTACTTGTTATAATAATTTTTTTGGCTAAAATTAAACGGCAACAGATTTTACACCTACTAGTCTACCCAGTTCAGTTTGTATTTATTTTCTATTTAAATGGTTGAATTTTTATTATTTTGGATTTTGAAGCGGCTAGCCACCCAATCCTTCCACCCTTGATTGCTTTCCCCGTTTCACATACTGGTTCAAATTATGGGGCAGAAGCAGTCAATACTTTTGTTCCGAATTGAAAATTAAATCATTTTCTGTGTGGACACTGAGCCCCAGTTACTGTAAAAGCTCTATTAAGCCCCCCCCCCCCCGGGGGGGGGGGGCTTATTTAATTTCAGGCCTCAAGAAGGGGGGGGGCTTAATAGAGAAGGGGGGCTTATTTCAAATCATGAATTTTCAAGAAAATTCACATTAATTTTTCAAACTTTACTACTACACCACTAACTAAAACAGAACAAGAAATGGGTTATGTATGACCGTCTTACAAAGGAAACGTCATTTATACCCTAGCTCAACGATAGTTCTGGAAATTAAAGACCACGTTTCAATACAAAGTGACTGAAACGCCAGAAAATAATGTTGAAAAGTCATTTACATCAGCCTGACGGAAAGAGGGGGGCTTAATAGAGAGGGGGGGCTAAATAGAGCTTTTACGGCAGTTCCAGGGAATTGCATGACCCCCCAAAATGACTTGTTTAGTCCTTCGCCATATGCTTTTCACCTCTTGACGTATGATCGGTCGTTGTGTTAGTAAATGAATCACTTGAAAACAACTTTAATTGACAACAAAGGCAATCTTAGAGAACTCCTCTGCACATTTGGCCAAAATCACCTCACTATGCTGTTGCACATATAAATATGCTAGTGTAGAAGTCATTTTTACAAATTCCTGTATTGTATTGTGCTCACAATGTTAATACTTGACATATAATTGTAGATGCCATGGTCATCGAGGAATGGAAACATGAGGTTCAGAAAATAGAGGAAAAATTGAAAGTTTTGGAAAAGAAATACATAGATAGGTGCAAGGAGTTGAAGGTATGGAAAATTATTGGGTTTTTTTTACAAAATGTTTAGTTTGATAGAAGCGTATAAAAGTTGAATATTTACCTCACACATATACAATATATTCCTTGATTTAGGCCAAATCTAATATTTGCCAATTTAGTGCAATCAAATGTCTAACTTTTTTAATTTGAGTCAACCCAAAAAATTATAGATATTAGATTTGGCGCATGTAAAATGCAACATTTCTACTGGGCCTTCAGCCCCTTATAGCACCCCTCTTAGAATAATGAAGTTTTAAAAAAAAATACCCCCTTCCCTCTATTGGCGTACCGTAACCCTTCGCCAGGAACAAAATTGTATAACAATTTTAATTTATTAATACAATTTCGAAAATTATGTTAACAAGGATGGTTTTTAATCATGAAGGTTAAAGAGGAATTAATACAGGAAATAATAATATCAAGCATTGTCAGTCCCCATATAAATGATTCTAACAACAAAATTATAACACAAAAATCATAACTGCCCTGGAAATGGGTTGGTGGGTCAAAGCTGTAAACTGAAATCTAGCACAGTGACTGTAAATGCTGAACTGTCATGTCTTAAATGCTAGAAAGTACAAAGTGACGGCATGACCATGTGAATTTTATTAGTTTGGCTGATGTGTTATGACTTCCATGCTCCAACTCCAAATCTAATGTCAGCCATTTTTAACAAAATAGAGTCTATCCCGGGGAGTGTAAGCAATCAGTCCTGTGGGACTCAAATGACAGAGGCTATGGCAGCGATGTTGGTTTCGGGGGGGGGACTCCCATATAAAAGTGACAGGGGTGATCGCCGGAAATTTTGAAAAGAACCCCTAAAAGGTACCAAAATCTTGTTTTGTGGGTGTGGCTCTAATTCATTTTCACCCCTAAGAGGTACCAATTCTAAGACAAAACTAGTCCCTGTTATATATTTTTTCCAGCTTTATACCCTAAAAGGTACCGGAATAACTCTAACGGCAGTCATTTTAGATTTTAACACCCTGAGCGGCACCAAACCACAAATTTTAACCCCTAAAAGGTTCTGCGATCACCCCCGTCACTTTTATATGGGAGTCCCCCTCCCCCGGGGTTGGTGTACCTAACAGAAGAATTAAAATTATGGCTTCTTCTACGACGTCAAGTGCATGCATTCTATTGCTATTCACATAAATTTCATAATAATCTATTATTGTTACAATTTCTTGTCCCTAGATTGCAATGAGATTCAAGGTTGAGCAAGGCAAGCCAGGGGAGAAGATTTGTGAAATGGCATTAAAAGAGAAAGCGACGCTCATTGTTTTGGGGAGTCGGGGCTCGGGGCTCATAAGGCGCACAGTTCTTGGAAGTGTCAGCAATTATGTCATCCATCATACAAAAATCCCAATTATCTTGTGCCCCAAGGATCATTTGTAATGCTCTTCTAGGGGGTGGGGTGGGGCAAGCCATGACACCCCTTCCCACCCCTCCATGCGTTTTTGTATTGTGTTTTAGACTGTTATGTCACAAAAGGCAAAAAAGTACAAAATGTACTACTAGTTGTTTATGATTATTTCCTAATAATAATATAGTTCTAATAGCGATGTTATTTAATAAATAGAGGATACTATCCACAAAATGTTTTCAGGTTTATTTATATGCTAATTTTAAAAATTCATTGTGTACTTCGTGCATGTCCGCACATAAGGCGTTATCAGGGAATGCCAGTGTTACTTGTCTTTCACTAATTTTGTCACTTGCCCCAACTCCATCCTCCCACTCAACCGATCATCTCCTTGGGCCTGCCCCTCTTTCTTTTCCCATCTGGAATCCAACGCATAGCCCCCCTTGGGATAGCTATCAAAGGCACGATTATTTGCCAAACGCCCCGCTAATCCCTGCATAGTCCCGGAGTTGGGGGTCTGGATTTCATTGACTGGTGCATTACAAAGGCATCACAGTCGATCTCTAAAGCCTGGTTTTTAAATATCACCCTCGCTGCCATCAAAATCTACACAGAAACTGGAACGACTACTAAAGAATTTCTCAAAGTACGGTTAATTTAAACTGTATGGCATATGGCTTATTTTTCATTGATGCAAATTCATCGGAGTTACTAAAACCAGGAACCACCCCAAACGACCACGGCCACCTATAAAACGATCCACAACAGGGGCGGATCCAGGAATTTTTGATAGAGGGGGTCCCAGGATTCTTCCCGAAAATGTGAAGTAGAGGGATAATTTTTGGAATTAGACTGCAGTACTGAGTTATTACTAAAAGGCGTGGAGGGGTGTTTGGAGGCCTCCCCCAGAAAATTTTTTGAGATTTCTGGCTCAGCTGAAAAGTGCATTTTGGTGGAACCTGGAGATGGTTTTGCTATGGATAATGGAGAAAGCAAAAAACTCCTCAGGTCTGATAGGGGGGTCCGGACCCCCCAACCCTCCCCCTGGATACGCCACTGCACAACCACCAAGAAAACGATCAAAAAAACCTCTTTCTCGTCCCCCGGAACTGGACTGGACTCTGGACTGTCGACTAACTTGCTAACAAGTCTCAAACTTATAAATTACCATAAATACTCTGCATTAGCCATTGACTCTCTGGGTTTTTCTTTGCGCCGGAAACGAGAGCCTTCGCGCCGACCACTTGACCAAAAAAAGAAACGGAAGATCTGGGAACGAGAATGGAAGGTACAAAGCTCGAAATATCAATTCTCCTTAATGAGTACCGTACATTTCTTTCAATGTTAGTACTGAGAATTTGGTAGTATATCAATATATTTTCCTTACAGTTCGCCAACCTAGGAAATAACTTTTCACGTTTTGATGCAGGTTACCTGAATTTTTACATCAATATAGAACTCGTCATTCTAAAGGCCAATTTAGACGGTACGATTTTGTCGCATGCGACTTTTGTAGCGCGCGCTGCTGGCGTAATGTAAAAATCGTATACGACTTTCATCTTTAATATTGTTTGTAGCTACGACATGTCGCAGGGTTTTAAAACATGTTTCAAAATCCTACGACATTTTTCGTGTCGTATACGATAATCGTAAGCGAGTTGTAGGTTTGATTTACACGACACAATTCGTGTCGTAGGCTTGTCGTAGGCATGTCGCATGCGACAAAATCGTACCGTCTAAATCGGCCTTAAGAAATCGTATGTTTTTTGTTTTTCAAGTTTCGACAATTTTGGCGGGAAAATGACATCAGAAAGTTGGCGCCAAAATTATCTTTAAGTATTATGAAACATTTGACGGTTTCTGAAAGAACATGTCACGAGGATTCTAAAACTGATATGTTGATCCAATCAAAAGTTATGGTGTATTGAATTTTGAATTTTGAGCTATTTTTAGAAACAAAATGGCGGAAAATGCAACCGTCAATACACCGACAAGGCGGAAAAACCGCATTCTCGACCCCAGACCTTCGCTGCTTTCTTGACTACGCAAGCGCGCGAAGCTCTGGGAAACTCTGCGCAAGCGTAGCCAAAATCTGGCTATGTCGCCTTCACAGCGCATGCTCCACATCCAAATCCAAAATGGCGGTGCTAAAGCCAGACTCTGCTTCATCTAAAGCTGGCAAAGACTGCTACTTACGGCTTAAAAGTTGAGCAGAAGTCATTTATCGAAGCTGTAGTTTGTTTAGGATGCGTTAGGGGTTTTACCGATAGGTTTCGGATTCGGAAAGTCACAATTATTTTCATCTATGACATCTAAAGTGGACGCCAAAGGACGGAAGGTAAATTTCAATTTGATGTTTTTACACCCGGAGATCCCAAGCTGTCTGTACAGTCGCCTTCGACGTTTTTAGCTGCTACTTCAAGGGAACATTCCAGTTAGGTTTTGCCGAAACTGTCGCATGTTTAATACAGTTTACTTGCCAGCTGCTTAGCGGTAATAAATTCATAACTTTTAATGTGCAATATTATTGTAGTCGGGCAATAATCTTGAAAGGCGAGACTGGCCCTTGCTAAGATTTTGGCAGCCAAAATGACAGTGTTTGTTTGCACATTATGTACAATAATTTCCGAACATCTGATGATTTTAAATTGAAATTTTTAATGAGATTTTGACTGAAAAATTGCAGTGAAGTAAGAGATTGAATGGAGAAAACTGGAATTATAGGTTTTATCATAGTTAGTATGGTTTTATTTGGTACAGTACATGCATGTATTATATAATAAATTGCATGTATTATTATTTGATGTAAAACAAGGGAAACATTCATAGTAAAATATAGATCTTTAAAAAATCTCTGTGTTTTGGGTGCTTCCCAATCCTTGTATATCGTTGATTTGATTGTTTACCAGAAAACCCATAGAAAATAGAAATTTAAAATGTATAATTTATATCATTCAATACGTGTACACCATGAAAACACTTAAATTATAAGGATCCCTTCACACCATTGGTCTGGATGATAGTGGACCACTATATACATGTATATGAGACTAATAATTCGTCAGCAACTCCCAGGTCCTCAATGTCTTGCAGATTGAGCGTTTCTTGAGGCATTGCCATTAGTACTCCACTAGAGCACTTTGTCTGGGCATTAATCTTACTAGTAATATGTGTAAATATTCTATTAATACATTCTATGTTTACCTGTAGTTTTAGCTGTGGGCCAGAGTGTAAACATGTTTACGCTTTATCTGCATATCCTCATTAAATGAAGTGTTGTTGTCACCTTAATTTCTTTGCAACCATAGACTGTCATCTTTTAGATTGAAAAGTATCTTCTGACCCCCGGGGAGGTACTCCCTTATGGGACGTGCCGCTGGACAGGGTATGGTTTTTGGCCTACATTGTATCTGTTCTGAACAGGGTATATAATTTTATGTGAGTCTGTCCTTAAACAGGGCTGAACTTGTCCTAAACAGGGTATGCGGTTGCACGATTGTCATCGTAAAAATATGGTTTATACAGTATTTAGCTATCCGTGATTGGAGATGTTTGCCGGTCTTTGGCTTGTATCATTCAAACGTCATTCGCTAAATATTTGCAATTACCAATAAAACACTTTAAAAATGTGCAAAACAAGAGTGTGGGTATTACATGTATGTCCTAAACAGAATCCTAAAATAGAGGATGTTGTCCTACACAGGGTACATGTAGGTATTTTAGTTTTCTGTTGTTGTCCTAAACAAGGTCAGGGTTTCAAACCCTCAGCGGGTCATTTACCCCCCCCCCCCCCCCCCGGGCTTCTGACTAGGGGAAGAGTTAGATAAGCTTAGTTACTTTACTGTTGATTCAGGATAAGAAGAGTTGGTTTGGTTCTTCTTACATTTTATTATTGTGCTGGGCATCAATACTGTATTATTGATACATGTAGCTGTAAATTTTTTTTAAGTTTGAGATATGATATACTTTGTTGGACCTGACTGAACATTTTATGAACTCGGCATAAATACTCTATTTAAAAGCCCCCAGGGGGCTTATTTCGTTTCAAGGCCTTCAGTGAGGGAGGGTCTAATATACATTGTAAAGAAGGTAAAGCCATTCGGAGCCAAACTGGTCCACACTGCTGGAGGGGTGCACTGCTGGAGCTTATCCTGGTTTCTGCAGCATGAAGCTGACTAGGAGTACTGCTACTCCCCCTGGGTGGGATGGTAGTCCATTGCAGGTTACCCCCAGCCCAGGGGGTACTGCCCCAAAATACCCATATGGGTATGTACCACCTAGCGGGGTCGTGACTTTGGGACTCCTGATCTAGAACGGGGTACCTACAGTGTATATTCGAGACTTTTCAAAAACGGGCTATGGAAATAAATTTCCAGAACGGGGTATAAAAATTGGCCTGTTTCTAGTACGGGGTATCATTTTGAATGCAAATTCTTTCTAAAACGGGATCCAAATTTTGATTCAGGATAAGAAGACCTGGGCATCACATACCCACCCAAACACCCGAAACATATCTGAGCCGAGTACCCCCCCCCCCCCCCCCAGGTCCCACGGCATTTTGTTTGGTTGCCTTATCCGTTCTCCACTACCCATTTATACTCCTGTGTGGAGAGAGGCACTGAGAGTTAAAGTGCCCTGCCCAAGATTTATATTAGCACATCACAATGACCCTGGGAACTGGGAGTTAGATGTATGGGAAGAGGGAAGTTCAGACCCTCCAGCCCGCTGCACACCACACGGAGCAGAATTGACTTCTACCCCATGTTAAGTGTTGATTTAAAAATAAGAAATGTGGTGAAGGGATAATAATTATTATTATTCTAAAATAAAAGGTTTGTTGAGGGAAACATTAGACTGCGAGTAGTCTCTTTCTCTTCCTAATCTTTCCTGGGCAGGCGATGTGAATACCGACTGATCACAGTCTAGGGAAACATTTGAGTAGAAATACCAAAATTATAGTGATACAATGTTTTGATGTGTCTAACATTATCAAATAGAAAATGACAGTATAAGAACATGTTCACCTTCTTACTGTCACTCTTCTTGATACTTTTAGACACGTCAAACATCATATTGCCATAATTTTGGTATTTTTATACAAATACAACTGCCTCTAAATATTAGCTAGTTAGCTGACCAGTACATGTTTTTTCTTGATAACATGAAAAAGCTACAAACATGCAGTATGCAGTGGGAAGCCATTTCATTTCTTCCAGTTCTTTAAAAAAATTATATTAATTATTTTATTGCAGAATAGCAAATATAAGATTTTGAACTAGCAGAAATGGCACTGGGTATCCCTGCATGTCTTGTGGAATGAAAGGGCTGGTTTGGTCAGTAAAACACCCTTTCATTCTACAAGACATGCAGGGATACCCTGTGCAATTTCTGCTAGTTCAAAGCCTTGTATGGTATTTGTTTGAAGACCCAAATGCACCCTTGTTAGGATACACATATGTATCTAACTGAACAATTCCATGGCAAATCAGCCAGGCTAACAGCTACATGTTTTTAAAAAAATCATCATTTACCAACCCCTTCTCTTGCCTGTACTGCAGACATTTCATCTGTGATCTGAGATACACTTGAGTATAATCAGGAAACCAAGCCACCACAAAATAATCTGTCAATTTTTTAAATATTATGACAACATAGACTTACGGTCAAAGGCTTTCTAGAGCTCAAATTAGACATCCCCTCACCCTACATGACATGCAGAAACAGTGTAATTGCTACCTGTGAAATTTCTGGATTATCTCGGTTAATTTAATTAAAGAATGAAAGTTCAAATTTTGATTCAAGGCACCTTTTCATGAAAAATAAGACCTATAGTACATGTACATGGTCAAATAACTAGACTACGACATGGTCATGACTCAAATACTTTACATCTTAGTACTTATTTAGTGTGATGCAGTGTTCGCCATAATATTTGACGAATTGAATAAATTTGCAGAGAACCAGAACATCCTGAAAAAATAAATATAAACGACTTCAATAACAACATAATAATATTTATTTCACTTTAAAATTCTGAAAATGCAGATAATAAATAAAGCGGTTAGAATATTTTCAAAAGGTAAATAAAATAACTGTGCAGGACCAGCTCATTTCAACAACCAACATAGGAACCTTACTTAAAGCTTCGGCAAAAATACTGAAAATACACAGTCGGACACCCTCGGGAATCAGAAAAATTGTCCGCAAATGGAGCTTGCCGCTTACGGGAATGTGTAAATACAGAGCTAGTTTGCATGAGCTAGAGTTCAAGCGGGGTTTTGTCAGGGTGGCAAGTAGAGCTGCCTGCTTAAATACGAGAGTGTCCGCTCAGAGGTCGAGAGCTTCGATTGTAGTCCTGTCACTGCCATTTCCACGATTCTTTACGATATGTTCAAAATCTCGAAACTCAAAACACAGGGTATATCATATCGCAAAAATGTCCTTTCTCTAATAAATATTAAGTTCTGGTACATCACCTGGGGTGGATCTTAGCGATATAAAAGAAGAGATCGATCGAGAGATCGATTAAAACGACAAAAAGATGAACTGTTTCTGTCCGCTCGGCCTGAACTACTTCTCCACTCGGACCACTCCGACTCAATAGATAAACATGAAAATCACGAGGAAGCAGCTCATAGGTCAGTGACGATATTTAAAAATACATACTGTATCCTTTTTGTACCAATATCCCTTCGAGAACTTCCTCCAACGCAGTCAACGCAGCTTCGCAAAAGACTTGGCAGCTAACTCGCAGCCGCCATTATTTACAAATGACTACACATTCTCCACTCCTCCCTAGAACTTTTCTTTTCGCGCGTAACAAATTGACCAATCAGAAGCATTTTTATTGTTTCAAGCGAAAACCAATCAGAGCAAGCTCTGTCCCAGGGTTCCCCAGAGCTCTTCTCTCCCTCGGTCATGCGCAAAAGAGAAGGGCTCTGGGGTCGAGATTGGAAAAACCGCTGATTGGCTAAATAGCCCTTGTCTCAGAGCATGCTCAAGCGCTCTCCTCTGACCATGTGCGGGCGCAGTTATGTTGGTTTTGAAATGAAGCGAGCAACGAAAATGAATTTTCGTGTGAGTGTGACAAGTGGATTTTTGCCCATCAGGAACATCTTCTCGTCGCAAAGAATACAGTTAAAGCACAAGCAGAAGCTTAGGCACAAGTAAGTATGTTTTTAAATTAATCGAGCTTTGAACGTTGTTCTTGTGCTTCGACTTGTGTTATGATTTTCGAATTTGATCGCTCAAATGGAGCTGTTGTTTATACATAACCACGCGCTTTATTTCTTCTCCACAGATGTTGATGTATAAAATATGACTTTACATAACAGGGTTAAACGGTAAGCAAGTTTAACTTCTACTTAAAAAACAAGCTTGGTCGAAGAATAATGTTGAAAATAATGTTTTTCCAGTGAGTGGCGCCAATTTAAGCTTACACATGTACTGGTGAATTCTTTCACCTCCAATTTTAAAATAACTCCCAATAACTACTATTAAATACCTAATGCCTCAGGGTGTTTTTACTTTCTTTTTACTGATTTTTCCCTTATCCCCATTACGAGTACACTATTTTGTTTGGCTTTTCGGCCATTTTTTTCCCGATCCCGTATCCGATCATGATAATTTAGCCTGACAAAATTTCGGTTAATTCCTTCCTGCGAAAACCTGTTGCAATTAAAGTTCATTGTGCAAACTCTGCTGTGTGGTTGTAGATGCCATGTAATTAATATTTAATACTGGGACAACAGCTTAACAAATGTACATGTACATGTCTATAGCCGTATATAGCTATTTAGTGTGTTCAAATTGACAGTAGTATAAGCCTTGCTGCTTTTAATCCAGATCCTCACTAGCAATGCTGGTGTAAGCACAAGAACACTGAACCTCAATCAAGGACAGCATGTAGCGCTGAAACTTGAAAAAATGAACCCACTTATTTTCTAATGTTGTCCTCAGTTGAAGTTAGTGCGTTTCAAGTATGTGTTACACATGTTATAGTTTGCTATGTGTTCATGCTTGCATCATTTTTTATTTTTTTATTGAAATGTATATTTTTGAGAACTGATGTAATATGTTTTGATGTAGATTTAATCTGCATACCGTATTTCCTCGAATAATAGCCAAGGGCGATTATTATTATTTTCGCTCCAAAAGGGGGCAATTATTCAAGGGGAGGCGAATAATCGAGGGGGGCGATTATTTCAAATATTGCTCGCTGAAGTGCTAATGTGCTTATGTGCTAATTATAGAGCTCCAAGAAATAAAGGAAAGATTCAAATACATGAACATCACTACAGAAATACTGTAATGAGAACTGAAAACTGAGCTTTTGTAACTTGTAGCTTGTTTCCTATCCAAGGTGTAAATTTTTAACTTGACTGGGAAGGGATGAAATAAAGGGGAGGGAGTGGGGGAGTTGGAGGGAGGGGGGCGATTATTCGAGGGAGGCGATTAATTGAGGGAGGCTATTATTCGAGGAAACACGGCATTAGTGAAGAACCAAATTAATTAATTAATTTATAAACAGTGCGAGGGGAAAAGGGGATGGGGGTGGTTTTTTTAGATTTAAGTATATAGGTAAATGTTTTGCTATTTCTTTCCTTTCAGAAAACGTACATGTATATCGCCCGTTTCTAACTGATTTGAAGACGAGATGTACAGGATTGCAGTATTGTAGTCTAAAGGAAAAATAATATGTTTGAAAAAGAACAAAGATAATTTGATTCCAGAGGAAGTCTTGGGCCCAGTTGTTCAAAGGGTGGATAACGCTATCCACCGGATAAATTGCTATCCAGTGGATAATTATAAGTAACAAACTATGCTATCCGTTGGATAGTGATTTATCCGGTGGATTGCATTATCCATCTTTTTGAACAACCGGGCCCTGATTGTTAGGGTTATTTTCCACTCCTTTTTGACAGCTTACAAGTAAATTAGTCTTATTTTTCTGTCAAAACTCCAAAAAGCCAGGTGACACAGCTGCGCCAAATATAAGACAATGACACTAAGCCATAAAGCCCCTTCCATACGAGCAAGTTTTCCTTGACAAGGGACATTGACAATTTTTTATTTGCTCATGTGGATAAACAACAAATTTAATTTGACAAGTTTTTCCTTGACAAATTTTATTTGTTCGTGTGGACGATAAACAATTTTTCTTTGACAATTTTTCTTTGTAACAACAATAATATTGTACAGCGGATTATCATCTTTAATAGGACCCAGGTAGCGAGCAACAAGATAAGGCCGCTGGGCACCAGGGATTCCTTGTAATATTTTCCTTGTTGCTCGTCCACACGAACAAGTTTCGCAATTTGGCATTTTTTCCTTGACAAGTGTCCTTGTTCAAAAAACTGGCATGCCAGTTTTTGAAGAAGGAGACTTGTTCCACACGAGCAAGGAAAAATTGTCAAGTGAAAACTTGTCAAGGAAAACTTGCTCATGTGGAAGGGACTTAACTAATCAACGGTTATCAAAATAGAATATGGAGCTAACAATTTATCTTAGTATTGATTTCACAATAAATTGGAGTTATAATTCATAAATATATAGTGTTACAGACTCAATTCCAATAAGAATAAAAAATGTATTTGCATATATCTTTGATGGCTTTGATTGTTGTCTTGAATTCTTTGGATATTAGGAGCATTTTTGCTCTTTATTAGTTTTGCAGTAAGCTATTTCTTTCTTCCTTGTTTTTCATGCCATTCAATGCTTCAATAAAATTCCAGATTTCTCCCTGTGTCACATTGACCTAACATCGAAAAGGTCTGCATTTAGGAATTCATATAAATAACTCAACAAAATAAACCTTGATTTAGTGAGCTCATTAATATTTAAACATCACTTGATAGTTTGAAACATTGCAGTGGCTCTTCAGTGGAAATAAAGTATGAAATCATTGGTTGTGTTAGTGTTCATGTTGCAGCTTTAGTGATTTAGGGTTATGGGTTTTCATATGGTTAATTAGACCTTGTTTAGAGCTAAACCTTTGCCAAAATATTGGGACCACTCTGCATACTTCCATGTAAGTAGAAAATTCAATCAATTTCAGGGTAGTTTCCAGAAAATAAACTTGAGGTTACAGTCAAATTTTCACTCAAAGTCAAATTGTGCACAACAAACCAAAGGAAATAAATATCGAACAATTGAACAAACAACAAAACTATTGTGAGAAGTAAAGGTGGAAATTGCTCAGAAAATTGCCCACCCCTCACCCTCAAAAATATAATTAATTCGTTAAAAAACAAAGAGAAAACCATTTATTTGGAAAACCCTTTCAAAGCCGGTGGAATGCAATTTTGATAACACACCTTTCATATAGGTAAGAATTATTTTCTTCAAGTCTTTGTTTTCCTGTTCGAGAGCCTCCAACTTCTTCGATCAGTTCACTCCAATTTGGAGGATGCCTTGGGGACTTTTATATCTTTGTGTGCTTCGTTT
Organism: Desmophyllum pertusum; assembly: GCA_029204205.1. NCBI lineage: Eukaryota > Metazoa > Cnidaria > Anthozoa > Scleractinia > Caryophylliidae > Desmophyllum > Desmophyllum pertusum. The sequence goes on from MU825402.1 coordinate 1,559,763, forward strand.
TCGCTGACAGAAAGTTGTCGCTAATGGAGAAAGTTATACTTATCTTACATGCAATGACATTCTTGTAAAATAACAAAATACAAAGCGGAAATACTTGTTGCCAGTAATATTCTCATCGTTTTCAAACCTGGATTTGAATCCAGGTCTGATTGGCAAATTCTACCAGAACAATGTTAACCGAAGCAACTGAGGCAAACACTGTGAGAGCATCTGACGCGACGTCCGCTGAAGTTTTTGGAAACAGCAAGAGGAAGAAGACTGTATCTTTTCACACTTAGTTTAAAACCATACTTTTCAGAATCTGTTTAGCTATGACGGGAAGTTTTTCCCCAACAGTTACATGTAACGGGACTAGCAAAACAGTTTTCTCAGGCCTTGGCACAAAACATTTTGTAAACTACTGAAACTACATGCATTGTGTGCGGTCCTTGGTACAAAACCGCGCAACGAATTAAGAACGACGACAACACAAATAGATCAGAAAGTTTATTAATCAAACTGATATAACTACAGTACATTCAACAAGTTAAAAGAGCGGTATCTGATCAACATACGAGGGTTAGGTTTAACTGACATTGAATACACTATAACTTAAATACATGATCGAGTCAAACTGAACACAAACAAGTCGAACTGCTTACCGTTCGCTTGACAGCACGAGCGAAGGGAAGACGCTACTGGAAGTACGGATGACTCCTTTGCCAATATTTCGGATATCCATCTTTAAACAGCATTTTCAAAAATTCATTGGCACGAAAAAAAAGTCATATTTGATATTTTCTTTAAAATTATCAAACTTTCTATCACGGAAATTCTGACCTTAACAATTCATATACGGCCTTAAGAAACGGGAAAAACGAAGGTCCTTTGAATTCTTGTCATCAAGTATAGTTGTCCTTATAGAGAACAGAACAATGGGCAAAACATTTTGCAACAAATGACTGATTACCGTCTGAAGTAGGCTCCCTGATAGTAAAGGAATTGCGCTGAAAGTTCGACAAGAATGAACACGATCAACTCGTATGAACGGTCGTAAACTGGACCCCAATTACGTGGCAAAATCTGATTTGTCGTCCACCATTTTGAATTTGTAACGGTCTGGATTTTATCGCGCATGCGCAGCGGTTTTTCCGCCTTGTCCAATACACCATAACTTTTGATTGGAACGACATATTTCAGATATTTTTTCAGTTTTAGAATCCTCGTGACATGTTCTTTCAGAAAACCGTCATCAAATGTTTCATAATACTTAAAGATAATTTTGGCGCCAACTTTGTGACGCCATTTGCCCGCCAAAATTGTCGAAACTTGAAAAACATACAATTTCTTAGAATGACGAGTTCTATATTGATGGCCCAGCCGAGAGACCACCACAGGTAACCAAAGCGCTGTATAAGAGTTTGTATGGATCTACGCTCACTGGCGGGCGCGAATTCGCCCGAAATGGCGTCCAGGAGTCTCCCGGGAGCGATAAAAAGCTGAAAGACAACAGCCTCGTTCCCAGTCCACGTACCCCTTATCCAGCGGCAGAAACGGCACAGAAACGGACAACAGCCGCTGGATAAGGGGAACGAGGACTGGGAACGAGATTGAGACTGAGGGCATAATTGCGAGATTGAGACAACAGGTGAGGTTTTATTTACATTAATTTTTTTCGAGCCTTTAGTGAAAATTATTTTCGATCGAATTTCAGACCCATACGAACTCTTATTATACAACATAGCATTTCAGAGTGCGAATACGCACCAAAACGAGTGCGAGAGGATATTACACGGAGATGCAAAGTTTAGCCAAAAAACTTGCGTACACTTGCTTTGTGTGGCTAAGCAAGCATAGCTCAAAGTATTTTCAATGCTCGTGCGCGCGCTGCAATTCAGTACTCGAAGTAAACAACAAAATTTACCTTGACTGGTCAAACAAACGGTGAAAAACTTGCGTCTACTTGCACAAAATAACGCGCGCGCCGGCTCACATCGCCGCTCGCGCGCGCGTTATTTTGCGAGCCTGCTCGCAGGCCAGATTGTCATGGTCACCCCAATCTCGTTCCCACACTTTTACTTTTTTTCCTCGCCACTCTCGGCCACTCTTCGCGACGCTCCCCCACTATCCGAACGCCTGGAACAGGCTAAACTGGTCAGTGACCGGGAAGAGGGAGAGCTCTGGGGACAAGATTGCTTTGAAAGTAGTACTCGTCCTATACGGAACCTCTACGGCTCTTACCAACCTCGTTCCCAGGGTCTTCTCGATGGCAATCAGCCGCCATTTTGAAAAATGAGAAGACCCTGGGAACGGGGTTGGGCGCGGCCCTTGATCATAGGTTCTAGCCTGAGTAGCAAGCGCTGAGTGGAGAAGAGTGCGATTTTTTAGGAGCACGCGCGAGAAAGGAGAGAAAGAGCTTGCGCTCTTCTGTACTCAGCGTCCGCTACGCAAGCAAGGTCATGCTCAACTTCATGTGTTCACTGTTAATCAAGACACATAGTCAATAGCCGGTACCATATTTGGGATTTTATTGGTGGCTGATCGTACCGTTATTATTCTACATTTATATTTTAATTTATGTATCTATTTTCCCTAATCAATCCTGTGACTAGAGGAGATAACAACTGGCCTTAGTTGGGGAGTTTCGCCGCCACAAGCCACGCAAATGTTGATATGTTGCTATTATTTTGTTATCCACCCCATTCTTACTTTCTACTTCCCTTCGAAATTCATACTGTATTTGGCAGAGCGGAAACTCACAAATTGTAAGGCAGACAAAAAAAACGCAGATATTCTTAATTTATCTCAAGAGCGAAATATGTTGTATGGGAAAATTCTCCAGCTTTGAATGTAGACCTGTGTAGTGAATAAACAATGAGATAAACCAGAGCGCAAGAAAAATGGGTAGGAAGAACAAATGAAAAATTCGTGAGTTTCTACACACCCTGCCAAGTACACATCTTTTTTTAACAGTAACTCACTAAAATAATTAACCATTATATCACCTAATTATAATGTAATAAACGTACATTCGACTATCCTACGCTACATTCTGCTAAAATCAGGCTCTGTGATTTGGCACCGCTTGCAGTTTCTTGGTAAATTGTAAATAGACTTCTCTCACTGTTGGCATCTTTAATGGAACTCAAATTCGGCACATGAAATGGAGATTTCAAAGACTTTCAAACCCTGTTTCCGTTTCTGGTGATTTTTTTGTTACTTCTTGTTTTACAGCAGTATTAGAATAAACATCATATAAACAAAGTTAATTGACACCAGAACGGGAACTTACAGTCTCAATTGACCATACAAGAGGCTAAAAGGAAGGCTTGGTGAAATGTTTCGCGACAGATTTGATTTCTCCTTGGAGAAAGGGCATCAAGTTCGCAAACAAGCCCTGCCTGTAATTTGCACTTTTCTGATCAACAATACTGTTGTTGGCAAGGACTCGCACTTTCCTGTTTCGACAGGCACCCAAAACACTTCTGGCCGATTAATTAAACGAAGGCTAAGATAGAATGAATTGAGGTCTACAGGGAACTATTTAAGCCACCACTAGTCGGAGGCTATTTTTTTTTTATTGCAACGTGGATATGACCAGTCACAACAGATCACGTAGACCAAGTTTAAAGTCAGTTTAGACCACAGTTTTCTTAGACGCTGTCTATAAACTTTGTTTCAATAATCGGCTTCGAGTTCGGATGTTAGAACAGTGGTACTAACATAGCATTATTCCAAAGCCTTCCTTTAAGCCCCTTGAATAGAATCATACAAACTTCAAGCAATTTTATAAAAGAACTATTTAAAGAGCTTTGAACTGTACACGAAATGGTAATGGCAAGGTACCTTGCAGTGAAAATATACAAAGTGCTTGGATGAACGATGCGTTGTGAAATAATTGCACAGAATTGTGCAAGAGCGTTGTCCACCATTAATCTCTCTCAAAAAGATTGCAATTCAAATCAAATTCTCACTTCTGAGCAGTTTACACCATCGACCAAAACATTAATTTTATCCTTCAATGACAACAAAAGGGTGATCTTTGCTTACGTCAGCTTCTCATTAGCATAAATGTACCGAAAATTCAATTTAGTCTGACAATCTTATTGATAGCTACTGTGCCATTTGGTAACTGTAGCAGGTATGAGAGAAATATGTTAAATATTGAACAAGATATTTCCTTTTGAAAACTGTCCAATAGTTACAGATGTTTGTATGGCAGGCTGGCAGATTTCAAGCCGTTTTCTTTCAAACTTTGCACAATAACTATACAATTTTACATGCTCTTTCTAGTTATATTTGTTTTTTTAATCGGGTGAATTTAAAACGATTGGAAATAGGGACGCGAGCAAAGAACACCCCATACCAGATTTACTTGGACAACACCACTTGCACAAACTCCTGTGGTATGCAACACGCGTGTTAAAAATACCGCAAGGGTAGCATATTTTTAGTATTTACACCAGTTCTCAAGCATTTTTAGTTCCATGTAACTAAGACCAACAACGAGCCCTTGTTTGTCTATAAATATCTGAGTTTCTCTAACAAAAATATAAACTAAAACTCTTGTTTCTCTTTCTCTCTCTCTGTTCTTAAAATGGATACGGAAATAAGACAATAAAATAGCGAACAGTACGCAAGTATGAATAAATTTATATATTGAAATATGTTTTGTTTGACTCTTAGAAATTCTTCTTAAATTCCTGTAAAACCATAATGACTCAAAGCACTGAAAAAAGAAATCATTTCCTTTTAAAAACAGATTATAAAGCTGGTCTTAACACAATCAAAGAAAAGATAAAAGAGCTGTAGCTGGCTGCTCTCCGCTTGTCGCTCACAGCTTCAATTTGATTCGGACATACATTTACCAATTCACCAACAAAAAAACAAAACAATATCACATTTTAACCAGCAGAAAATATGCCACAAGTGTGACGTAACCCTCTCTAAAATTGCACTATAAATCTACAACATAATGAGACATTAAAACATACACATTGTTCACAGAACAAAATTCTGCCACCACCCCAATCCCATTCAATTTAAGACAAAACACACAAAATATGTTTGGCTTACGAGGCAAAGACAGATTTAAATTTTAGAGATCAACCATCAACTGAAAATAGAAAGCAGAGAAAAAAATAATATCTCAACAAAAAGCACAGTAACCTTCTATCCGTCCGTCCATCAGGACCAGACCAAATCCTCAACTAATGATATCTGAAAATTATTTCTTAATTTCCCTCAAGGTAGTATAGTATCTGTTTGCCTGCCTCGCATGCCATAAAACATATCTGTGATTATTTATCTTTAAAAATTTGAGCACCTAATACTGTTGGTAAATGTTTTGTGGATAACCAGCCTGCTCACTGGTAGGGTATCCATCATAATTGCCGTACATTCCCCCATCCTGATTGGGTGGTACCCCTCCAGGCCATGAACCCTGCAGTTTGGCAACCACAGCTGCAGGCGCTACACTACTGCCAGCATTGCTCATTGGTACATAGCCCGAGGGATACGAGCCCGCATCTCCACTACTGATTGGACGGCCAGAATTCGGGAGGCTGTACGCCCCTGTTGAAGACAAAAACATTGAAAACTATAAGCCTACGATCAATTTATTGTTTTATCTTCAGTTTAGACCATGGTGTACAATGTACATTCTAGTTTTGATAAATTAAATATCGCACAAATGCAAGTCACTGTTGCCTTATTACTGTTCCCTGCTAGCAGAGTCTCCTTTTACGTTACCTTTTACTTTTACGTTACCTTTTACTTTACTCTGTTACTTTACTCACTTTACTCCGAAAGGAGACTCTGCGATGACTTGAAACTCCTTTCGGAGTAAAGTAACAGAGTAAAGTAAAAGGTAACGGAAAAGGAGACTCTGCTAGCAGGGGATTATTACTGGTGCAATTTACTAAAAGGCACTGTTATGCTAGTCAATGTTTTGTGCAACTTGTCTCAACCAGTCGCATTAGGAATGTTGCAATGCGCAATACCAGGGCTGTCCCTAAGCACTGGCGATCGCCCTATACAGGGCATCAGGAAAATCTGACATTACCGTTACAATCATTTGACATTGAACTATAATCATCTAAGTGAAAAGGTTAAAATAAGCAGATACAGTTGAACCCTGCTTTACAGACACTCGTTAATACGGACACCCGCTTATTACAGACAGTTTTGTTTGTCCCGATGACACATATTTTCTCTTATATCAGCCTGCTTAAAGGGACACTGTCCTGATTTTAGCAAGCTCAGAAACATATCTAGATTATAGGAAGTTGAACAATAATGGTTTGATTCTGTAGAATAGCATTCGACAAATGACAGGAACCCATTAGGAAGTGAGAATGACGAACGACAGCGAGGATGGAAATGGATTGCAATATGGATTTTTGAAAAAACGTTAGGATGTCAGTTTTTCAAAGTTTCAAATTTGGCTCGGAAATCTTTGAAATTTTGCAAACATTTTGTTGCAGTATGGAATTCCTTGAAGAAATTGCTTTTTATCATCTAGTTAGAGTTTATTAAGTTCTTATTTCATAGATTTAGGGACCATTTCATGCATTTATAACAGTTTTGAGCAAATACGCCGGGACAGTGTCCCTTTAATACGGACACCCAGATAATACAGACACTTTTTCGTGTCCGTTTGGTGTCCGTATTAACCGGGTTCCACTGTAGTACCACAAGTAACATACCTGGGGGTAAAGGGCGGGCTGCATAAGTTGCTGTAGACGGAACCGGTGTGCCAGTAGTGGGGGGCATATCCGTTGCTGTGGTAGTCACCACTGAAACATAACGTCAAAGAAATTAGGGGAGGAGCTCTTAATTGTCATTTGCTGGCAATTATTGTATTTATTACCTAGACGTACCCTCTATTGGCACACCAAGCTGCTGCAGTGTATATTCCGCAGCATAACTCTTTGCTTCGTCCACTGTGCGACACAGTTTGGGAGGCTGGTACTGTGTGGCTAGGCCAGGAATGGACACCTTCAAAGGAGATGAACATGGAATATGCCTCAATAGAGATCACTTGAATCAACATCAGACTATACATATTGCACTCCATTATATTTGACAAGTACTCTCCAGAGTCCGTTTATTGAACAAGGAGTCACATAGGGTAGTCTAAATCAAATTCATATATTTTGTACAAAATACAAGAAGCAAAACATAGATAGATATTCCACGTTTTACGTGGTGCACACACATGCCCCCATGCAAGAATGATTGATTACTATTAATTAATAATTAATTAATTGATTATTAAAGTTTACACCATAGCTCTTTAGCGCCTTATAGCTGGTGACAGCCCACTAAACCATCACAATAGTGCACTCTACACTAAAACGTTGCAACAATTTCTCACAACAGAATTGCATCACAGGTCACATAATTTTCATGGTCTATACTCACATCGACCATAGCTCTCAAATGAGTACCTGAACATTTTGCCAGTTACTGTAAAATCCCAAACACAGAACTTTTCTTTCTAACCTTGTGAAGAAACAGTTGGACATCCTGAGGTCCCATTGTACTATGCAGCGTGTACACAGGACTTCCCCACTGATTCTTCTGACAAACATCCTCTAGAACCTAAATTGGTATAAAAAAAGGTCAATGAGACTCGACGCTGCTTGACCCTCTTGCAGACACATTAATTTCAGACGAGGTGTTTATTAAAGGTTACCGTATACCTTCACGGGGCGAGCTTGGTTAGCCTGAGTAGACAGATGACCCTTTTTGTACGTCTCTATTCATCCCACACACAAGAGACGTCTGCGATTCAACCTGAGATGACGAAGCTCTACAGAGATCTGTGTAGTGCCCGACTGGTCGTCACTCAAACACAAGCATTTGTTTCCAAGAAATAACCAATCAGACACACAATGTGGATCGCTGTAGAGCTATTTCATCAGTATAGAATTATTGAGGTTGAATCTCAGGCATCTCTGCGGGGAATGAATTGATTATACAAAGAGAAACATTACTGAGGCTCATGATTTTTTTTAAAACTTGGAAAACGCTTTAAAACCTCAACACATAATTTTCGCCCTCAAAAAATAATTTTTAAGCCACGGAACACCAATTTTAATGCTACATTAAACGAATGAGAATGATAAAATTCCCACCTGCGCTGGCGATTTGAGGGCATGTGGCTTCAATGTCATGGGGTTAGTGGGTGTCAACTCCATTCCCGGCACCAGATCAAACATGCGTTCCTAAAGCAACAAGCGAAATTAAATTTAAACCTGAAACACTAAACATACCCTGGTGAATTTGTTTGTTTTCAAAAATTGATTGATTCATTTCTTGAAGTGAACAACTTGAAATTTACTAAAATAAATTAAATCATCTGGCTAATTCTTTCAATTTGTCAACAGCATAATTATTGCGTTTCAATGTGATCAGTTTCTTTTTACTACAACATTCTCCGCCATATATGGCCTTCTAAAAAAGGAAGTTTAGAGAAAATAGCATGGAAATTTAACATTTTTTTCGAGGGAATACGATCTGAGTCAGCATAACTGGCCACGACTGCCCAAACAAGGATGGGCAATGACTGTTAGTTGGGCTAATATAATCGACAACAAATACTTCAAAGGGCGCTGTATAATACCACCATGACATGGAAAGATATTTCTTTAATTAAAATGACAGGAAAGAATATTATCCTTTCAAAATATGTTGGTAACTAGATTTAGTTTACAGCACAAAAATGTTCTAATGAATCAAAATTAGCTATTACATGGGAAGACCTCCCACAAGGTCTAAGGGTGTTGACAGTTTCACGCCTTTCAATAGTTTTGTTATTGTTAAATATCACTATTAATTAGGAAAAATACGTTCCAAGAAAATGTGTTTGGTAGAAAGCTATAACCATGTTTGTTACAAACTTGACCCATGAAGGTCGACAGTAACCTTAAAGTGTTTTTATTACTATTTTGTTTCACAATAGAATTAAAACAGTATATTAATAATGAAGATAATTAACAGGAATTAATATTAAAATAATAACTAAATAACATAACAGAAACTGAAGGATCTTCCATTGCTTCTGTCGAAATATCTTTCTGCTGCTCAAATGGCAGTTGTCTCTCACAAGATTCACTGAAGTAGAACTTCAAAACTTTTCAAACCTACATGTATTTCTTTCGGACATAAAACTTTGGACAAAAATGGAGGCAGCACATTTGCGACATGATTATTTTATAGCCTACATGTAGCCATACCCACTCCTAAGTAAAATGACTGATTTAATGTAATTTTGTCTAACAGTAAAACAAACTGCTGTATACAATTGAAGGACGTGCTGGAACAAGGGCATAACGGCAATATAATTCTATTGTTAATAATGCCCTTATTCCAGCATGCCCTTCAATTGCATAAACCGTAAACGCCGGCAGATAAGCCGCACCTTTGCCCCCACAAATTTCATTCCAAATCGGAGGTGTAGCTTATCTGCAAGAACAAACTTCTAGGTTCCTAAATTTTCTATAACCAAACAGCTGAAGAGAACTCAAACTTCAAGCAAACGAGCGCGAACGGCTAAGAGTTGACTGTAGTCAATGTTTTTACTGTTCTTTATTTATGTCCTTGAATTTTCCCTTCTATTTACGGATTTCCAGGGCCTGCCAAACAAATCACTCAATTCCAGGAGTCCTGGAAAATGGCAAAATGTTTCAGCATTTCAAGGACTGTACAAACCCTGTTATATAGTTTTACATCATTTTTCCTCTGAACAACAATCAGTTGATTACTTTCATTATTCTCATCACCTGTTAGCTTGACAATGTACTGGCACCGTAAGGAGAAATAATCAATAGATCAACATACCTCCTGTCTCCCTCCTCTCTTGCCATACCCATCACCTCCGTACCAGCCTGCTCGCACTGTAGGGTAGTAGCCTCTAAACCCATTGAATGGATAACTACCAGGGGTAGGTAAATACATGCCTTTATTTCCTGCTGCCCTGCTCCCGGCAGCGGAGCGCCCGCGTCCTCTTGTCCGCACCATTCCAAAAGAAGGCCTCACACCTCTGAACAAAAAACGTTCATGGAAATAAAAATTAATACAGAGGAACCTAATTTCGTCACTAGCGGGCCATAAAAATCTGGTCGAGAATATTACTATGCATTTCAATAACATGTTAACTCCAAAGTTCAAAACCCAACTAACGATTGCGTTTTGTGCTGCTGTCAATCATCAATAATAATGATTGACGGCAGCACAATGACAACCACAATGACAATAGCAGATGACAGCGGTTTGACTTGCAAACGAGGCGAAAGGGTCAATCTGGCATTGTATTGGCCCATTAGCCTCGTTTGTAGGCTTGATTACCAGCCGCTGTTCGGGAAAATGAGCCAGAACGAAGACCGGACTCAAGAGAGCGGCGGAAATCGAGCCTAACTCATTTGCACACTTTTTAAAAACACAAGAATATTTGACTGCAGGCTCAACTGTAATAACAGTACTGCTATTGCAACCAACAGACCATGAAAAAAGAAGCAAACACAAAATCACAACCCACGGAGCTGACCTTTTGAACCCATTGATAAATTAATTAATTCTATGTTTCCAGAGACATCCACTAAGAAGACTGTTCGCAGTGTAAAACTCAACCGTTAATTGAGTTTTTGAAGTTCGCATATTATTGAAAGGTGTAGTAATGCGGTACAGTCAAATTATAAAACTTGTATTATAAGGGAGAAGCATGGGCTCATATCCCGAGCAGTAGCTGGTAATGAAGCCTAACAACTAGCAAACGCAAACAAAACTTCAGTCAAACTCTTACCCCATTCCAGCCGTCATTGGAGTTCCGTACATAAAGTACTGACTGCTGTAGGCTGGGAAACCATACGCAGCAGCAGCAGCCGTGCTTGCTGCAGGGTACTCATATGGTGTGAAGCTGGGGTACGTCGTTGCACTCATCACAGCTTTTGCTGCCGCCTTGGCTTGGCGATGGTCTTTGTCCACAGGCTTGGCAAGAGTTACCTCAATTTCATTGCCATCGAGTTCCTGACCTGGAACAAAGGTTCAAAGGAGTTATGTAGTAAGTAAAAATGGTTTTAATGAAACTACTCCAAGCAAGCAGTCAGTCTGTTACCATTTTCATAACTTGGAGCTTTCCTGTTCGCGTCGTGGTGACTCAAGCAACAACCGTATATAACACCCACATTGTCTGTAGCTACAATTTGTTATATGATTTTAAAACATGTTTCAAAATCCTACGACATTTTTCATGTCGTACACAATAATCCTAGGCAAGTACACAAAACAATTTGTGTTGCAGGCTTGTCGTAAGCATGTCGCATGCGACAAAGTTGTACCGTCTAAATCGGACCTAATATGAGACTCGACAAACCAGAAAATAAATCACATGGCTTACAATGTACATTTTCCAAGAACAGTATCCTGGATGTCTTGTTCGTTTCACATGTCATTCAAAACTTGCAGAGAAATCAAACTTGGCCTACATTTATTTTTCTGGCTCATTATCAAATTCCATCAATTCCCAAAATTTCTTTACTGTATTTCAATTTTCATTCTCCCCAGATGGTAAAAAGAAAGCTTCAGATGACAAAATCAGTGTTGATGTCAACATACAAATTCTCCTTACTGGTCCCATACATTTTTTGTGATACTAGTTGGGAGAATTTGATAACATATCAAGACAATTTGCTCTTGGTGATCAGCTGCTTTATTCTCAACACCTGTATGCTTGGCTTTGTATTGAAAAGCCAAAGAGAAATTGGATGTTGATCACTTTTAGTCAACCTTATCTATATTTTTTGTTTGATTCCCATCATTTTAGTTGCCAGAGACCGCAATCCTTTTGGTCAGCACCAAGAATCGCGGCCTCTGGTCAGTCTCAATTTCCCTCAAATCTGATTGGCTGGGAAAATAAAGACAAGAGAAAACAAGTACTTGACTGGGCAAGCTCAAAAATTGGGTGTGGTCAGAGGTCATGCCTCTTGGGACAAGAATTGACATTACGCTTTAGAACCTAGTAGTGGTTCATAAGGCTAACACTTAACTCCTGGGACACTAGTCAGCCGTTTCTGAAGTTGGGAGAAGACACTGCATGTGACGCAATTTTTGCCTCCTGTGAACATCACCTTTGTCTGCAATTTTTTTTTTTTTTTTCATCACAGAAAAACTATCCTAGGGTTTGTTGATTTCTCTGCCTGGAACATTTTTCTACACCAATTCATTTGAAAAATAAAAATTCTTAGAAGAACTGTGAGAGTAAAGCATCTTTCCTAAGAACACAACAAAATTAATGAACATAACAAGTAGTGGATCTAAAGTGCTCATAGAAAAGATGGGGTGGAGGTGGGGGGGGGGGGGGGGGGGGCAGACTGAAGGTTGTGCCTATTTTTGCTGGAATGAGTGAAACATTTTCAGCGCTATGTCCCCCCTATGATGGGGGGGGGGGGACCCTGTAATGTCTGAGACATTATTGTGCTATTTAGTCTTTTATATTGTTAAGTTTACATGAAGTACTTGATCAAAAATCTTGGTATTGATTATTTAAAATAATAGATGCAAAACAGATACCCTATCCCTAGCTATGACTTTATCCCATAATGGAATTAACGCTTACAACTTATCCAATAAAAGGCTATAGTTGACTAAAAACCAGTGAATCAAATACAAATTTTTTTTTCAAAAAATCACCATCACCAAAATGTCATTCTAAAATCTGGTCCAGAATCGTGATAACAAATAATGATTATAAACCAAATCTTGTGAAATCCTTACTTTCTTTGTTTGAAAAATTGCCACAAAATGGATTAATTAGAAAGAAAAAATAAACACACAATTTTTATATTCTCATAATTCACAAACAAATACACAAAAAATTTATACCATCAATATAAACTAAAGAGAACTTTTCTTGTGATATTGAAGACTGCTCAGCAGATATTGTAATATCGCTAGAATTTGAAGCATAAAGGCGAATATATTGTCTTGATGTACCACTGAATTCTCGGCACATAGCAGTCAGTAAGGATCGAGATTTAATATTTTGTGTTTGGATGTGAAAGGGTTTTAATATAACACAAAATGGCAGGCAATTCACCAGAGACAAAAAGCAAACAAAACAAAACACAGACCACAAGCAAAGTAATGTTAAAGGTTAAACACTAGTTAACTGTTTGTGACACTACTGTCCACACATGACAAATTCTGTTCCTGACACAGTTAATTTACAAAAGCCAGCAGTGTAAGATGTTCACCTAGAATACCTGGCTTTCAAACACCCTACCAGAAAGACAATGAAGTAATGTAATAAATAAAATGTCTATGTTCCTTTGCCTGTGGCTAAAAAGGATACAGTCAAAATATAAAGTGCTAAAATCCCTAGCCACGATGTTGATGGATTTAACCAATTTACAGTACAAGAAAAGTTAACCCAAGAATTTATTGCAGTAATTCACTGTCTATGAACATCAATTATACGGGGGTTTTGTGTGTGTGTGTGTGTGTGTTTTAAAAGGTGACTCCATCTCTTTTTTATTTCAAATTATGATTTTAATTGATACACTGTTTTGAAGAAATCACGAGAAAAGTTACACAGCATGTAGTGCATCTAGAAAAACATCATTGCACACTAGACACACCAAAATGTTCTCAAGGTCAAGGCTAAATATGGAAAAAATTAACTACAAATTTGTGTTTAAAAAAAAAGTGCGCAACAGCGACAAGGAATCTATTATTAGCTGTGTAAGATGAGTTACGTAGCAGCTCTTGTGACAAACACGTTTCCGGTAATTTTAAGTTTGAGTGGGTCGTAAATTTCAAAGCAAAAAACTTCGGCCAGGAAATATTACTAAATGGAAACATTCGCAGCCATAATACTGATAATAGACATTCTACGGCGAGAGTTTATATAATTAAGTTTTCTTTGACGATGTTTGATATACAAAAAGAAGCGATTAATTTCGGCTCAGCTCAAGAACAAACTAGTGAAAGATGTATTAAAACAGTCGACAAAAGATTTAGACCATTGCACTTCGCTTCAGCAACTCCAGAAAGATATTGTAACAAATTTATGAATCAAGATTACATTTTTTCCCCGAAGTGGTTTACGCTACCGCGCCGACAGCACGGAAAGATCGAAATTTTGGACCTCCAGTTAGAAATAACATCTGTATCGAATAACGCAAAAATATAAACAGAAGCACGTTCGAAAGTCGAGTGTTCGATTTCAGATCACTAGGGTAACTGATGTAAAAGGAAAACGCACGCTAACTAAAAAAAAACTTTAAACTGCTAACAGAAATGTGAGAGGTTTCAAACTGCTGCCTTAAATCTCAATAATCTGCCCTCAGAAGTGTTTTCTTTGTACGAAATGTAAAGGAAATGATCAAGTGATCGCGGCTTGTTCGAAACAAAACATTGGCAACTGGCAAGCCGCTTTAAACGACAAAATGGATCCCCCGGGAAATTTTTTCACAGCACCCGCGAAACAAAAGTATTCATGTGTGAAATTTCCATTAAATTTAACAATGGAAAATAGAAAACAATTGATTCTGGTACACAGAAAGAAGCGGGTTTACGTTGACCGACCGCGGGGATTGTATTCACAAACTTCAAAAAACCCTCCCGTACCTGTTGAAAAAGTTATCGATTCACAAAACATAAACATGAAAGTTTTATTACCGTTCATGGCCTCCAACGCCGCCCTGGCCTGCTCTTTCGTTCGAAAGTGGATGAAGCTGTAATCTTTTATCTTCTTCACGCGTTCTACCTCGCCAAATTTGCTGAAAACTTGTTCAATCGTGTCCTCTGTTGTGCTTAATAAAAGATTTCGGGCGTAGAGAACTTTCACCTACAAAACAAAGCCAAAGTGGAAAGAATTAAATCGATATCTTGCGGTTCTATTGAAGTACAGCGGCCGCTTATAGTTTTGCATTGAATCGCGTTCCCGACATAATCGTCGTGAAACGACAAAAGACTACACAGAGTAACTAATTACTTCAATAAAAGCTAATGCTTAACAACGACAAAGACAAGCTCCGTTGAACAAAGGAACAAGAATAACACGACATCAACAAATAAACTTCTCTACAGCGCTCAAACGTAGAATAAAGAAGCACCGACTGTTTTACTTTAAACTCCTGCTGAATTGATTTCTAAACAAACTCCGAGACCGTAAACTAAAACAAAATATCACAAAACAAACCAAAGGCCCGGAGATATCGCAAGCACCCTTCGACTAGCGAAGATTGGGGGAGGGGCAACATTGGGTAACGATGTAACTCGGCGGTGTAAATAAAAAATCTCAAACCTGGTCCATAATTTCTTCGTCCACTTCTTGCTCCGGTTCAGCCCAATCGACAGCGATCTGATGTCCCCAGAGCTGTATTTTACCCGTCATAAGTTTTCTCCTAGCCATTGCGGCATCTCGATGCGAGGTGTACTCCACGAAAGCAAAGCCTCGGTTCTTCGTCTTGTCCTGCGCCGATGGGTAAACAATTACATCCACAACGTTGTCTGTGACTTTGATCATTTCATTCATGATTTCGTCCTTCTTAACCTTCTTGGGAATGCCTCCTACAAACAGACGGCAGTTATCCACCGAACTACAAACGCCGATACATTTTCCCTTGCGAATTTCGTAATTGTTCAATGTCTTGACACTCTTCTTCGCGTCTTCCTTGTTAGTGTAAACAACGAACGCGTAGCCGCGATTTTGTCCGTTGAAATCCATCATTAGCCGGACTTCGTAGATTTCGCCTAAAGACTCGAATACAGGAACCAATTCATCCTCGTACAAATCCCGAGGAACTTTGCCTACAAAAACTTCGCATCCACGTGGAGGGGGAGGTGCATCCCAGCTCGGTGGAGGGCCATATCTCCGTTGCCCGTTGAATTGTCGTATCGGGTATTTTGTTCTATCCATCAACTCTCTTAGAGCTGCTTCTTTGGGTGTCCCGGCAACCCCGTCCGTGCCTCTATCGGAGCCCTCTTCGAGCTTGGTCGCCATTTCTTCTCCCATTTGTCGAGAGCTCCGAGTTGCGAGCTGGTTTATAGTCATCACGTGGAGTACGAACTGGTTTGATATACGCAAGCGCTCTGGCTAAATACGACTTGCGTCACGTGAGAGGTGACAGGCTTGCGACCCCATCAACAACGAACCAATGGTGACGCAGATCTCTTTACAAACTAAATGTAATGTAATTTTGTTATTACACAGGCCAGAGTTTGGTTTGTTTGTTTGTTCGAAAGATTGCGCGCGGAGTTGTTTGAATTCGCTTCGCTTGATACGGATTAAATATGTGACAAACATGTTTTATAAAGCGACTTGTGGTTCATACGATCGAGATTCATCGTACGGCATACTTGATAAAATCAGGTACATTGGAAGATTTCGAGCCAAAGAACAAACAATGGTTGTTTTCTTTCGGCTTACACATCATTTCGTCTCTCTATTGTTTATTCATCTCAAAATCTCGAGATCTCCGAGTTCAGCCAATATTATTTTGAAGTGACCTCGAGTTTTCGCGTCCGAGCTTGTTTCAGAATTACAAAGAACACTAGCCTCGTGATGTATATAAGGTCATTTGTCTTTACAGGGAGACCGGTCTTTACAAAGGCAGGGTTTTCCCTTTCACCGCAAGACTTCCGAGAAACTGAAGCGCAAAAGTCTGCCCTCTTTAACTTTTTTCCCTTTCAGAAGGTCAAACGCAGTTTCATTGAAAAATGTCGTTTTCATACTCTGAAACAACACCATGTTCTATTTCGGTTGGCGATAGGTACGGGCACATGATGTGCACTTTGACCAAAAAAATGAATGGGTGTTGACTGATGATGTTCACCGCCAGCGCGCGAGAGAGCGAGGGAAAGGACTTGTGAAATTGGAGAACTTTTAATAGCTACGGCACGGCTATTATAAATCAGACCCAAGCAAAACCGAGAATATTTCTTTTACGGGTTTTCGATCGCAAACAACATATGAAACATTAACCATTATTGCTACAAATTAATGTGTTTTTAACGAGCAAATATATCTGAAGTTGATTATATAAAAGTGTTTTTTAAATTAAAGCTTTTTTTGTGCTCAATAAAACCCATACTAAATTTCGTCCAGTGTCCTTTCAATTGATCTCAATTCTTGCAGGAATATAATATCGATCGTTTAAAATCACAACGGCAAAATCATATTTTCTCATCACTTCAAGCTATGAATTGATTACGACGGGGACAGTGTCAAGTTTCTGACTAAAATAAACATCAGTTTAAAATCAAATTTATTTTTTCTGATCACGAGATTGTTAAGATTTTTCATATCTATAAAACGTTGCAACAAATTCGGTATCCTAAATTTCTTGTTTTGTCTATGTTGAAAACAAAAATAAAGCCAATATGAAGTACCAAGTTAGTAGGTGCCCCACACTATATAAGTTATTTACAAATCAGTGGTCTCAATCAATTAATTAAACACTGGGTTTTCCTTTTGCATGTGGCAAAATAAGCAAGGAATGGATATGAGGGTTTCCGCCACGAAAGACGAAGAAGAAGGCCAAAAACGTACACGAAATTTCACACTTTCAAACGTGTAGCGAGCCAGCAGATTATACTGAATCTGATTTTTGCATTACATATATTTTTTTATACTTGTGGGAGTCAGGAATGAAAACAGACTCATCGGTTGCCGGTTGGTAGCAGTGTTCACTGATCAACAAAGGGAAAAATGAATTTGTCAGTGATGGAGCGAATTTTATTTTGTTCCCCTATAATTTCGAACTGCAAAGTACTAAGTTCAGTCGGGCCGAAATTTTAATACGAAGTTTTACTATAGCAGTTTAAAAACGTTTTTTCTCTCGATTTCTCCGCATGCACTGTTCTTGTTGCTCTATAAATTGAACTACTGGCTCTTGCCCTTTGTAATGTTGACAGCAACGACTTAGTCAGCTCAATGCAAGGGGAAAAAACCCTGAAAACGTGTTTGTTATAATCATTGAACACTGATATATTCTTTCTTGCCCTCGGCTTAGAGAACCAATGTCCCAAATTGTAGTCTTTGTTATAAATGTAGTAGAAATTACTTACATCTAGCCTGCTTACATCCTAAAGTCCAATTTAAAAAGGATTTTAAAATGACTGTACTGATCCTCGACCATCCTCGGGAACCGATTTAAGGCCGTGATACACTTTTACTAAAGAAGCTCCGATTTAGTTTAATTTACAAAAAATACGAGGAATAACTTGCGGGTAACAACTGAGCGAGCAAATGTTCCAGTGTCATAGTCTGTGTGTCACGCAAATTTGTTTGTGACCGTTTTGGATTGCATGATTTATTTATGAATTGGGCACTTTTCGTCTCTCACCAGAAGCAGTGTTGGAAAATACAACTGAATTGCAAAGCGATTTGCTTTATTTTACAACGTCTGGCTCATTGTTTCAAGTTGGCGTTGTCCTCAGTTTTCAGTTATCCCTACAGTCTTCATTGACTGAATAAATGTTACATAACTTTCTCGATTGTCTAGTTTGCCGGTGAATTGTGCGACACATGACACGAACGTACAAGCAAAAATTTACTTAACACTCGAAAAAGGTGACTACGGATTTTATCTCGATTGAATTCGCGTTCGACATTTGTCAGCTTTGAAGTATTTTTGGTCACATGAAGAGAATTGTCAGACATGCATTCAACAGGTACAGTTTTATTTGTCGCTTTTTCAAGTGATCCATGACCATCCATAGCAAGTTTCAACAGGTTAGCCTTTTCTTCTCGGGTCTTCTCGTTACATTGCATTCAGGTTTTATGCGCGCGCGAGAAAACTGAAACACAAGCTGTATATGACAAGAACTGTTTGGGTATTCCAATAAATGTGAATATTTACCGTACTGTTAAAGTGAAGGCAATGGTTTTCGAGCTTTTTATTCTAAAAAAACTATTAAAAATAGGTTATATTCTTTTGAAATAGCGCGGTTACTAACGGGAAGTATACGAGACCGAACATGTTTGTTGATTTTTTTTTTGTCTAAAAACAAATATCAGAGATGAGAACAGACAGTGTAAAGAATACTCAGAGTCTCGGATCGACGGTCAAGTGGTATATTACGCAAACGAATGTGTTGAAAGGAGTACAGATTTCGGTGGTCAGTATATTGGCCTGAAATTCTTCGGTTTACCAGTAAACCAATGTTTAGCAATAACCGAAACACTTGGTTAGGGTTTTTGTTTGTTTATTGGCATTAAAATGGCTTCCAAATAGTTTGTTTAAGCTTTCTTGCAGTTTGTTTGGTTAACTTGCCAAGAACAAAGCTTTTCAGGCCGTAATGTGTCTGTTCAAATATAATGAGATTATTTCTGTAAAAGAGCCGGATTACAAGTATTTTAAATTAAATCGCAGTGAAAGCCAAGGATTTGACTTCACTAAAAGCGTATCATGTTTTCGAATCACGCCGCGATATAACATTTACAAAATTACTATAAAATGTTGTAACGTTATCATACACAGTTTGCGAGCCTCCACTGTACAAAGTGGTCAGAGGTAATTGCAGATGACATATGCGCTGTATCACAGCCGAGCCGAGCGCGTGCATGCGGTATGCGGAGAGGTGAAAGTTCCTCTGGTAATCTTTGAGATGAGGTTGACAAACCGATTACAGCGCGGACACGTACGCGCTGTAAAAGCCACACGTCAGCTGTAAAATCAGCTCCGTAAAATCCGCGGTGGCTGTCTCGTGCGTTCGGTTAGTGGGGAATGGCGCGAACTGAACGCATGGGTTGACAATCTTTCAGCGGTGTCAACCTCGATCCCAGACTTCCCCCGCCCCCAAGAACGAGGTTGGATTTTGTAGTTCTAATCGATTTACTTGTGAACCCGATCTAGGGTGATGAGAACGACAGCTTGCAACTTGCAATTTAAGAAACAAGCATCTGTTTTGGCAAATGTTCGTAAAAGCACTCGAAGAGTTGTCGATCCAAACCATCCAAAACGCAAGCGTTTTATAAGGATACGTCATGTTACATAAATAACGTATTTTCTATAGTCGCCCCAGGCGTTTCATTGAGGACTCGACTCGGCTTAGAAGTGTTGGTTTTTGTTGAGGAAAGAAAACTAGTGAGGCCGGCGTGGCGTATTTATTGATAGGCATGATCACCATCGAATTTCGCTGCCCATGCCAGTTTTGCCGTATTGCTGGCGAAAATCGCCATCGTAGTAGCGGTTTAATACACCTAGCGATTTGCGCCAATCGCCCCAGTTGATTTGCAAGACATGGCGAACGGTTGCACTAGGACTCGTTTTGAAACAGAGGTAAAAGGCGTGGTGTGCCTGTGACCATAGTTAACTATGCTGTGACGAAGTTTGCAAAGGTTCGTTCCCAGGGTCACTCATTAGCGAACGCTCTGGGAACAAAATTGCCATTTGGTTTTAATTTGAAGTCATCGCCTTGGTCAGTTTAAAAGGAATGCCTGAGGCCATCGAAGTCACGTATTGTGTAGTTAAAAAAGTTCTCTGAGGATCACGAAGATAGTTTTATTAGTTTTGCCAACTAAGAATAAGTGACCATAAGTTGAATAGTCGTGAGAGCAGTCGGGGTTTTGCCTGTTATTTCAAGCTCTGGCGGGCTTTGAGTTGCCGGTCAAGCAGGGAACACTTTTCTGATAAGACAAACTACAATCGCCTTGAGTTACAGGAAGTTTGGTTTTCCGCTGTAACAACAATTATGCTGGCAACTGTTAAAATTGTTGGCAGCAAGGTTTGAGGTTTGCTGAGGTCATTGAAGCGTGTCACGTATTGTGTAAGTTATAAAAGCTCGTCCAAGGTTTGCTTTAGACGGCGAATTTCTCCAAAAGCTCCAAAACGTATACAGAAAGAAACGACTGAATTTTCATTTCATTTCCATAACCGCATTGGGCACTATCGTGAGCATCACTTCAAAAGTCAAAAGCCAAAATACATTCGTCCAGTGTTGTTAAAAATTACTATACTAGTTTACTGAAGCTATAAATAGAGGTTATTCAGCGGAAAGTTGTGTAATACGGCTGGGTATTTTTACGAGTCAGTTTTTATTTTTTCGAGCCTTTAGGCGAGAAAAAATAAACACTGACGAGTAAAAATGGCCAGCCGTATTACACAACTTTCCGCTGAATAAATTGTTTATTATACGACATAATATCTTTCCTAAAATATAGGCTTTCAACAGTGTTTTCCGTAGCGCGCGGTCAGGGGGACTGAGACCCGTGTAATACGGTCTCATATCTGCTCTCGTCTTTGTGCGTATTCGCACTCTAAAATTCCATGTCGTATAATAAAGATTGTATAGGGGCTTTTAATCTCAACTTTGAAAACGTCGGCAGACCTTTTCAAATTATGCCCTTATGTCTTCGAAATATTGCTAACTAACTAATTACAGTTTGCTGTCCCTTCAACAATTCACTTCATATCTTCCTCTTGGTGTTCTGGGGGCATTTTGTGTACGAGCTAAGGTAAGCTAAGGTACCTAGTCATAGTATTGCACCGTTTTGACCAAAAAAGCCAAAAAAATCCCACAAAATACAAAGAGTGTTTCGATTTCTTTAAAATGTTTGTAATTGGTAGTTTGTTAGATCGTGACTGCATACTCGAAGCCCTTTACCACTTCTTGGTCAAGTTTAAATGCCAACAGATGACAGACAGTCTAATCAACAATTCATTACACAGTGACACGGGATCATGACAGGAAATTCGGTGATTCGATGTTATTACTACTCACGCTGTAACATAAACAGCGCTACAAAATTAGCCGCCATCCACGATTTCTCTTGGGTGGCCCAGACTGTAAGGTCAAGCTCTGAATGGTAATGCATACCGGGCTGCAAAGTTCACGGTATTGATGGTTAAGCTCTGGTTGACTGTGTCAGGCTGAACGTAGGCTCGATTTCCAGTTGAGTCCGGGGGAGGAGCGCGGGCTCATTTTCCCGAACGGCGGCTGGTAATCGAGCCTAGGCTGAACGCGGCCCGAAAAGGATCTGGAGCGAGCATCTGGTGGTGATATTCGTCGCAAACCGGGGAGGTCAGTAGGTACTGTAGTTGTAAAACTGTCCAGGGGGGACTAAGTCCCTTTCCTGTTTGACTTCCGGGTATCGTTTATAAATGTAATTTTGAACAGATTTGTTTTTTGAACTTGTTTTTGTATCCGACATTAATATTCAACAAATTGTAACACTGTCCAAATATGGTCATGATGCACTCAATATCTGTCGGCCGTACTCAACAGATATCCTGCGATATACGTAATTTCGTACGCGCGCGTTAAAATGTTCAAGTCAATTCTTGAAATAAAAGTGGAAAGAGTATTTTTTTTAGTTGTTATCAATTTGTTGACCGTAGGCCGAGTTGGCTAAAATCAGGCGATATTCCGCGCGATTTCGCAGGATAATTGTTAGATAGCCACGCCACGTCTTCAACAAATGTGTCGAAGTTGTTTTTATTTCTCACTTTCTCCCTCCGTTGTTAAGGCGGGACTTAACCTAAATTTCAATGAAATTTTAAGAGATTTAAAGAAGGGATAGAAGAAAGAAAATAATTTTTGGAACACCAACAGACAGTTGATACCCACGCGGGTGCTCTTGCGTGGTTATCAACTGTCGTCAATTGTCAATCTACTAATTTTTAACTTCAAATTCTAATTTTAAAACTACATCAAATCTTCAATATTTCTCATTTTCCTAAATTTTACAACTCCTTTGAGAAAAACTATATCCTCCCAAATATACCCAAAAATCACCAAAAAATTTACAAAACACTCCATAACATAGATTCATGGGATGAGCATAGAGTTTTTGGATTGCTTGAAACGTGAACGAGATATTTCTATTTAACCCATGTTAAGTCGCGGAAAAATGGCATTTAGGTTAAGTCCCGCCTTAATAGGCAACCTCGTTCCCAGGCTCTCCCTTCTTTCCGCCTCCAAGAGCGGGGGAAGAGAGACCCTGGGAACGAGCTAGGTTTGCCTCGTGGGCTCTAACTTTTAATCTGCAGATGAAACCCTAGTATGTGGCAGTAAACAGAGGGATTATAGCTGGATGCTGTTTTCCCCCTACCGTTTTAGCTCAATTCTTAATTCCATGATCTCTTCGAGGTGTCATACAATCCAAAAATGCTCGAGGGGGTTTGCGGTTATTTGTTATTTTGTCCGAAATGGTGGGCGCGAATAGCCCGCTAATTAACAATTATTCCATGAGCCCGCGTTGGATATGAGATGATAACATAACCAATGAGGTGCGCTTCGCGCCGAATTGGTTATAATCATTTCATATCCAACAAGGGCGAATGGAATAATTGTTTTATTAAATACTTCACTAACTTTAGGTTAAACTTCGGTATTATACTTTGTAAAAATTTATAAATCGACTGAGTGATTTTTCAGTTCGATCTAAATGAAGCATGATTTGAAAACCGCGGCAAAATGTCTGGCGTGGTGTAAGTTGGCAAGTTGAATGAAAAGCCGAGAGCAAGACAGAATGTTCTTCGGAGGGAATCTTCCCTCTGTGTCTTCCAAAGTTTCGTATATTCTGGAAAATTGTGCAAATGATTTAGCTTAAAATGGGAGATCCAAGATAATTGTGGAGCTGAACATTATATTCATTTTACAAGTTGAACGGAGAGCTGAACGAAGCAAGGGTTTTACTATTTTTACGGCGAGCAAATCATGCGCGACTACAGAATTAATTGTGTTGAAACCAACTGAGCTGAAATCAAGTTCACTGAAGTAAAGAACATTAAAGAAACCCTCAATATCTACATGGATGGAGAGAGAAAGAGTGATCTTCGATCAAGGTAATTTCTCTGTGAAGTGATCTTTGATTGTACCCGCCGTCAGCACTTGACGAACTGCCGTATTTATGCTCCGATATTTATTGAATTATTGTGCTGGTTTTAAAAGCTTAGTCCAGCTGGAATTGGCAAGACTCTTCGAAATATAAGGTAACAATACTGAATAGGCTAAGCTTTAAGGCTTGTGTTGTAAACAGGTTTTCATTTTTTTGAAGAATTTTCGGCGGATCTTCCGGCCGTAGGCTTAAATTAATTGTTTCAGGCTGCCTTTAGTGCTCGTTCAGTCGCATTTGTGGTACATTTACAGGCATTTCCAATTAAATATTTCGTTCCAAACTTCGTGCATTATTTAATGGACTTGACTTTTGTTTGATTTAGAAGGGCCAAAATTTTTTACGTAATGATTTTAGCCATCTTTTTCAAATTTCACTCTCTCGACGAATGAACTACCCTGTTATGAGCTACCATATTTGGCAGAATCCGTGTTATGAGCTGATAACATGGGCGCAAGGAGCCAATCAGAAGGCCAGAAATGCAATAACAGTGATTGAGTATTTAATAATAGCAGTTATTACAGATGTCAGCGGTTTGACATGCAAACGAGGCGAAAGGGTCAATCTGGCATTGTATTGACCAATTAGCCTCATTTGTAGGCTCGAAAGCAAAGCCGAATATTTGACTGCGGGCTCAACTGTAATGTACCTGAAGAAGACTGGTTTGGCCAGTCGAAATATAGTACTTAAAAAAACTTAAAAATCTACGTTGTATCGGTCTCTGCTTCTACAGTTTATTTCAACTGTAATAACTGCTATTGAACGTTGTCTCTATATATTCAGCTGAGGATAGTTGCTAGTTGTGACACCGGTACAGTGGAACCCCGATTTAACGAAGTGCCATGGACTGGGGAAATTGGGGTTTCGTTAAATCGAGAACCCCGATATAACGAATTTGTTGAAAACTGACCAAAAACTTCGTTAAATTGGGGTATAGTTAATAATTAATTTGCCGTAATGTTAACTGATTAAAGACAAAGAAGATAAAGCCGATTAGATGGCCACGACAGTACTATTATTAGCAACATGTATGACTGTAATGGACTGCTGACAACTTTCTTAGAGAATTAAAATATTTTACTGTAGTCGATTATTCATATTCTGTGGCGTGATGACATTTATTCGTTATATCGGAGTAGATTTTACATTCGGGCTTCTAGATTGTGTTCGTTATATCGGGTATTTCGTTAAATCGGGGTTCTTTTCCGTATATGTTATTGTAATTCTGGCCGGCTGAATAAATTTGTGCGTTAAATCGGGGACTTCGTTAAATCGAGGTTCGTTAAATCGGGGTTTCACTGTATACACCTATTTCAATTAACGTTGTCGGATAGAAATGTTTTTAAAGCCCACAAGACAAGACCGAAAGGTAGCATGGGTAAAAGTAGAAAACTGCTGCACGCACCGAATACTAATGAGAAGTAACATGAAACACATTATTTATAACGTTTCCTTTTGTTTTAAACCTGTAGAAGTAAGCTACTTTTAGCCCAACTAAATTTTAGCAGAATGAGCTAGCGAAAAAACATGGAAAAACAAATTATATAATTCGGGGCAAACCAAATACATCACGTGCGAAATAAAAACGTGTAGATTTATTTTCCAGCGATATGCATATTCTAATAGATACCCAGACTACCATTTGGTCTTGTCTTGTAGGCTTTACGCTTTTATCCGATCTTTATCCGACAACGTTAATTGAAATAGGTGTATTCAAACTGAATGGATCTAGCCAATCGCTTGGATCTATCCGGGCATTGTGGATCTCAATCTGTCCCAGAATGCACTAGGTTATCCCAGAGTTCATTGCACTTTCTGCGTCCGCCATTTTGTTTTAAGACCCCCGCCAAAATAATATTATCGGACCCAGGCCTGAACCGGGAAGTCTCACTTTTTGAGAAGATTGAGGCGATTATATGGAAACCAGGCTTAATGCAATACATAACAATAAACAACGCTCACAACTAAAATGTGAATTTTATGTAAAGTTACAATGATTTAAAAAAAATGTACACGACACACTTGGATTACACGTGAAATGTTCTGCATGGAAATGGTTTCGTGTTAAAATGTTCAAAATTCACGGCAAATGTGCGAAATCATTTTCATGTACGTTCTTATTTACCATAAAGGACTTTTTCAAGTTCTCATTTGTAAATGCCTATTGTACATTGTTGATTTTACGGGCATGGCTATTGGCAGTGGCGGATCTAGGGGAGGGGCCCGTCCCCCTCCCCTTGTGAGCGAAATTTTTCGGGGCCCCACCTTAAAAATAAAATTTTTTAAAATAAACATCAAACAAAGTAAATTTAGTCTGACAAACTTATAGATACGATAAATTGATAGCGACTATGCCATTTAGTAACTGTAGCAGATATGAGAGGAATATGTTAAATATTAAACGAGATATGTCCTTTTGAAAACAAAATTTATAGACGGCAAAACAGTCGTTATTTTCCCGCTCAATTCGCTGCTCGCAAAGACGCGAAGAGCCGAAAGCGTGATCCTCGATCCTCACATGCCCGCCCCAGTCCCACTCTCCGTTTTCACACTCGCTCCAGACCTTTCATTCGAAGACCACGCGTCGTAACGCAAAAAATACGACTGTTTTGCAGTCTATCAAATTTACAGACGTTTGTATGACTGGGTGACAAGAGTTGCACCCAGTCATACAAACAACCTCGTTCCCAGGGTCTCTCTTCTTCCGCCAAACGATTCAATCGCGTTTGGCGGGAAGAAGAGAGACCCTGGAACGAGGTTGTCATACAAACGTCTGGAAATGTTGCAAATTTAAATGCATCGTTTGAAGCAGATTTCAAGCCGTTTTCTTACAAACCTGCCACGATAACAACATTTTACATGCTCTTTCTTGTTATGATATCTGTTTTTAAAATCGGGGTGAATTTCTAAATTCGAGATGTAAATAATGACTTCAGCACAGATGTAGCAGCAAAGTTCCAAATACTGTAAACTCGACTTGTTTACAAATCGCTAATAAGGCCATCCCCATAAAATGTTTTGTTTCCCATCGCCCTCTCTTTCGTGAAAGTGGGCCGGTCGGTCGGTTAAAAAAAAAGCTGACAATTAAAATAATTCCAAGCGAGCCTTGATTTTATCTTCCACGTGACCACCATTTTGTTACGAGCCGATATCACTCGAAGACGTCATTACTGGGCTGATTTAGATGTCAGAGTGACTTTGAAGATGTAAATAAAGCAAATTAAACTTGGAAATACGCGAAAAAAGGGCGCAGGCAATGAATCAGAAACCTTTTTTTTTCCTTCACTTTTTGAAAAAATTGGGTCGGTCGGGCGATGGGAAACAACACATTTTATGGGGATGGCCTAAGAGACTATAACTGTCCTCTTGTGAGGCACATCGATTTTGAGGCCATTTTGTTTTGCACCGAGTAACTCTTTGATTCACTGTCGCCCAACAACGGCTGCCAAGAAGACAACCCAAAAAGATCCAAAAACAACGTCCAACGCCGAACATCTTCGGAAAACTTGTAGTACCTTAAATTCCACCTAAACTTGCACAATAAGCGCCCGAAACTGGCGTTGGTGTTTATGTCCTTGAGGTGAAGTTTGATACTCTCTCTCTCCACTGCTGTAACAATTTTTGTCCTGGTTTATGGTGTCATGCTGACATTTCACATGTTTCCATGGTTACAAGTTGATAACAAGTTCTATTAAAAGCTGTACAAATAATTATTTACTGATATACACACTCCTGGCACACTAGTAGTTATATATTACTTAATCTTGTCCAAGAACTTTGTATATCTTATTTTCTCTCCGTTCTTCTCGTCGAATTCCGTTAAAATGTGATAAATATCTTCTTCGTCCAGTACCACGTTACAGAGCTCCAAAACATGGCGGAATTCTTGAAGGGTGAGAAAATCTTTGTTGTCTTTATCGAGTTTCTTGAAAGCTCGCATAAGATTTATCCATTTTCCTGACAACTGAAAGATAAACAGCGAAACGAAAGTCAAATTGACGTGTACCACGCTTTTTGATGATTTTGGTACAGTCTGGCGCTAACGGACACCTCCCGTAGGCGGACACCTCTCGTAAGCGGACACTTCAGGTATCCACAATCCGCGTCAAAATTAGTTGGGACAATTCACTTCAGGTCAGAATACACATACATCCGTATTTGCATCTCTCCCTCCCCCCTCAACGTTGAGTGAAACACTTTGTGGTGTCTCAAGTTGTTCATATCAACATTGAAGGAGGGAGCGGAGGAAGTGTCCTAGACTGCAAAACAGTCGGTTTTTTTCTAAATCGCTGGTCGCAAGGCACAAAGCGCCGTCTCTCCCCAGTTCCACTCTCCGTTTTCACACTCGCTTCAGACCTTTCGTTCAAAGACCGCGCGCATTTGTTTGACAGACCAACGCAAAAAATACGACTGCAGTCTAGAAGTGTCCCAACAATTGTGACGTTGGTTGCAGCTACATACAAACACTACATTTTTACAAGAGAGGATGATATCCCATAAGCGGACGCTTTTTCTGGCCCCAAGGGTGTCCGCTTAAGGAAGGTTCGACCGTATTTCTGTGCGTGACATGTTTTAGTAACAATAAGCTACTTTCAATACATTAAAATTCAGCTTGGAAGCGAAAACTGGAGGACATTGAACAAGCATGTCCTCTAGGTTGGGCTGTGAAAGATAGCACTATAACAACTTAAATATCAATAACAAAACGAGTTAATACCTTTTCCCTGAGTTTAGCTGTAACAGTCGACAATCCTTTATTTGGCTTTTGAACGATATCATCCATTGGCTAACAAAAGGAAAAGAAAAGAAAATTACTGTTAGCGTATGCGTCATCCCGAGGGCAACGGCAACGAGAACGTCACTAACAAAACGTTTAATGAGACAAGTTGTGTAATACGGCTGTGTCTTTTTTTACGAGTCATTTTTTTATTTTTTCGAGTCTTGGTACATTTCTTAGCCCTCCTCTGCAAAACAACAAACCCTAACCCTAACATGAGAACGGATAACGTAAACTGCAACGGCGTATTTTTCAAGTTTCTTTTTAGATTTGAACGCTGCTTTACATATTCAGCTGATAATTCTGACACCGGTAGACAAACTGTAAACTTAACTCTCTATTTATGCGATGCAAACTGCTGCTTCCACAGCATCAGGTGTCGAAAGATTAATACATTTTCCACAGTTTGCTTAAGAGAATTTGATTTTCTCTCGAATTTCCCCCCGAGATGATAAGATCCTAGATTCTCATGACATGCCCTGCTTAAATTTGCTAAAGAGGTAAAGGGAAATTAGTTATTAATCACTGATGGAGATTCACAGAATGATGACCAGTACCAGTTCAGCCTGTGGATGCTTCATAACAGCTTGCATATTGTGTCCATGGCGATGTGCCCTTCGCTGTTTGGAGTATGGTTCTAAAAACTTCATATAGTTTACTCTGTGAAAGGCAAAAAATGAAAAGAGATTAGATCCAGTTGAAAGTCAACTATTTACATCAAAGAAAACTAAAGTAAAATGTAAGATATACCTTAAGGTTACTTTTCAGGACAGTAGTTACTGGGTTACAAACCCGGCCAATTACAATCCAGTAGTTACTGGGTTACAAACTCTCCATTACAATCCAGTAGTTACTGGGTTACAAACTCTCTATTACAATCCAGTAGTTACCGGGTTACAAAACGCCATTACAATCCAGTAGTTACTGGGTTACAAACTCCCATTACAATCCAGTAGTTACTGGGTTACAAACTCGCCATTACAATCCAGTAGTTACTGGGTTACAAACTCTCCATTACAATCCAGTAGTTACTGGGTTACAAACTCGCCATTACAATCCAGTAGTTACTGGGTTACAAACTCGCCATTACAATCCAGTAGTTACTGGGTAACAAACGCGCCATTACAATCCAGTAGTTACTGGGTTACAAACTCGCCATTACAATCCAGTAGTGACTGGGTTACAAACTCGCCATTACAATCCAGTAGTTACTGGGTTACAAACTCGCCATTACAATCCAGTAGTTACTGGGTTACAAACTTGCCATTACAATCCAGTAGTTACTGGGTTACAAACTCAAATTACAATTCAGTAGTTACTGGGTTACAAACTCACCATTACAATCCAGTAGTTACTGGGTTACAAACTCGCCATTAGAATCCAGTAGTTACTGGGTAACAAACTGCCATTACAATCCAGTAGTTACTGGGTTACAAACTCACCATTACAATCCAGTAATTACTGGGTTACAAACTCGCCATTACAATCCAGTAGTGACTGGGTTACAAACTCACCATTACAATCCAGTAGTTACTGGGTTACAAACTCGCCATTACAATCCAGTAGTTACTGGGTTACAAACTCAAAATTACAATCCAGTAGTTACTGGGTTACAAACTCACCATTACAATCTAGTAGTTACTGGGTTGCAAACTCGCCATTACAATCCAGTAGTTACTGGGTTACAAACTCGCCATTACAATCCAGTAGTTACTGGGTTACAAACTCACCATTACAATCCAGTAGTTACTGGGTGAAACTCGCCATTAGTAACACTACTCACCGGACGATCACACTAGACGAACTATTGATACTCTTGAGTTCAAACCATTTACTAAGGGATTTATACGACTTGTGATTTAATAATAACTGTGCAAATTAACAACTCGAACCACAAGAGTCAGGACAGAGGAAAAACGTGTTCTCAAATAATTACTGTACGGAAAAACCTATTCGCTTTTATTAGTTTAATTTTAAGCCAAAACAATGTAACAACAGTCTTAGAAATGCTACATGGTCCAACACTTAGAAAATATTAAGCAATAAAGCATTCTGATTGGCTGACTCAGCTGTCTTATCCTTGCTTGCGAAATGTACACAAGATACTGTATTGCGTTACTTACCTTCCTTCTTTCTTGGGATCAAACTTGTCACACAATACTTGACTTTCGTAGTCCGTTAGTTCAACACACATATCTTGCAAAATATTCTGCAAAAAAGAAACGTATACACTCTTTCAGTAAACAACGTTGTTTTTTTCCTACTGACTGACTTAGTCCATTACGTTCCGGGTGGAACAAAGGGCGTTGTTTTTTTCCTTCTGACTGACTTAGTCCATTACGTTCCGGGTAGAACAAAGGGCGTTGTTTTTTCCTTCTAGGTATAAGATAAAACTGTGTTAGAGCGTGACCAGATCTGCCTGTGGCTCGTCGCCTATTAAATCTTGTTCGTTCATTTTGGATCAACGAAAGATTGCGTGACGAGCCAAAACATGTATGCAAAGTCAGTTACAGGCGAACCTCTCCTTACGGACACCTCTCTATTACAGACATTTTGTGTATTGCCTTGAGATGAAGACTGCGTGACGAGCTAGATTGCGTGACTAGCCAAAAGAAGGTGCATCGAAACAGTACAACATTTAGTAGCACAATGCATGGAATCATAGACTAACTGAGAAATTCTAAAATTTACTACGCTTTCCGTCGACTATAAAATCTTTCAAGCGCCCTTTCAATCCCTGTAAGTTTATTTCAAAAAATTGTGTTACTTTGCCGAGTATCAGGCGACGCTTGTTCGGCGACGAATTAACGAACAGCCTGGAAACTAGACAGTACCAACGTACCTTGAAATCTTTCCTTGACACGGTGCCAGTGCCCTGTCGGTCAATAGCAGTGAACTCGTTCCAGAGCGTCTCCCAGTGGATGTCAATGTTTGATTTTAGCAGATGATGCAGTAAATGTTTGTCACTGTTCAGTTTATTGGAGCGCATCATGAAATCATTGTCACCTCTCTTGGGTGGCGAAACTTTGGCATTTGGAAAAGCTGAAAGACAAGAAAAAAAATCAATGATCTTCATTCAGTGGAACAGATTTCCATGAGAAAGACATTCTCGCCGGCTCGCCGCCTATGTGCATGTTAAAATATTTAGCCTATTTGCTGATAAGTTTTCCATTTGTAATCCGTCTTAATCTTCTCCATCCTTAACCATCCTTGTTCCTGTTTGGTTTCTTATTACCTCATTGGTATTTCTCTACCTTGGTGAAATATTATTTTGCGGTTTCCTTTAATTTGAATATCGTCGGCAAGCAACTTTGACGTTAGCAAGCAAGTAGGCGAGCAAGTTTGATGTTAGTCTAGTTCTAGCCCTCTCTCTGTCACGCAACGCTACGCTCTCGGGAGAGAGCAGAGTCCTATGGAAACCGAGGTTTATACGTGCCGGCCTGATAAGCCACCTAGAAAAAGCAAATAATTGTTGTAAAAGAAATTCAATTTACCTGCAGAGTCCAATGAATAACCAAATGTCCGTACAAACTGCCAATACTCAAGAGAACCTCTCTGGTCCGTAATCAGTGTATCCCAGAGACGCTTTACTTCGTTACGGCTGAGAGGAAGACCAAACCTAACAGAAAATTGGACACGAATGAGTTATTAGGTCCTCATTGCACAACATAATAAACAAAAAGTATTTACAGAATTTACTAGTTAGCTTTCATGTTAGGTTTTTTTATCCACGGACTTGAAAAAACTTAAAGCACCTTGTACAGCAAAATAAACAGTAATATAATCCATCAAAATTTTCCTCGCGCGCGATTGGTCTAAACACGTCACGTCACGCAGCCAAAACTGGGGAATATCCGGGTGATATTCCCCAGTTTTGAAAATTTGCGTTTCACGTTCGCAGGTTCAGTTTTCGTCGCAAATAAATTGCTAAATTAAACAAAACTGATTGTTTTGAACAGACTAGAAATATTTTTGAATGCCAACAGAATTATTTTGATGTTTAACAGCTTGGCCGACCGAGATCTTCCACGGCAAACAGAGCGGCCT
This sequence comes from Desmophyllum pertusum, assembly GCA_029204205.1. Classification (NCBI taxonomy): domain Eukaryota; kingdom Metazoa; phylum Cnidaria; class Anthozoa; order Scleractinia; family Caryophylliidae; genus Desmophyllum; species Desmophyllum pertusum. The sequence continues at coordinate 1,592,414 of MU825402.1, forward strand.
TGTGAAAAAATATTTGAAGGATAAAAACTACAATAGCCTCCACTTGGCTTAAAAAATATGCTCGAATATTTGTCCTTGCACATTATCTGTTCCTGCTCATTGCTCGCATTTTTCCTCACCCCTACGGGGCTCGTAAAAATACTACGCAACTCGCAAAATATCCGAAAATAAGGTGTATCCACACCAAAGCACTAGGATTTAATCAACAGACTTCAAAGTTCGTACAGCATAATAAACATCAGTACCACATGAAAGTACTGCTCGATAGCTTTCATTTTAATGGCCACACACTAGGTTTAAAAATTAGAACCACCTTATATAGCAAATTCAGGGATATTAGAACCTGTTCCTAACGTATAAAGGCTCAGTTGGTAGAGAATCGGTATTGTAAAATACCATGAAAAAAGTAGCCGTTCCGAAACCCATAAAAGTTATCATCAAGCATACACTGTACCAAATAATAAATAACGGAGATTTACAACAACTACTCACTTTTTCAGAAGTTTAACCATCACGTTTGGCGACATTCTCTTGCTGTTCAATTCATCAAGTTCATAGAATGCCTGTAAAAAAAACTACGTTAGAGCGGTGTCCTCGTGACATCCTAAGTTGTGTAATACGGCTGGGTATTTTTACGAGTCAGTTTTTATTTTTTTGAGCCTTTAGGCGAGAAAAAATAAATATTGAGGAGTAAAAATGCCCAGCCGTATTACACAAATTTCCGCTGAATAAATTGTTTGCAGTTGATTGAATATAGTTATACTAAAAATACTGTAGGCATGTATTGATCATGCAAATGATTTATATTCTTTGTCTTCAACTCAGTTTTAATTGATGCCAATGAACAAGAACCTTCCCAGAATCCTCAATCCTCAATCCAATTGAAAATGTTTCAATGCCAATAGCCCTTTTCACGGTTAGCCTGAAATATTTGCATAACAATACAGCTAATAGAAGCGAGGCAATTTCGGGCACAAGCCGTAAAACATCGTGATTTTCTTGAGCTCCTTAAATTATGTTAGCAAAAAATAGTTTTAAAACGGTGAATAACTAAATATGCAGCTATTTTAGTTAAAGTTTGCCGTAAAGATCGTAATCCGATCTCCCTGTTGCTTATGCGAGTCTACTCTTTATTAACAGAGAAAAGTCGTTTTACAATTTTTTTTCTAAAAACAACGTAAACTAAAAGAATTGTAGTTCTTCTACATTTTAAAACTGTTTTTATACTAAAAGAGTTCAAGGAGTTCAAGAAAAACACGATGTTTTGCAGCTTGTGCCCGAAATTGCAAATATCGCACGTTAACCGTGAAAAGGGCTATTAAGTAACTTTGAGGCCCAGAAGGATATTGCACCATGAGATAATAACACATATCAAACTCTCATAAGTGTGATGAGGTCATTAGTTACGTGACTACGCCCGAAAAATATTTTTGAACAATAGTGTCAAAGTGTGTTGTATGACATATAGAACAATTTCGACATTCGTGAGTTAAAATTGAGTAAAATGAGTAAAATGAGTAAATGAGTAAAATGAGTAAATTGAGTAAAATGAGTAAATTGAGTAAATTGAGTAAAATGAGTAAATTGAGTAAAATGAGTAAATTGAGTAAAAATGAGTAAATTGAGTATTAAAATTGAGTAAAATAAGTAAAATGAGTAAATTGAGTAAAATTAGTAAAATTAGTAAATTGAGTAAAATGAGTAAATTGAGTAAAATGAGTAAAATGAGTAAAATGAGTAAATTGAGTAAAATGAGTAAATTGAGTAAAATGAGTAAAATGAGTAAAATGAGTAAAATTGAGTAAATTGAGTAAAATGAGTAAATTGAGTAAAATAAGTAAAATGAGTAAATTGAGTAAAATGAGTAAAATGAGTAAATTGAGTAAAATAAGTAAAATGAGTAAATTGAGTAAAATGAGTAAATTGAGTAAAATGAGTAAATTGAGTAAAATGAGTAAAATGAGTAAATTGAGTAAATTGAGTAAAATGAGTAAATTGAGTAAATGAGTAAATTGAGTAAATTGAGTAATGAGTAAATGAGTAAATTGAGTAAAATGAGTAAATTGAGTAAATGAGTAAAATGAGTAAATTGAGTAAATGAGTAAATTGAGTAAATTGAGTAAAATGAGTAAATTGAGTAAAATGAGTAAATGAGTAATTGAGTAAAATGAGTAAATTGAGTAAATAATGAGTAAATTAAAAAAGGACGATTTTTTGAAAAATTTGTTTTTCAAGCCAAATAAAAGACTACTATTTTATCTGCATTTTCCAAAAAGAATAATTTGACAAACTTGAAATTCGCGCGAGTTATCGACAAAAACGTGTTTTCAAACAAAAAGTAAAAAAGTCGCTAATAGAAGTATTATAAGGCAATTAGAATGTGTCAACCGCAGAGCTCCCAGTGACGTTTTTTTTCGCGGCAATCTCACCCGCGCCTCGTATTTCACGTAGCTTTGATTCTTGTGTTTATACTTGTGTCTTGTAATCTATGACACCAAAATCTACGCTTCTGTACGCCGTTTATGGAGAAAAGAGAGGAAAGGGCTGTTATCAAGGAAAGCTTTAATACCCGAACTACGTCCAAACTACGTCCCGAGAGTGCATGTCCGTTACAACGAGAGTTGACTGTAATGGAATTGTTTATTTGTCAACAGTTTTGCTAGACTACAAGGAGTCTTTCTTACTTTTAGTTTATCGAGCGAGAAGCAGAAGCAAATAAAGTGAGAGGAAAAATGGCCACGTGGCCATCTTTTTCCTTTCCTTTCTTTTTGTTTTTTGTTTTTCCATTTTGCGTTTGAGGAGTGAGCGAAAGAGGGACTGTTCGTAGTCTACAGTTTGTCAAGCTTACCTCTTCAAATGCCTGATAGTTATTCTGCAGCACTTTCTTGATAAGAATTTTCAATTCCTCAACGCCACGCCCTTCTTGGCTATTATACGAATCCATGGTTTTGATTGGTCGAAGTTGTTTCCTTGGCGACATCGGTGGGCTGTCAGCTTCCGGTAGAGGAGGGAGACTTTCCTTCCGGTCCATGACACTGGAGCGGTCAAACAGGCTTTTGGTTTCACTATAAAGACAAAGTTGTACAGTGTAACTTTTAAAGTAATGAAAAATATCTTGATACTGTAGCAGGCACACTTCATTGTGGATTGCTAAACGAAATCTATACCAAAAATTTGGTTAAATTTATAAAACACAAGTTGAATGCACACGGAAGCAAAGACTATAAGAGCCGGTGATTTGAACAGCCCGGTTTTAAACTTGTTGTTCAAGGCTAGTTAAAGCAAATCTATTGGAGCGGTTTTCAATTGAGTGTCGAAAGTAATCGCTGAATTGCTTTGGTTTTTCTTTATTACGCTCTATGATTGGTTTAAAAACTCGCGTCACCTACTCAACCAATTAGATGAAAAGCCAAAACCAATCACGACTTGGTCACACGCGTTCTCCTGCGCTTGGCGTTAACGCTTGGCGCCGGTTACGTGTATTTGCTACGAGTTTTCATTGGTTCATAGCGTTGTTTACGCTTGTTGTGATTGGCTATTGTAATTATTGCATTGGTTTTACGACACTCAATTGAAAACCGCTCTATAGCGACTGTAAGTAAGTGATGGACGAAAGTGGACGAAAAACCTGCTTTGTTAAAAATTAGTTTTAGCTTTGCGTTTGAGGCGCTTTTTGATTGGTTCACAAGATACAGTAGTCAGTCAAGCAAAGCGAGAGGAAAAAACGGGCCGCGCGAAATCTGGGGGAAAGACGCGCGTCTCTCTCCCCCAGACTTCGCGCAGCTATTTTTTCCCTCTCGCAAGTTTCTCTCGTAGCCGACGCGAAAGCCCGCCAAAATACTTACAAAGTATCAAACTTGGACATGAACTCAACATATTTCACCATCCCGTCGCTGTCAATAGGAATTTTCTTTAGAAACGCATCAAACTCCTGGTCGGACATGTTGAGCTCGAATCTTCCTTCGATGGCCGCGCGGAACTGTTGCTGGGTCAGAAGACCAGAATCCTTGCGATCAATGTTGCTGTAAAACAACAAGACAATGATTCATTGAATTCATACAGGTGCTAATACCATAATTGTATTCATGTCATTTGTATAGCTTCCATAAAGACTGAAAAGCCAGGAAGAGTCAGCACTCGGGCCAAAATGGCACCACCGCCGAAGCTTATCGCGGTTGCAGTAGCATAAAGCAACATGGAGTATTGCTACTCCTCCTGGATGGGATGTTAGCCCCCGGGCCCCACAGGTCGCCGATACCCATTTGTACTCCAGAGCACGGTTGTTTCGAAAGCTATAAAAAGTGTTTTTCTCCGCTGATGTTTTGTATTAAAGTTTAAGATTAGTCAAAGTCAAACAGAAGGACAAACAATATAAACAGAAAACAACTGAAAAGAACTGAAATCCTGGATTAGCTTAATCGTCCTTTGAACAACCCGGCCCAGGGCTCGGTTGTTCGAAAGTCGATTAACGCTAACCCAGGATTAGAAGTTAATTGAGGATTTCATTTCTTGCGTCTAAAAGTGTTTTTCACAGGTCCTGTTTTGTGGGTTTTGACATAGTCAAGGTCAAAACAGAAGGACTAAAAAGTATATGAACAGAAAACCTCACTGAAAAGTTTCTCAAAACTGAGATCAATATTCGTGCTTTGAACAACTGTGCTTTGGGGAGAGAGGCACTATGAGAGCAAAGAACACAACACAATATAAACCCGCGCCAGCGCTCGACCCGGAGTCTAAAGCCAATCAATAACAAAATCAAATTCCATTCATTGTTTTAAAAGAACCATATATCGGCCGCCTAATCTTTTAAATGTGACTCTAGATCAGAAGATAGAGTTCATCATATGCTTCAAATGATACTTACTGAAATGTACCCAGCAGTGCTAAGAAGTCCTTCTGAAACGAGTCCATTATTCTCGCTTCTATCGCAGAAGTCGTTGAATAGTTACTTCCAGCCTCACTGTGATGGTACCTTAGAGAAAAGAAGCTTTCGATTAGTGCTTTAAAAATATCTCGATTTCTCCTCCAAAAAGTGATTAGTTTCTTTACTTTCGGTGACCTTGAGTTTTTGGCAAACATTTTGAGATATTTCTGTTCGTTTTCTCAGTTTCTCAGCCAATCCAAGAGCAAACAAACAACAGCACGTGCAATTTATTGGCACGTGGTCACTTTGACAAATAAACTCTGCTTTTAATTGGCTTACACACAGCAAAACCAACAGAAGTTTGTCACAAATCAGTCAAAAAAATGTATCCAGTGGAAACTTTGCACGAGTAGGTAAATAACAATTAAGACGACACATTTTGAACACTAATAATTGAGACAGACAAATAACAACCATTCATCTATTCTGGCAGAAAAAAAATTTGTTGGCTATGTACAATTTAACTGGTAACCCCAGTAGTTTACATTGTGCATGGCCCATATAAGTTCAAACCGGCTGCCTGAACTAAAGATGAGATAAGAGCATTGCGTTGCTTAAACTTATCACGATAGAAATACCTGTGTAGTGGATTAGCTAAAATCTTGTGTGGCATTCCCTGTTCACTGCGATCCTGGAAGCGGCGAAGAAACTCCTTGTAAGAAATCTTGCCATTCGATGCTTCAACTCCGCATCTGTGTAAAGAGGACAATTATTAAATATCCTATATCCCTATTTTTTAACTCATTTTTCTTCCTTCCCCCTATTTTTTCTAGCCATTTCTCCCTTCTCTCCTATTTTTTTAGCCGTTTCATCCTCCTCCCGAAACCGTTCCTCTCCCATTTGTGAAAAACGATGCGTGACAAATGAGAAAAAAAGAAACGAAACAAGGATGGTTAGGATTGGGGAGAATTGAGACGGATTACGAACGACTAAATTAGACTACATGTCTGTAGGTCTCTGTACTAGTAACTTTTTCATAGCCTGTTCCAGGCTCTCGGATAGTGGGGACGAAGCAAAAAAGAACGGCCGCGCGAAGGGAGTCTGGAAGAGACGGCAGGGCTGCCTCTCTTCCAGACTCCCTTCGCGCGGCCATTCTTTTTCGCTTCGTCCCCACTATCCGAGAGCCTGGAACAGGCTACATTTTCAAGATGCTCCATCCATGACGCCAGCTTGAACGTACATTTATAGGATAAATTGCTTTTTGCCTCTGTTTCAAAACGAGTCTGGTGCAAAACCACGAGTTTCACTCACATGCTCATCAGTGTTATGCAAATCAAACTCATTTTCATTTGAATGGACTCGTTTTGAAACAGAGGAAAAAACATATATTGTCGACTCATTTGCATACAAACCTCGCCAGGAAGTCGTCCAGTTGTTTGTCAGTGTTCAAGCGCAATCCAAAATCTTCCATGACGCGCCTGAATTCATCTCGACTCACTTTCCCGATCCTGTCTAAATCCAACTCCATGAACGCGTGCTTCATGTCGGAAAACCCCTCACGGAATTTCCCCTTCAACCACCGCTCCACATCTAAAGAGTGTTTCCTTTCCACTTCAAGTTTCTTCGGAGAGCTTGACTCTTCTCTAGAGCCAGTCTCCTTCATTGCAATACCAAGTTTGCTCATTAGCCTCTCGCCTCGAATCGTTCCATAGTTCTCCGTGTCGTATTTTAGCCAGAGTTTTTCAAACTCGTCATCCTCCATGTAGAATCCCATCTTGTTGAGGACGTTTCTCAGCTCGGGTTTTAGAATTCGTCCCGTGCCTCCCGGGTTCACTTGCGGGATAAGTTCGGCTACATCCAAGAACCTAACAGTAAAAATCATGTGAGTTAAGGCCGGGTAATACGGGAAAAATTTTCCTTCAATTTGTCGTAATATGAATACTAGTAATAGTAGTAGTAAATCTTTATTTAAGCAGGGTGGCCCATTCAGCTCTAGGCTGGTATCCATAGGGGCCCTGCGTCTAAAAAATACATTATATTACAATTTAAGAAGATTAAAAAAATTACTATACTAATTACAATAAGATAAAAAATACTATGATAAAAATACAATACTAATTACTATAAGAGGCTAAAAAATACGTTGCTAAGAAGTTATGATAAAAAGAAATGTTTTGCTAGGTGGCAGAAAGTCTGTATATTATCGGCGTTTACTATATTTACAGGGAGTTCGTTAAAAATTTTCGCGCCACTAAAAAAGAAAGGTATTTTTCCCAGAATTACTTTGCGCAACATGTCGCCTGCAACTTGCAACACGGGTGGTAACACGCGCAAAAACACTTTTCAACTTGCAACTAGCTAGTCGCAACAATGTTGCGCGACAAATTGAAAGAAAATGTTGCCCGTATTACTCGGCTTTACAGCGGTTTTCAATCGAGTGAAATAAAACCAATACCAAAGCAAAACAAAAAACAAAGCAATACAATGGCCAAATCACAACAAACGTAAAAAAACTAACCAATGAGAACGCGAAGCATCTGGTTTTGGTTTTGAATCTGATTGGCTGGGAAGGAAGGTGGCGCATGTTTTTTAAGCCAATCACAGAGCATGGTAAAGCAAAAAAATCCCTCTAATAAACATGGGTTCAAATCCTGTTGAAGCCTGAATTTGTTTCAGGCTTATATTGCAATTGCATTCATAGCTGCGATGATCATTTATTCATTTCATGAAGAGGATTTGTTACATACCTTTGTTTCGCTTTTTCCTTGAGGTGTGCATGAACTTGTGCGGCGGACATGTATTTCAAATCTGGTTTTTCTAACTCCAGCCAAGCAGGACCTTCATCTGCTTTCTAAAAACAATACGTTGAAAAACAAAAATGAAATAATTTTAGCCTCGTCCTCAAATAATCAGTGGGTCTGCTAGCCTGAAGTGTCAGCCGCCTCCTCGCTCCAACCTCTCCGTGGCATGGCTCCATGGGCAGTTGGAGCGAGGAGGCGGCTGACACTTCAGATCACGTAACTGCGAATCAGACTCGTCACTATTTATTCATCCTCAAAACACACAAATAGCGACTGGGTACGAGTCTGACTGTGAATAATGTAAAATTCCGATAACAAATTCCAAAATACTTTTTTCTTGGGGAGGGTAGGGGGGGGGGGGGGGGGGACTTATTTTCGGAAGGTATTTTGCATCTGGAAAAAAAAAGTGTGAAGAAAATGTAAAAGTGTAAAAAGAATACTGCATGGTACTGGCTGCACTTACATGTAGCTTCCGGCTTCCCGCCCCTTCGCTCCCGCCTCTTTGTACTTTTTCAATTGCAGATATTACCAGAAGCTTATCTGATATTACGCAATGTCACAAAACTTTTTCTTACTTCTCCCAATTCACATCAACTAGACTTTGTGCCTCCGTTTACTCCCATGTTCCTACCCCTCTACCACCCCCCATGCCTCACATTACCCTATTTCAGAACAACATTTTCCACAGCTTATTCAAAGCTGACCTTTAATATACATGTACTGCCCGTACACTGTATTTCAGACCTGAAGTGGTCTTCCCGTTTTATCAATTCCTGTGATCATCTTTCTCTCCGGTTTTGTTTGAAGACTACTAATGTAACATGTCCCATAACATGAAGAGAGATACATCGTAATGTCTCAGTCATCAGAGAAACTTTGGAATGAATCTGATCACTTACCTTCGGCGGTCTGAAGGAAGCATAGAACTCATCATATGATATCATCTTTTTGTGGTCCAAGCGTAATCTACAATACAGATAAATATGTACTTGTACATTTAAAATCTCATGATGTACATTGGAAAGTTAGTATTATACGACACTGCGGCAATGCCGAGTGGTGGGGGTGGGAAGGGCAACCCTGCATTGTTCAAAATCAAAGTTTGCTACCCTGGCCTAGAGATAAAAAAAGAGGCAAAAATTTGTAGAATTCTTGGCCACCGTAATCACTGGATAAATTTTCTTGTGAAATGAAGCTTTGAATTCCAAGGAATTCCTAGGAATTCCTAGGAATTTAGGAATGTGAATTTTTATGGTAATTGGAACATAAAATTCTTGAGAATTCCTAGGAATTCCAAGCTTATTTAACCCTTTCACTTCCAGAATTCGACCTGAAAAATGCATTTTTGGGTCACGGAACCCATTTTCTTGGTGCTGTCACCCCAAATTTGGCTAATCTTTGCTAAAAATGCCATTTTGAGAACTAAAAAAAAAATAAAAAAAATAAAAAAAGTTTTCCCTTCTGATTTTTTCCTTCTCTCTTTTCCTTTCCTTTTACTTCCCCTTTCTTTTCTTGCTATCTTCGGCGCTTGATACACTTCCTATCAGCTGGAAAGGTTTTGACCTAACCTTTTAAGGGAGCTGAAAAATGAACCTGGAAGTATGTCGGGTGCGAGCCAAATTTGCCACTGATTTTTCAACAAAAATTGAACGGGTTTTTCCAGCATAACTCTGCAAGAATTGATTTCCAAAATTGATGCATGGTTACAAAGATCCATCCTTTCTGCATCAGATGAGTGTCAAGCTAATCTTGTCACGTGTTGATTGATGACATCACAATGGCTTTGATGTGTAAGACCCCAAAAGTGTGCTTATATGCGCTTTCGGGAGTGAAAGGGTTAAGGAAATTAAAAAATTGTGTTGTAAACCTCAAGGGGGGAGGGTTACTCCTAGCCTGCAGTGCTGGTGTTTTTTGCATTTTGCTGACATCTTGGATTTGATTTGAAAAAACATAGAGCATTGGGACAAGTGAAAGGTGGCTGAGGTTGAGGGGGGGGGGGGGGGGGGAGGGGGTCAATGTTGGCTAAACACTTGATGGAAAAGTCAGCGATCCACAAATATGCCTGGGTTACTCCAATATTTAATCTCTTTACCTTCCATGTCTCTAGCTACATGTAAGTCCACAATTTTTTTTTATTTCTTTAAATAAATATTTTGTACTTACCGAACCATAAGCTTGTTAAACTGGCTCAAACTGATTGACCTTGACAAGAAATTTTGTAAAATCCTTGCTAAAGTTTCCCTGTGTGATAAAAAGACAAGTGTCATGTATGTGTCTAAGTGTGAGTAAATTTTCTAAGTAATCATATTGTAAGTAGGCTTTTTAAAAAAAAGTGTGACTAAATTCATATGGCACCACTCCTAACAATGGTAATATTATAGAAAGTGAGTGACTCAGACCGTCTGAGAATCAGGCTAGTACAGGAGCCGGCTAGCCGAAAATGTGTGGTTTCCAGAAAATATCCAAACCCACCCCAAGGAAGGTCATTGGACATTTACGAGTTGGAGGGGGATTTCAAAAGCCAAAATTTTTAAAGGAAAGTATGAAGCAAAACTGGAAATTCCAGGGGGGAGGGGGTTCAAACCAAAAAACCTTCTGTGTGGGGGGGGGGGGGGGGGTATGGATATTTTCTGGGGTGGGGTGTGGCTTATTATGAGAAGGATTTTGCATTTGAGATAATATTTTTTTGGTTGGCTTATTATCCCCAGGGGAGGGGAGGGGTGATCATAGTACCTTTTTGGGGTTAAAATTCAAGGTTTGGTACCTAAGCCATAAAAAATATAATTACAGGAACTAGTTATGGTACCTCTTTATAGGGGTGAAAATGAATTCAAGCCACACCAACAAAAAAACAGATTCTGGTACCTTTTTATATCACCCCCGTAACTTTTATATGGGAGTCCCCCCACCCCTGTATTTTGTTTTTATAGCATGTACATGTACCTGCTGACAATTCCCTTGCCTTCTGGATCAAACTCTTTGAAGGTATTCTTTATTGTATAATATCCAGTTCTCATTTTTTCTCTTAACATAAATTCAATCTAGTGAAAGAGAAAATAAAACAAACAATGGGTTATCAGTACTTATAATCCATCAAAATTTTTTCTTGCGCGCGATTGGTCTAAACACGTCACGTGACGCAGCCAAAACTGGGGAATATCCGGGTGATATTCCCCAAGTGATATTCCCCAGTTTTGAAAATTTGCGTTTCACGTTCGCAGGTTCAGTTTTCGTCTCAAATAAATTGCTAAATTAAATAAAAACTGATTGTTTTTAACAGACTAGAAATATTTTTGAACGCCAACATAATTATTTTGATCTTTAACAGCAGTTGGCCGACCGAGATCTTCCACGGCAAACAGAGCGGCCTTGTGAAAAAATATTTGAAGGATAATAACTACAATAGCCTCCATTTGGCTTCAAAAATATGCTCGGATATTTGTTCTTGGACATTATCTGTTCCTCGAAGCTCACAGTTTTCCTCGAGCTTCGCTCTCGAAAACTGTTCGCTTCTCGGAACAGATAATGTCCGCGGACAAATATCCGAGCATATTTCCTCGCCAAATGGAGGCTATTGTTTATTTATTGATATATATATTTATGCCATCCTTTGGGAGCCAAACTTTGTAATAAGCCCCCCCCCCCCCCCCCGTCTGGCTGATGTAAATTACTTTTCTCAGTAATATTTTCTGGCGTTTCAGTCACTTTGTATTGAAACATGGTCTTTAATTTCCAGAAGTATCATTGAGTGAGGGTACCACATTGCATTTGTGAGACGGTCATAGTTTACATAACCCATTTCTTGTTCTGTTTTAGTTGGTGATTTGAAAACTTAACGGGATTTTTTCCCGAAAATTTATGATTTGAAATAAGCCCCCCTTTCTAATAAGCCCCCGCTTCTTGGAGCCTGAAATTAAATAACCCCCCCCCCCCCCGGGTTAATAGAGCTTTTACGGTAATCAATAATTAATTTGAGGTAGAAGTTAGCTGTAGTGTCACTTCATTAGGGGAGGTGAAGGGTAAATAAGAGTTTGCGAGACAAACATTTTTCTCTGCGAACCTGCGACTTTTTCACTTTTTAGATTGCGAGACCAAGATCGAGACTCTGACATGCGCTTCATGAAAAAATTGAGACGGCAAGACATACAGAACTGCTCAAAAACGAGACTGTGACTGCATATTTTTTCAAGGACCATTTGCCACCCCTATTATTATTATTAGAGTGAGAGAGAGACCACACCCACCCTATGAGGGATATACTGGTAATCAGTTATCACATACCTCATCAACTGAAGCTTTGTCGGGACCCTGAAGTGATGATGCCCGCACTGTTCAGTCGAGACAAACGGCTTTCTGCACGGCTAGCCATATCAGCACGGCTCCCTAATGAGAGGGCGGTGATTATATAATTTTTATAAAATACATACAAATGTATTATTAATGCATTTCCCCTATGTGACCATGGATTTTTGAGACAAGTATTATTAATAATAATTTATTATAAAATATTATTGAATACATGTAGATAATATATATTGCTCTCTTATTATAATATTGTATAGAAGAAAACTATTTGGCTACTAAGTATTCTATTTGGCTATTGAGTAAATAAAATAATAATATATTTCATATCTGGGACAATTTGTCTGAAAAGCGACCTTTGTTTACATTTTCAAATGACTTTCTGCGCTTTGCATTTTGCTACAAAATAAGACTTTTAGGTTAAGAAACTACAGGTATATATATGTTAATTCTTATTATGGTTATATCGCAGCAGGTGTTTCAATACAAACAAAGGAGTTTCGCTTTGTACCGTATTATTGAATATGAAACAATGTATTACCACCGGAACTCTTTGACCGTCTTTTGGAGTATAAATATATAAACCACAAAAAAGAGAAAACGCGTTTGAACACAATCAACCGATTTCCTTCTGAAAAAGAATACGACCATTTGTATCAAATCACTATTGTAGCGCGTTTTAAGATCTAATTTTCACGTTCACAAAATAAATGAGATAAAAGTATAACGACTCTAGAAGTGTTAATATGGAGAGCAATAATTAGGTTCGTCTGGTTTAACTAATAATGCCTTTTTATGTCTTTACCCGCCTTCAAGAGAAAGTCGACAACCCCTAGCTATGAAATAACACGAGCGATGAAATATTAAAAGGAACCATTGATAAGCTGAGGCAAGGATTCAAAACTTACCGAAAATTGGGATACTTGGCTTGTTGGGATCTTCTGCTCGCTTGACTTCAATACCTTCTGGAATGCCCGAAAATCCATTATGTCTCGGGCTGTGTTGTCCTCCGAAACCGTTCGAGGACCGTGTTAGCCTCCAAGGGACTTGATCTGCCGTGATCGGTCGCAAAGCGTTGAGTTTTCCACGTTCAAGATCTTGTGCGAAAGTCAAACTTTGCCGCGAAGGCACACGCGATCCGTCTCGGGACAAACCGCGAACGTTTAGATTCATAGGATCCTCCATTCGCGACAGTGGATGCGGTATAGCTGGAAGGTTAGTCGTAGCCATTTTGATGAAGTTTTCTCCTCGAAAAAGCTCGTTTTGTCGTTCTTTTCACACCATTCGTTCCAAAATGGCCAACAGCGTAACTCGAGACAAGTTGTTTTAGTGAACTTTGCGGCGCGCATAACTGTCTGGTTGCTATGCAACTGACCTGCACGCTCGAGTGACTCGCCTTATGAAATGCAAATATTTATAATATCGGACTTTTTATGGGTTTCCGACACTTTCTAATTCCCGGTACAGCTTTTCTCCAATTTCTGATAAATATCCATTGTCCGATTTATTTGAAGTTAGATTTGTTACAAATATCAATAGTTTTGCAGTTAATTTATGTAAGACTGATCTTTCACGCGCGTTTTCCAATTCTGTCAAGTGAAAGGGACCCATCGTGAAAGGCAAATATTTACTTAAGTATGATATAAGGGCATCAAATAAAAATTCACAAGGACTATCCCAGGTCTAACTCATTTATATTTGTCTTTTTCTCTTCTTTTAGTTAATTGATTTTTTCCCCCAGTAAAATCAAGCGCTCGATGACCTTCGATACATGTAGTCTAGTAAGCTTATGTGTGGTGACAGTGTGAAGAAATAAGAACTCGGGGATTTATCTTTTCAATCAAATATAGCTTTGTCATGAACTATATGAATTTATTTAATAATATCCATCTCTTCTATCGCTCTTAATAATCAAATCATGAAACGGGATTAGTCAAGCTAAGGCAAGCTTAACTTTTTAGAAAGAAAGGCTTCTTCAGTTTTCCTCTTTCTCCGCGGATCTCGGGATTAAAGAATACGCATTTTTTAGTTTCAAAAAGATTATTTAACCAGAAAATGTGCAAATAATTTCAGCTTTAAGGACTAAAAGGTTCGGCTCCTGAAAGTAGATGGACAAACACGTACTAGCAGCGGACTCTAGGCGAAATCGCCACAGTTCGCGCAATCCGGATCATGAGCTAGTCTGTCAAGTTTTCAAGAACTAACTTGTACAGACCGTTAGAATAATAAGAAGAACTAGTCATACTTACGTTAGTAGCGCCGTATTTTTAAAAGTGAGTACATAATCAGACCAGTGTTGTTACATATGCCTCATATCTCCCCAGTTTTTGGCGGGCTCCGGCTAAGTTCCTTTGCTTCAAAAACCGCGGGAAAATAAACGTTTCATACTCTTTCTGAATACTTACTGATTCTTTTCCTTGAGAGAAAGATATTTAGTATCACGGAAACGAATTAAACATTTTTTTATCTGTTTTTCCTTGCTTTTTCTCTGAGAGAAAAAAGTTGAGTGCGATCTACTGTCAGAGATCAAAGAGTGGTTAGCTTCCAATAGCAACAGACTAAACAAGGCTAGGATGCTAAGGAAATATGTAACCTGGCCTGGGCATGACAGCGAGGTATCAACGGCGAGAACGCGCATTTTCGAAAACAATACAGCAAAAACAGTTGTACCGTACAACACGAAGTATTTTTCGGGAGTTTATAAGCCCTAGTCTAGGGAACATACAATTCTATTTTTAGAATAGCAATACATACGAATAAGTTTAACAAATTTAATGTGTTTTTTCTGCGCGCGCGGTGCCAATCAATACAGTCAAAGCCCTCTGAAACGGACACTCGCGAAAGTGGACAGCCGCGAGAAAAAAACAGTGAAGAACACCGGAACCTGCACAAGAAAAAGCCTCTGGCACCCAGGGTACTCTACTAGCTCCCCCAGGGGGGAGGAGTGGCTCCACGTCTGAACGCGGCAGCTTGGAGAATTTTGTCGAAAAAAGAAGAGTATATAAGCTTACAGTCGAAGCCCTCGTGATGCATATAAAGAAGGACAAAGTGATTAGTTTATAATGAAACTGTGGTGCTGCGTCGGCCGGAAAGTGAAACACTGAGTTGATAAAGGTAAATTAACCGCTGTAGCGAATTTCTAAAAGCTGACGTTTCGAGCGTTAGCCCTTCGTCGGAGCAAAGTGCTCCGACGAAGGGCTAACGCTCGAAACGTCAGCTTTTAGAAATTCGCTACGGCGGTTAATTTACCTTTATCAACTCCGAGTTGATAATCAACATAGCATATAAAGAAGTGTCCGCAACTGAAGCTGGCCGCTTAAGGGAATGTGTCCTGAATGAAATACAGAGTTTGTATGGGCTAGTCAAACGTGGAAAACCGCGCAAGAAAAGCCTCTGGTACCCAGGGTACTCTACTACGGCCGCCTTGACAAAACCCCGATTCAATTCTAGCCCATACAAACTCTGTATTTACACATTCCCGTAAGCGGCCAGCTGCAGTTGCGCGTCTGTTTTCGACAGCCCCTTCGCTTCACATTCTCTATTCCAGTTCTGATTGGCTCATGTTGCTAACAAAACGCAGAAATGTGATCTGAGTGACTTTCTATTGCTTTTAATAAATTACTCCTCTAATGTAAATGTTTATAGCACTGTAGGAAGATAGTCCTGATCCTGTAGGAACACTTGATGTTACCATCGATTTCACTGCTACGCAACATTTTAAATCAAAACTCCTCTGCGCGGTTTGCAAAAGATTTACGCCAATCATACCTTGTATGGAAGTGTTTGATTTTACCGTAGTGAAACCACTTCCATATTAGGTATGACATGTATGATTGACGTAAATATTTTGCAAAACCGCTCAGAGGAGTTTTGATTTAAAAGGTCGCGTATCACCTCGTTCCCAGGGTCTCTCTTCTTCCCGCCAAAAGCGATTCTGGCAGGAAGAAGAGAGACCCTGGGAACGAGGTGTGTTGCGTTGCGCGTAACAGTGAAATCGATAGTAAGAACTCGAAACACGATTTCTCGTTGTCCCATACAACCACATGTGACTAAAGAAACAAGGCAAATACCAGAATAACAAGCAGCAGTCAGTCCAAGCACTTTATTTCAGACTTCTTGTTTTATCTTTTTTCTTAATAATCCAACCCAACGTCAGATATATGTTTCTGAACATGAACAATGTACGGAACAGTTTAATGAAAGTTAAAAAAAAATTAAGGTTTCATTATGAATGGGTTGTCCCTTTCAGCTTTACAAGTGACTGGAAGCCATTATGCACTATATCCGGCTCACACCAACTAAACATGTTTGGTTAACACTCCCAGAGTCAAACCTGGATCGATAAATGTCGTTGTACCTTCTGAATCTGTGGACGAAACCCTCTAGTGTGTGACCATTCAACTGAAAGCTACTGAGCAGTACTTTTAAGTGTCCTGTTTGTTTTTGACAATTTTGCAAAATGAAATTCAAGATTTTTTCCTCAGTTTTGAACTTAAAACTCTTGGGAGTGAAAGGGGTTATTAAGACGAAATCCATTAGAAAATCGAGTAATATTTATGGCCAGTGGACAAAAATCTTGTTTCCCAGAAACATGGCTGCCACCTCTCATGACTCAACCCATTCACGGGAGGAAAACTCAAGGCAGAAAGCAATTTAGGGATTGTGGAGTTATATTATTTGGTAAATACCGTTAAGGTATGGCTCATGAATGTCTAGTGAAAGCGTGAAAGCGTATGGCGTCATAGTACAAGATTTTTGTCCACTGGCCATAAATATTACTCGATTTTCTAATGGATTTCGTCTTAAAGTTTTATTCCAACCCAAGCGAGTGGTTCATCAGTTGTGTAGCATGAAGTGACTAGGAGCACTGGTTACTCCCGGGATGGGATGGTAGTCCATTACAGGTAACCCCCAGCATTTTTGGTCAGGATTTCCCCAACAATTCACCAGTACCCAGTTTTATTATCCAACTTCAGTCAGTATCCTGCGATATTGTAAAGGTAGTTATTTTGTACAGTAAGTTATTATTTTAGTTGCTATGAAAAAACGGACACGCATGCGTCAAACTCGTCGTTGTTTGACGGTCTAAAAGCAGTTGGATAATAAATCTCTTATAAGACAGTTAATTGTGTAGTATCACTCGTTGTTTGTCTTTTGACTCGGCCTGCGGGCTCATCAAAATAAAGCACAACTCTATCCTCACTAGTGAGGATATGGAAAATACGCCACTCGGGTCCCGGATGTAGTTTCGTATGAATTTTACGAGCGGTCTCTTTTCCAGTAAAACACTCGTGTCTATGTAATAAACAGCGATACTACACACTTAACTATATACTTCTGGGGACGAGAGGCACTGTGAGAGTAGTGTCATGTTGAAGACCCCAACCAGTGTCAAACCCAGCCCGCTCGATCCGCAGAGTACAACACTATGCCTCCCTTAACAATATGAAAATCATGGCCAGAAAACTGAACTATGGGAACCGTTCTAAACCTCACTGAGTAAGCAACGTTTACACAAAGCAATGATAAACCAAGTGAAACTTAATCCAGACTATGCTCTGACAACACAGACCGGTAAATAACATAAAATTCCGAAAATAAGCCATGTGCCTATTTTGTTCAAAAGGCTAAATCTATATTAAAGAAGCTAGGTCACGGATGGCGTATCTTGAAAAAAATCATGTTCGCCGTTCGCAATCCGTCTTAATCTTCTCCCATCCTCAACCAGCCTTGTGACTGTTTGGTTTCTTATTACCTCTTTGGTGTTTTTCTACTTTAGTAAACTATTATTTTAAGCCTTTCTACAGTTTGAAGGTGATTTTGCACTTCGCAAAAATGGGGGGAGGGGGGGCTAGTTTTGGGTGCGCTTATTTTCAGAAGGTTACGAATACGGTATTTCAAACTTGAGATAAAAAGACGTTTAAAGGACAAAGCTGAAAGGGCAACCCTTCTGTTGGAGAATTTAAATGCTACTTTTTAGAAAATCACACAAGAGTATACTAGTGTGGCTATAAACAGATCATTTCTCATTCTAAGCTGTTTACTGAAAAAATAAAACTTTCTATTAATGCTATTATCCTCCAAAATTTCATGGTTCATTGACATACTTTGTTAGAATAATATAGCCTAATTATAAATAAATAATAAAACAAACATCTGAACTACATTATACATAACGGCACATCCAGCAGCCAAAACAAGGATCCTCCAAATGGTTTACTTCAACAGCAAAACTTGTCAGTCAACGGTATTCCTATGTCGTGTAGGCCAGTCAATGCAGGTATCCATTATTAAGCTTCTGTTGTCACAGAATTGATTTACAAGAAGAACAGACGATCCGAGAGATCGTGTGAAGGCTCACTGTGGATGTTTTGGCCAACAAGGTACGCTAACTTGTGGGCATACTACAAAAGAACAATAATAAAATAAATATTAGCTGCTCAGTTGGAACACAAGCAACCTAACCACTTCTGTTTTGTAAAGGTTATTGCAAATATCTCCATAAAAAGCGAATCGAGAGCGAGGATCATACTGGGAAATAACGGCCCTAGATATTAGATGCAGCGAGGTCCGTACAGGAAAGACCTAGGACCAATATCAACCCAGTATGGTCATAAGCAAGCATGGTAATCAATTAGGGCTTAGAAAATAATTGATTTCCAATAAAGCATGCTGATTGCCTGATTTTAGCTGTTGGCCCTCTCAACTGTCTTATATTAGTCGTGGAATAAGACTAGTGGCAGTGGTAACTCATAGCAACAAATGGAATTAATTTAGTTTCCTGGGAACTTTAACCTATAACACATACCTGGCATGGAGCAGGCACCCTGACTGTACCAGGCCAGTTGTAGTAGAGGTGAGTCAACTTGTATGCCAATCTGCACAATAAAAACACAAATAAATAAATAAACAAACAGACAAGCAAGCTAACAAGAAAAAATTCACACACACAAAAACTCAAATACAACACCAAAACACAACAAGCAAGGTGGTATGAGCCATTTTTGGTTGGTTGGCGGAATGTCTTAATAACATCTACATCTAAATTATTACATGACACATCACCTAATTATTTTAAAAACAAGAGTTTTTTACAGCTGCTTTCACAGATTTGATGGTATAACACAACTGAAAATTTGGTTTGTTAAAGGAGCTATGCCATGGATGGCGCATCTTGAAAAAATTGGCCAATTTTTTCAAGTTTGTCATTCGCAATCCATTTTAATCTTCTCCATCCTCAACCATCCTTGTTCCTGTTTGGTTTATTATCACCTCTTTGGTGTTTTTCTACCTTAGCAAACTATTACTTTGAGGCTTTCTTCAGTTTGAAGGTGATTTTTGCACTTCACAAAAATGAGTTAAAATATTGTGACATTGCTCCTTTAATATCTGATGTTCATTACCTTATTTCCTCTATTTAGCCCCCTAACTCTATTTAATAAGCACCTCCGCCCACAATACTATTTTCAATGTGAATTGTAAGTTTCCACTTAAACAATATCTGCATGAAATCTTGTATTGATGGTGACAACCAAAGCAACCAAAGCATGAAACTGGGACTTGGAAATATTTTTAAAAAAAGCCCCCTTGGGGGCTTAATAAAGAAAATATGGTACGTATATACACAACAAAGTTCATCCAATGTCTCTATTGGCAAAATGACTGTAACTTCCACAAGGTTTGTTTGCAGCTTATATACAGCGGTATCTGAGTTCATTATACCGAGGTTGGTTGTAATTACCTTTGCATGTAGTCTGGTTTAAGTTCTGACTTGTCGTGAACGACAATGTAGTGAGTTGGGGTCACTGTGCCCTGACGAACATGCTGGCTGATCAGGTAGAAGTCATACCTACAAAATAATACAACACAATATCAACTACTGATTCAAACAGGAAAACTTCATCTCATTTGAAGCACCCCATAATTCAAATCCCTGCTCCAAACGAGAATGGGAGTTGAGGGACAAGTTTTTTCAACTCTCAGTGACTATCACCAGCAGCCCGGGCCATATGAGAGAAAACTCTTGACGACTCTCAAGAAAAATTGAGCAAGTTCAATGAGAGCGCACAAGAGTTTGAACTCTCAGCAACTCTCATCCTCGTTTAAACTCAAATGTGATTTAAGTGATCAACTTTATTGATATTAATTTAAAAAATTCTTGTTAATAACGTACCAGTCCTTTCTCGTAATAGTATGATCCAGTACTGTACCAGGACCAGGGTTATCTAGTTTAGGCATTGGTCCATTTCCCTGTAAGGATAAGAGCAACGATGAGTTTAGTTTATTATTATTATATTATTATTATAAACTAAACTCATGTCTGCATACATACAAAATTGTTAAAATAATAGCTCTTTAGAATCACTCTTTCGGAATTTGGGAAAAATTAAATAAGCGCCTCCACTTGAATACATTGTAAGCACCCCCCCTTATCCTAAATTTGAAATAAACGCCCTTGGGCACTTATTCAAGGATTTACAAGAACAAGGATGTTGAAGATTAGACAGATTGCAAACAAAAGCTTAACTGGAAAAAGGTAGAGCAAATGACCACCCTTCCACATAATCACATTAGCTACAAAATTAGTGGTTGGAAAGTCTTACTATGTAATTCATTTGTTTTATAAAGCTTGTGGTAGGACTGTTTTGCAAAATTTTGTTTACGTTTTTTTCAATTTTGCGACTATGTTTTTCAGTTAGTCCAAAAGGCGATTTAAGGATTTTTTAAATATATCAGCCTTTTGTTAGCTTTTAATGGTGCAATTTATTTTGTCCGACCAAAATGGTGACTTAGTCGGACATATGTCCTTTCAAGAAAAAAAATTATTTGCAGCCCTGCACTACCTTACAATACATTAACATGAAGACCATCTTAACAACAAGATGCACTTATTTTGAAGAAGCTAATGCTAAATAAATGCTAGTTAGTTTGTCACTGACCTGGTTTGCAAAGATTCTTGCGTTGATTCTCTTTGATACAATAACAACAGCCATCTTCGGCTCATAGCTCTCGCCAAACAGAGTGAAACACTCTGCGAGCTGTTTCACCTCGTAACCAGCAACAGTTCTTAACTGCCCATCACCAACACCATCACGGAATACAACTATACGGTCTGGTAAGGTGTGGTTCACCTAAATACAAAGAATACAAAGCATAATGACTATTTACTCATGGGCAAAACATAAACAAAACAATACAATACAAGACAGGGCTCGAAATAGCGGCCTGCCAATGGCCAAATGGCAGGCCAAATTTCAGGTTTGGCAGGTGAAAATAATGATGAACTGCCAAATGGATAATAAAATGGCAGGCGAAATTTACTGGACTGGCTTTGTGACATTTTCTTCTCCTATTTTCAGGCTATTTACCTTCCAAAACAATGGAGAAATCCCTCGCTATTGAAAACAGCTCGAGCGGATATAAAAACAACCAGGCGCTCTGCGCCGTCCTGGGCACTAGTCTCAGTTCGACTTCTAATCCTATTTTCATTGGTGGATTGCGGCAATTGTTTTGCAAATAACGAATCAGAGTTGTTGTTAAATAGTGCCACATGGGGTTTGCA
This sequence comes from Desmophyllum pertusum, assembly GCA_029204205.1. Classification (NCBI taxonomy): domain Eukaryota; kingdom Metazoa; phylum Cnidaria; class Anthozoa; order Scleractinia; family Caryophylliidae; genus Desmophyllum; species Desmophyllum pertusum. The sequence continues at coordinate 1,613,943 of MU825402.1, forward strand.
ATGCATTATAGGGCGATCGACTTAGAGTGTTTTTCATTTTTTGATCATTTGCGTTCGTAAACATTGCAGATTTGGTCATATGATCGAAGAAAAGGTTTGATACATATAGTAATGCATTGTTCAGGGTCAAACTCTTGTTCCCAATTATGAAATATTTGGTTGGTCAATCCCGCACTATTCCCCGCACAATCAACGTTTATTCCCACACAATTTGCCCCCAAAATCTTGCACAATTTTTTGGGCCTGCCAAAATAAAAATAAATGGCAGGCTATAATTTTTTTCTATTTCGAGCCCTGCAAGATGTCAGACCCAATCAGAAGTGAACACATGTAACTCGTGGCTCATCTCTGTTACACTGAATAAGCTTACATGTAAGCAGTGGGAAGTATGGTGGCTTAATAATCGTTAGACAACAACATTAATTTTGTACCAAAAAGTAAAGAAAGAAAAATTGCAATATCATTAAAACTATTAAACATGGTACTAGGTGCCTACAAGGTAATAGTGTAGGGTTGGGTTGAAACTATGCTAAGTGGGTAGTAAATGCATTACCCACTAGCATAGTTTTCGAGCTCAACCCTTATTAAATTATGAGCTTCGAGATTCCACTAAATGAAAGTGTTTCTTGTTTACTTCAACTCTTCGTTAATGCCTTACAAATTGAAGCCATATTTGACCTTCACGCTTTAGTTAATTGCTGCTTTGTACGCGGCTATCATTATCCATTCCACAAAGTTTTCAAGTTGTCTGCGTATGAAACTCAAACTCTTAAATGAGTTTTCAAGCGGCCCAAAATTAGAACATTCAATATTACCATTGATGGGAATTTACCAGTCGTCGAAAATGGTGATTGGTTTGACCGAAAACAACTCAGCATGGTAAGCATGTTGTCGGTTTTTTTTACTCAGATTCTTCTTCGTGATAAAACTGTAAATACTGAAGTAAGGCGCTTTATATTTTTTCTTACAGATGTGTTGATTAACATAGCATATTTTTTTTCCTTCAGAACTTTAGAAACCCAAGGAAAAGTACTGAGTCATTTTGCAGCCTACACTGCTAAAAGTCGAGCAATTTTTTGCTACTCACTATCTATCACAAAATAGATAGTGAGTAGGTAGCCAATCAGATTACAGCATTCATGATACATAGTGAGTAGATTTCTACAAATAAAAGTTAGTACGCTGCACTCCAGTTCGAGCCTGAGTATTAAAAGTAGAAAATATTAACTAGGGAGACACTTAACCCTGACAGAGCCTCTCTCCACCCAGGAGTATAAATGGTACCAGTGAATGTTGACACACCCTGACAAAATACCTGCAATGGACTAGCATCCCATCCAGGGGGAGTAGCAATACTTCTAGCCACTTCATGCTACAGAAACTGGAGTTACACTGTAAACATCGGCACTGATGAGCCACCTAACTCTTCCAATCCCTTTGACTGGAACAGATATAAACCATAAAAAAGCTTGAGCAAATAACTCACCTCGTGATACTTCTTCAGTGAAGCAGTAAGAGCCATTTTAAGTCCATCGATAAGTTCCTGACCAGGTGACTGGAAACACACCCGCGAGAACCAGCGTGTCAGACTCTTGTTCATGCTTGCGACAAATCCTCCTACTGATCGGCCACCACGAGAGGCATCATGATACACATCGATACCAATCACCATCAGACTTTTCTGTTGACAAGTCAGGCACAAAAATTTAATTACAGTATTGTCAAAAAATCACCCTGATATGGTTGTTTTAAGAATATTAATTATTGGAAAGGTGATTAAATTATTAACAAGGGAAAACAGTAATTTTCTTAAGAAATGATGGTAAATTTTAAGCATGGTAGAAACAACGAGAAAGATAATATTCAGTTTTAATTTGGCTACGAATTTAATGTAAAGTTTACAACAATCAGAAGGCTTTATGTGCAACAGAGCAGGAAGAGTGGTGGTGAGGTGAGAACAATCCACAATCTAAATAAGTGTGTTTGTTTACATTTTTAAACTTTGTGTTGCCGTTTGTTTGGTTTTATCACTTAATGTTCCAGCTTAGGGCTGTCCACAAGTTGCTCGGCAACGTTTTGGCAACTTTTCGTATTTCGAGCAACTTTTTTCATTTCGAGCAACTTTTTGCATTCTGAGCAATTTCTACCCATTTGAGTCTTGAGTTGCATTAAAATTGCTTAGAAATGTTACTTTGATTAGCATATTTTACTTTGATTGGCGATTAGCTTTTTTTTCTTTAGACAAAATGACAAAAAAGAGCAACTTAAAAAAAAAAATTATAAAAAAATATATAAAAAATTTAAAAAAGTAACTTCTTGATTTTTGGAGCAGCGTTTTGAGAAATTTCGAGCATATTGTGGACAGCCCTATTCCAGCTTCATTGTGTGAGGGATGGTGACCTATTGGTTAAGGGGTTTGACTCCAGATCAAGCGGTCCGTGTTCAACTCTTACATTGCCTCTCTCCACCCAGGAGTAAATGGGTACCAGCGAATTGTCAGGGCAACCTGACAAAAATGCTGGGGGGTGAGTAGCGATACTCATAGTTGCTTCACACTATGATAAGTCACTAGACTTGTAGACAGACTTTAACCTTACACATAGCTTTGGGACAAGTAGTTTTCTGAAAGAAGTACCGTAAACACTGCCGTATAAGCCGCACTCGCAGATAAGCCGCACCCTGAGTTTAGAAGCAAAATTTTGGGGAAAAAAATAAAACTAAAAAAGTTCACAGTCAAGTCTTGAAAAGTTTGTATCAATCATTCATGTTGATCGTGTTTTAATAGATTTTTTTTATATGTGTAATTTCAACTCTATTATGTAAAGGGCATGACTACCTACTTAGGCACATGATTGTTCTCTCCATGGAAGTTTTTTTGTCATCATTTCTTCATTCAAGTTAGTTTTTTGAGGGAAGTTTGCGTGTCAACACAAAAGCATGCTTTATTGCGTCAAGAACTTAGTAACCGGGCATTTCATTGGCACCTTGCCGTGTCAGGCCCGGGGCGAGGAAAATAAATATGGTTTATGATGCATTTTATGTTCGTTCGTTTGTTCGTTTGCTTGTCAAATGGAGAAGTACTCTGATTATAATTTTATACTAACCAATGGGATGTCCAAAGCCCAGAGTTCTCCACCCAGTTTGCAGTTAATCTGCAAGGCGATCTTCTGTGTGACACTGCGGAGTTTGTTCGCCTGTGAAATTGTCCTGGCATTGATAACCTAGAGTTTCAAAACACAATTAAAATATTGAACCTGGCTGTTGATAAGACATCTTTATGGGATTAAAGGTGTTTAATTGTCAACAAACGCCACCAGAAAAACCATCTGGAATTAACCATGCAAAAATAAGTACTGTACAGATATACATTGTTATACAGTAACGATATAGTGCCCAGATGCCAAACTCAGGGAGGACATTTACCAATGACATGATAATCTGCTGACAAACAACATACTGTACCAATTTCATATAATTATTATAAGTTCTTTTTTTAATTGAAAGCTGTTTTCACATATTCAGCTGAGGAATACAGTCAAGTCTCGCCTTGCGGACACCCCATTATTACGGACACCCGCTATCACGGACAAAATCCAGCCCTCCCCCCGGCGAAAACTATAGAGGTTTGACTGAAAACGACTCTTGCTATTACAGATTCCAAACTACGTCCCAAGGGTGTCCACTATAATAAGAGTTGACTGTACTCTGAATGGATCTGAATTACTGCAATATTCTTAAGTAAAATATAAATTAGTTTTCTAATCACCAATAAATAAAATAATAGATTTGGATTATCGCAAGATTCTTAAGTATTTAATTAATCAACATTGTCCTGGTGTTGCCATTGTGGGTGCTTAAACTCCTTAATGACCCTGAAAATAAGTGACTTGATACTGTATTTCCTCGAATAATAGATTATTATTATTTTCAATCCAAAATGTGGCCGCTTAATAGGGGTTTTATTTACAGTATTATACTGATATTGGGACTTCGATAGCTGGCCACTTAATAGGGGTTGGCCGCTTAATAGGGGTTTGACTGTAATCACCCCCTCGATTAATCGCCTCTCCTCGAATAATCGCCAATATTGCGCGCTGGAAGTGCTAATTAGAGAGCTCCAAGAAATAAAGGAAAGAGTCAAATACATGAACATCACTATAACTGTAAGGAAACCTCAATTTCCGCCACTCTCTTGAGTCGGGTCTCCCGAACAGTGGCTGGTAATCGAGCCTAACGAAACCTGTGCTTTTGGAACTTTTCTGTTGTAACGATTAAATCAAAGCTTGTTTCCTATCCAAGGGGTAAATTTTTAACTTGACTCGGAAGAGATAAAATAAAGGTGGAAACCGCCAGTTCCATTTTAAAATTTTGTGAAATTTTAGTTTCCCACAGAAATACCGTATTTCCTTGAATAATAGCCGTCCCTTGATTAGTCACCCCCCTCGAATAATCGCCCCCCTTTCGCAAAAATATTGACGAATATCCCCCCCCCCCCCCTCGCCTTCCTTGAATAATCGTCTCCCCTCCAACTCCCCCTCTCCCAGGGAGAGTGTAGGGGGAAGGGGCATGGAAGAGAACGTATAATGTTACCTGAGACGGAACAGGGCTTTCCACACAGCACAGCTTCTTGACTGCAGAATAACGGTCATCTCTGGAAGTGGGGAAGATAATCACCACCACTTGAACTTGAGGGTTGAGATTATCTCGGATGTTACGTAAGTAAGTTTCAGTTCTGTCATCTCTGATGGCAATGAAGGAAGGATCATGCACCTGTCACAAACAAAACAGAAAACAACTGGCAAGTTAACCTACTCATAGGTGGATATCTCAGCAATATTCTGCATATTATTTTCCCCCTTCATTTGCTTATAGTCCTTTACAAATTCAATTGTACTGGCAGACCTCCCCCACAGCCCTCAGTAGTAAGCTGCATAGGGTTAGATACATATATCTCGAAAAATGGTTTAAATGTTTTCCGGAAATTCTCAAAAAAGCCTCTAAATATCTCGAAAAATTCCCTAAATATCTTGAAAATTGTTCTAAATATCTCCATACATATCTATTTCATTTTAACGGTTATACAATAAAATGTGTATAAAAACGTGTTTTTTCAGGCATTAGTCTTGGATTCGTGGCTATACATGTAGTTGCTTAATAACTGCAGGGTTGTCATTAGAAGCCTTTAGCCGGCGGATTTCCGCCGGCTGTCAGGCCGCATTGCGCCGGCTACTGTAGAAATAATTTAATCATAATTATTGATTTCATATTTTCCCTTACCGAATCACAAAGCATCCTATATACAGGCCTTTTAATCTGGCGACACTGTTTCTTATTAAAAGTATGAAAATAAAAGCCTTCTTCATCGTAAAATTTCGTGAAGTAGGATCAACGAAAACATGATGTGATGTATAGTTCACTTTCGCGGTAAATTGCGTGACGCACGTGCTAGATCTCGGCGTGTTGAATTTTTCGGGTGGAAGAAAGCGATCAGGCTCTCTACATGATAAACTCGTCAACAGCTGTTCGAAAGTGAGGATCTAGGAAAAGTCAAACACTTTCTTTGCCTTTTTTGTCGTAATATTTTTTGTGCTATTCAATCGAAGAAGACGCAAACGCTTCCGAAAATAAACTTCATCAAAAAATATTGTAATTTGTACACAACATGTGGTCAGAAGTAAAGAAGTCTAGCGGCTGTTTTAGTTTTGTTTTGTTTATCGAATCATCAATGAAACTTGTTTTGATTTACTTTATGTAAGCATACGAAACTTTTATCTTTCTTTTATTTCTTCTCTTGAAAGAAAAAACGCAAATGTGATTTCGCAAGATCGAAACTCGGTGTTTACACACGGTTAATTGGACGACAAAATGTCTGGTAATTCGAGATGTTTATCTCCGTTTACTAAAAGATTTGCGAAAAGATACCGTTAAAGCGGTGAAACTTGTTTCTGGTTTTAATACAGCAACGAAAGCATATGAAATGTTTGCAACATTTACAGTTTAAAAAGCCAAACTTTACTGTTGAAACGTGAATGCGAAATGTGCCGTGAATTTGTAATACGTCACGCGCGATAAATTTGACTACAAACCGGAACCTTGCATTTGCATAAAAATTTTTCAAACAACAAAGATCAACCATTTTTTTGACTGAATTTTACCTAAATATAGATATGAACATTTCCATTGAGAATGTGCTCCAGATTGCAGGAAATCACATCTGAGCAACTGTACAATTTCAAAATTTTCCGGGCCCCCCTAGGAGGCTAGGCGCTTCGCGCCTCGTTAACCACGCTTCGCATGGAAGTAATTTAACCGGCTACTTTCTATCAAACAGCCAGTTACTCTAAATTCTAGTGACAACCCTGTAACTGAGTCACTATAAATGGCTAATGGCATCAGCATTTGACTTGCCTGAGTGGCCTCAGTCTCGCGATCGGCATGGTCCGCCATATTGAATTGATTGCTACAACTCCTACATTGGAATTATGGGATACATTATTCAAAAGTAACACCGCTGGATAGTTATATTGCTGGCTCTGGTAAATCAAGGAAAAACGCCAGAAAAAGTCCTAAATATTCCAGAAAATTTCAATTTTTCTAAATATCTCGGAATTTTCTAAATATCCCAGGAGCTTCTAAATATCTCAAAAAATATCCGGATATATGTATCTAAGCCTAAAGCTGCACAAGTTCAAACAATGCAAGTCACAAGAATGAAGAAATACAACCACACAGATTTAGAGAAATAATTTTAAAAATAACTGGTAAGATCATGCTGGCTGTGTTCAACACCTTGTCTCAGTTCAGATGATTGCGTTTTTTGGCGGTGACATTAAGCTGTTGGCCTAGTCTCCTTCATCCCACATGTCAATTCGAAGGGCACGTAAAAGAACACATGACACTGTTTGAAAAGAGTAGGGCATGAAGTTCCTGGTGTCATGGTCAGGCTTGTAATCCTATATGAGTGTGTTGTCCATCTGTTGCTCAGAGATATTAGCTATTCAGTTCAGTAGTTGTGGAGGGGGCTTCTTTGTGGGGGTGGAAGGTGAAATGAACTTTGAAAATGCTTTACTTGACAGGACACTCCTTACCTTAATGCCCATGGCTGGAGTGACCTTCTTCATCGTGTTAATGAACTCAACAGCTTTGCTCTCGTCTCTGTTGACACAAATTACCAACCAGTTACGAAGAGGAAACAGCAGTGATAACTTGCTCCCTGACGGCCTGCTGGCCCCAGTCAGCCTGAGGACTGGATTGAAATGACGTGTTCCCGAGGATAATCTTCTCCAATGGTAGCTGACGACCTTCAGTCTGAATAATAATAATAATAATATTCATTATTTGCAATGCACAGGTTCCATACCTAAATGCTCACATGCACATAACAGAACTACAGAACTTCAGTTCACAGAAGGAACTCAAAAGAATCAGGGTTTTCCTTTAGTGCAGGCGACAGGCAATTTTTGCTGCCTGTGAAACATGTCCGTCACCTGCAACTTTAATTTTCACTGCAACACAATCCTTGGGTATCTTAAGCAATTTTTTGTTGATATTCTCTGCCTATAGTCTGGGCAACTGAGGTATGACTGTACATCCCTTCAGAGAAGTTCAGCAGAATTTAATATTCTCATCTTCTTTTACTTTAAAATCTATACTACCACTAGATCAGGTATATGCTTCTTACAACACACAGGCCTTGGACTGTACTGTAAAGGCCGATATAGACGGTACGATTTTGTCGCATGCGACGCGCTTACGACAAGTCTACGACACGAATTGTGTCGTGTAAATCAAACCTACAACTCGCTTACGATTATCGTATACGACACGAAAAATGTCGTAGGATTTTGAAACATGTTTTAAAACCCTGCGACATGTCGTAGCCACAGACAAAGTTAAATGACGAGAGTTGTATACGATTTTTGCATGACGCTAGCAGTGCGCGCTACAAAAGTCGCATGCAACAAAATTGTACCGTCTAAATTGGCCTTAACATTCTGAGTTTATCAACTCACTCTGAGCATTGTCTGATCAAGCTGAACTCCCCAAGATGTGAGTTCTTGAACAGCCTATCACAGAACAAACATACAAAAATACATTAGTTGATGTGGTTAAGAAAAACAACTAATTAATTACAATAATTATAGTCTATAATGGTTTCCAGCCCTATTCCCCACAGGGAGAGAAGGAAATCAGTCAAGTCCATAATGGTTATTATGACTTGCATGATTATATTATTGGTCCTGTCTCCAATCTGGAAACATAAGAATTACAGAGGATATAAAAATAAACCCTCTGACAGTGACAACCATCTCTCGCTGACCTACTATGATTCAGAATTGCACATCAGCCTATGCCTGCGGCTGGAATTACCACACTGCTTCATCAAAATAAAACAAATGTACAGTTTTACCTCAGGGCACGAATTGATATTATCAATGAATTTCATCATGGCTTGTTGTCTCTGCATTGGACTCACTCTTGTGTGTGCTGCAATGTCCTACAACACAGCAAGTACATTTATGGAAAGAAATGATAGTAAAATGTTAAGCTTGGTACTAAATACACAACGAGACAGATGTATTATTCAGTGAGTGACATAAGCTACTCCAGAAAAGAATTCCGAGTTCTCCCAACAGGAGTTCTACCCATGACCTTCTGCACACAATACACTGGTCAGACGCTCTACTACTGAGCTACAGTAGACTTGTGGGAGAGAGGAGAACTTGACGGAATAATATATTTCTAACAAGTATTATCATCACACAATTTTTATGCTATGCATATGTTGTGGTTCAATTTTTGGGGGGTTTAAATTTTTCAAACCAGTTTGATTTTTGTTTTCCTTTGTCTAATATTCATTACCATAATCTGAAACAAAGGAAAATAAAAATCAAACTAGTTTAAAAAATTTTAACCAAAAATAAATTTAAACCATAACATGTGCTATAGTCTCTTACTTTCTACACAGTTGGGAACATCCTTAGATTGAAACTTGCAATAAAGATGGTAATATATTCAAACAGTTTTTTGGGTGACTTTGAAGTTCTATTACCACCAACTTTGAGCTGAAATAACAGCATGCATGCAAGAACGTCCCATGTGATAACACAGAGCTAGTGGATGTTTCTCATCCGGTTAGTGGATTTAATCTTTTGTCATCTTGAACTTGCTTGAGTTTTACTTGCGTATTTGAAAAAAAATCTAATTAATCAGTGATTATTTTAATGGCAAGTGAGAAATTCTTGTTACACTTTGAATAATAGAGAATTTCCCTGACTTGATCCAAAAATTCACTAACTTTCTCCTGACCATGAATCCATGGAAGGACTATGCCTACAGTTTATTACTCAGGTTGGTTACAAATAACAGGATTCTTATTCAGCGAGGGTCACAAACTAACCTTCATTACTCTGAAGTCTTGTCTCACTGCATCTGTAAGTCCAGTGATGTAACACAGTTCAGGTATCAGGCAGACCATTCCTGGTTTTTTACCCTAATAGAGAAAAATAGCAAAGTCTATAAAATTTCACAAAATACTAACTGCCGTATTCAGCTGGTGCACATTTCTGGTTTATACAATGGCAGGCAACTAGGAGTATTACTAATCCTTTTAACCATTGCAACCAGTAGAGTGCTAAGTTCAAAATTGATGAAAAAAATATTGAATTTCATTTTTCAAAATAACACAAAAACAAACAGCACCATTTGAAAGTACTGCTCAGTAGCTTTCATTTGAATGGTGACACACTAGGGTTTCATCCATAGACTCAAAAGGTACAACCACATTTATTGACTCAAGGTTAATAATTAAAAGTAGAGTGCATATAAAAACCCAATCCTCTCAACTAGTACGATAACCAACACATGGTAACTGATAAGGTGATTCACTACATTGACTTAATCCATTTCAAACCACTGACACATACAGGGCTGCAAATAGTTTTTTTTCCTTGAAAGGACATGTGCCCGACTATGTCACCATTTTGGTCGGACAAAACAAAAATGAGGTCAGACATCATATTACGTACAGTACCGCTTGATAAGCAAAACTTGCTAATCGTTGTCAGCTAGTTTGCGTTTAGAACAAAACATTTTATACGTTTGCGTTGGAAGGCAAAAAAAAATGTCTGGACATTATGTCCGACCACAGTTGAGATTTCGTTGGACATTGGCAAATTTTGGTCGGCCATTGTCCGATGACCGACTGTTATTTGCAGCCCTGCATATGCAGACACATACATGCACACATATCATACTTGTCCTCTGCACTGTTGGGAGGCAAGAGTTCTTCAAATATACGGCTTGATAAAAGGTTTTTATTGATCCAGGAGATTCAAATGTTTTGAATCGGTGACTACTAAAGTCAAACAGACTGCTGTAAGCAGCGATGCCTTTGTTTGGTGCTTTGTGTGATACGTTGGCATTTGAATTTTGAAAAAAAAAAAACAATAATATTTGGACTCACCCGCTGTATTTCTTTGTCTTTTGGTCTGTGGACAAGCAGTGGCTGCTCCAGATCTTGCAGATCTGTGTTGTACACTTTTCTAAACATCAAAAATAAATTTTGAACAATTAGGTGCAGGCTATGAAATGTATCCCGATAATGGTTTTCAAACCTGTATTAAGCAGTCACTCTCTGGAAATGGCATACTGACGCTTTTAATACAGGTTTGGTGAAAAATATTAACAACAGACATAATACCAACTCTGCAATCGACAAGCAACACAATGGCTCCACATTAATTTCACTGACAGGCAGTTTACGTAATTTTCAATGTACTTTGGCAAGACAATCCAAACAGAATCTCCTGAATTTGGTAAGGTTACCATTAAAGGTCAAAAACAATAACTGGCACTTGCAAAAGGGTGACTGCGTCCGCTTAATAGAGGTAACCACTTAACAGAGGTCAAGTTTACAGTGATTAAGTGAAACAATTTTCGGGACTTTCATTTCTGACCACCAAATACACTAGACGGTGACCGCTTAAAACAGGGTTGCTTAATATAGGTTTGACTGTATATCTGATTTGGGATGAAATTGTCTTACTTGTAATACTCCACATAGGACATCTGCTCTCCAGTGTGGAATGTAAATGTAGATCTTGGGTTCTGATCAAAGGCCACGTCATCAACTCTGTACGTCTTGTTATTGTACCTGGAGAATTTGGAAAATGTGAATCAAAATCACCAGAGTCTAAACAAACATACCAAATCTCAATCAGCGGTGTAAGGAGCAGAACATTTATTTATTTATTTATTTATTTTTATTTACAATGTTTTTTCAGGGATGCCCAGTTGACTCGTGCTTGTGAGTCCAATAACATTTGTATGAACTCTTGCACTTCCGACTCCAATTCTGTTGCTAGTGTAAACCAGCCGAAAATAAACAAAGTTTGTGCCAGTTAGAATAATTTAATGTCGAAAAAAGCAGCATCCAGCAAGATCTAGCATAACTAGACGTTGCACTGCACTGTTTACCAACCTGGTCAAAACAATATTTCCGACTAGCTGCTTTTTGCACTCCTCTTCAAAGCGATCTTTTCTTTTTGAGTACAACTCATTCCTGGTGGAAAAGAAAACAATCAGAGGAAACTAAACATTAGTGTTTGAAAAGATATTTCCATCTGCTGTGTAAAAGACAACGGAGAGTAGGTACACGGAGAGAGGTGTCTTGACCATGGACACAACACAGAGACAACAACTTAGGTAACTCACATGAAATCATAACACGTCTCTGTCCTGAGAAGTCTGTGTGATACATCACATAACAACATCATTCCACCTGTTAAGAAATAGTACAGTCATTTGTAAGTGAGCAGGAAAACATCACTAATACAACACAGTTTCTGAACTGGTTTGTGTCGTAATTTAAATACAGTGGAACCTCTACTTTGGGACACATACTTTTGTCCCCGGCAAAACTAACGCTCGCATAATATTTGTATCTATTAACCTCTGTTAAAGGGACACCTCCATTAAGGGGACACTTCTCCTTGTCCTGAGGGTGTCCCCTTAATGGAGGTTTCGCTGTAGTATACCTTCGTAACACTGAATCGACGTGATATAGCCAGGCCAAAGTTCAATCTTGTGTTGCGGAATGCTAGCAGGTCTTTGAGGATCGTAGTAATACCGGCCCACCTGTTTTAGCTGGAGAAGTTTCATCACCCTGAAAGGTTTAACAAAATCTGTAAGTCCCATACTGGTGTTATCTGATTCAGTACTTGTCAGCACTGATCAGACCAAAGCATATCACAAATATCTAAAATTCTGGCTGGTGATTTTCCTAAATATTTTTTACACCCTTGACCTCGGTACTATTCAAGTATTTCTAGCACTTTAAGGTGCTAGTTTGTTCACCTTACAGCTGAACCTCTTTGGACACTGTCTTGATCCCATTTTCTTGTCCTGGTCAATTTGTTAATACTGTGAAACCGTTTGTGTGGAATGTGCTGTTGGCAGACTCTTACATAAACAGAAAATGCCACTAGACACCTACATGTATCTTGGATTAGAAGTATACCAACATAAATTTCTTGTGAATGGACACTTTACACTACCTTCTGAAAATGATGTTCAGCAACTGTAAGCAGTCATCAGGAGGGACGACTCTTGTGAGGGTCACAGTAATTGTGACCTTTTGTCCATCTGTTCTTCTCTCTGATTCCAGAACAGTTACCTGTAGTAACAGAAGACAAGACATGTAGTAATACTGTTAGAATAAAAACCATAATTTCCCTAACCAATCAGAGCAAAGGCATTGTTTGCAGTGACCACTATTGTTTCACGTCTGCGATGCGAGACACTACTTGGGATCATAGTTAATAGAGGGAAATGGTTATGAAGCCCGGCAAACTTCAAAGGAGCAAACAAAGACGCCAAGATTTATGTTGGAGGGTCCACGACCCTGCACAATCTTTTGTTTTGCGCTCATACACTATGCATGAATTACGCAATCGAAACGTTTCTATCGGTTAGTTGCTTGAACACACGTAAACACCTATTGTATTTTGTCAGGTTTGTGCAGGGTCAAGGCCAAAAAAAGCGAACAAAAACATATAACAAAGACTTTTGTCGGGCTTCATAACCATTCCTTTTATTAACTATGTTGGGATTGAAGGATACAAAAGAATGTATGGATTTCCGTAATTTCTGAACTAGAAAACTATCAACATCGAGCAGTAGAATTATATTTCGTCAACTGTAAATTAGATCAATTACATTGGTAAACATAATTATTACATCATCGTTCGGGTAAATCCACAAATAAATGACGCATAGAACCAGAAAACAATCAGTGACCTTTCCAACATTTTTCACCACCAATTTTATTAATTTCTTTTTTAATTCAAGTGCTGATTTACATCTGTAGCGGTCTGATAGTGATCAACTCTGCAATCTTGTTGGAAAAAAGGCAGCATCTACTTACTGTCTTTTCTAATTCTTTTGGCAGAAAAAGAGTGGATCCATCAAAGGCACTAGCTGATCCTAGAACAGTTTCACTGTGGCTCTTAAGAAGACCATGTCTTGCTTTCCTGCTGTCAATCTCAGGACTGTAAATGATAGAGTAGTAAGTGTAATGACTTAAACTGTTGGAATTGTGCTGTATGCATATTTACCCTGTATGATATAATTATACTGAAATATCACTGTGCTTTGGTAATAACAAAATTGCAGATGTCATATACGTAAGTTACATTATTGTCGTCAAAAGTCCTTGGGACACCGTCAGTAACAAGTAAGAAAATATGTTACTGTATGTTTGAATAACAATAATTCTAGGAGGCATTATTTTTTTCCGAGGAGGCAACGTTGTTTGAGGGGCGGTAGGGGGATGAGATGTATTAAGAGTCTCGCACATAGGAAAAGTGTTAAGTGTCCCAAGACTTTTGACGACAATAAATTGTACCTTATAAAATGCCAATCTTAATCTGACTCCCTTTCATGGAGCCAGGACATATTTATGCACACATGTACGAATGCCTGGCCAGTGCGTGTCTAGATAAAATAAGTCATTGTTTTATTTTACCTGTAACTGACATGGTATTGATAAATCTGTCGTTCTATAAATCTGATTGGGATGAAGTTGACACTTAATGACATCCTAAAAACAAAAGAAAGAAACATTGAGCTACAGACAAATAGCCATTGGTGTAAATAATATCCACTGCAGTTGATCTTGTCCCCCTCCCCACCTCCCTCTCTTGAAAAAAAAAACAACTTGCAAGAATTGAGATAAACACCCATTGAAACTTACAGATTACATAATTAAGGAATTAGATTATTGATGCACTTCTTGACATTTTGAATTAAGTATTAGTATGGCCTCTGACTTGGACATGATTGCTTTGTAATTGATCAACCTAATTGCAATTTAGCACAACAGAGGCATATCTAAACTGGGCTTCAGAATTAACAGCTATAAAGAGAAGCCCATTCACAGTGCTAATAGTTGTCCATAATACTTTTTATTAACTTACTGTTTTCCAGCAGATCCTTTTTCACCCTTTTGACTGCAAAAAAGTAAACAAATGGGAAATGAAACAAATGTTCATCATGAAAGAGAGTTTATACGGTCTATATGTTTCTATTAGGGAATCTCAGCTCAAAGACAATTTTAGCGCTAAACTTAGACTGGTCCTGGCTTTTTTCAATATGGAATGTGAAACATTTGGTTTTCAGTTTATTATCCCACTCACCGCCATTTTTTATTGATGAAAATTTGTGACATGCATTGTCGGATATTTCAATATTGAGTCTACGGAAGATTTTGCGGTAAATCTGTACAGTAACGAGTTGCAATATGTATTAGGAAAAACACACTGAGCAGACACATTGAAATCTTGCAACAACGCACTGATATCATAATCTCCATCAATCTTTGCAAATAGGAATACAGTCGAACCTCCACTAACAGCCACCTATCTATAGCGGCCACCTCCCCACAACGGCCAGGATTTTTTGTCACAATTGTACGTCTATCCATACTTTTCATTCTTATTGAAACCTCCCTGCAACGGCCACCTCTCTACGACTGTATTATTGCAACAGAAAACCAGAGTATGTATGCCTAATATTATAAACTCCTACATGTACAGTACATGTATAAGCAAGCTGTTATCAATGTTACAGTTAAAATGATCAGTCATAGCACAATGATCTAGACTGAAAGAGATATTAACTGTATTCATGTTGCAAGAGGAAAAATTGAACCACATCACTGAGTAATCTAGAGGCACAGAGTGTTACTTGCATTTCTTTTTCACAGTTATTCTACAGCTTCTGTTTTTTTATACAGAAAATTAAAAAAAGACACGTGTATGTTGTAGTTAAAATGATTTTAGATTAGAATGATTTCAAACTAGTTTGATTTTTATTTTTCTTTGTCTTAGGATTATGGTAATAAATCTGGAACAAAGGAAAATAAAAATTAAACAAGTTTGAGATCATTTTGACCTAAAATTCATTTTAACCTACAACAGAAGCTTATCACCTAGAAGCGTGTAACTTCTCTTTATATGTTTGGGACAATGCGTGGGTTTTTTCCCGACCAATCAGAATCGCTGAATCAATTTTGCCCTTATATGGAAACTAGGATTTTCGCGCTCCTCGCGAGAACTACATCTGTAATGGCGGCTTCGCGAGGAAAATTTTCGCCCGAAGAAAATATTATGACATTTGTAATGCTGGGAAAGCGCTAAGTGTCGAAGTATTATTTGGAAGAGTTCCCGGTGAGTTGACAGAAACCTTGAAGGTCTATTTCGACTTGTCCCAATGAGTTTGAATCGTGTGAATAGGGAAAGTGACAATTTTTTCGATTTAAGCTTATTTAAGCTTAAAAGTTCTCTCGGGTACTCTAAATACGCTGTGCTTCAGGATGTCTTTGATTTTATATTTTCGGAAAGAAAAAGACCCGCATGTGGTACGAGTTGAAGAGCTAGCCAGCTAGCCGGGATATGTGAGATACAGTAGAGGAAATGCCATCGCCGGGTAAGGATCTTGTGTTATGTTTTTGATCGCTGTCAACAGTTGTTGATTTCAAAGAACCGCAAGTAAATCTTTTTGCAGATTTTTTGAGCAAGAGGACATTATTACAGTCAAAATAACGGCAGTATCAAACGAGGAAACAAGAAAACTACTCCTTTATCCGAAAATTATGAGTATTTTTGTAAATATGTTTTGGTGTTTACTTAGCGTGTTTGTCGACAGAAATAGCGTGCGGTAATTGTGGTTGTTTTCAAGTTCTCTTGTAGATTTTTTCTGAGAAAGATAATTTTAAAACTTACAGTCAAAGTAGCGACAGTATCGCTTTAACAAAATAGAAAGCTATTCAGTTACCTAAAAATGTGGAGTATTTCACTGCAAACGAATTTGTAAAAAGGTGTCGTTGTGTTTTTAACGAGTTCTAGATCGATCTAACGCGCGGATGATAATTATTATTGTTGTTTACAAGTTTGGTTTATATGTAAAGAACAAGGTTTGAGAGCCGACAACCTCTTAAGCTTGAAATGGGTTGTTTAACCTGTCTAGTTAGTGTACAACTGAATTATATAAGTCGATGATTCATTTATTTCACGAGCTTGTAGCTGAGGATTTGTGTTCGCATAGCTTTCTTTCGCTGTCAAACTGAGTTATTTTAATTTCAAAACAACCGCTTCCAGTAGCTATAAGACTTTTCCCAACAAGAAAACAACCGTTATTTCGATCAAAACTATCGACAGTATTGCTTCAGAAAAACCAGATAGCTTTCCTTATCCAAAAATGTGGGGTTTTTTCTCGTGGGTAACGATTGTACAATGTTTTTGTGCTAAGTTTGAGATTGTTGTCGATCACGCGGGGAAGAAATTGCATTTTTTCATGCATTTGCTTGCGCTTTGAGAGCAGTTCTTCCGACCCAAAAACCACCTTTAACACTTTAAAAGGTTGATTAACATATACTAATATTAACGTTTTACCGATTTGTCTTTTTATTAGCCGTATTTAGTGAGCTTGTCGCTTTAAATTTGTCTTGCGGCAAGTGAATTTTCCACTCGTAATTTTTCGAAATTTTGTGGCTAGAAAATATCGTATCATGAAGTTGTAGTACACAATAAAACACTTGCTTTTTAAACTGTGGTGTTGATGTTTGATATTTTTTGCTAGAATGATATGTAATGAGTGTGTATACTTTATTAAAGCTGGTTGATTCTCAGAATTGCAGACAAGATTCCCAGAAAATCGACTACGCAGTACGCACTTTTACGCGCCTCGACGAATAAAAATATTCCCGGAAAAAATCCCGCGCGCGAACACGCGCGTTAAACCGCATCTGCCATTCCATATAAGGAAGTTAATTTTGATTGGTCGGGAAAAAACCCACGCATTGAATCGAACCTATACGCTTCTAGGTGATAAGCTTCTGCCTACAACATATACATTATGTAAGTAGCCCTTGTGGAAACATTGGAGACAAAACTGCAGAAACACTATCTGTTCATCTTCCTTGTTATCCATAATTATCTTGTAAAACGGATTTAAAGGAGCCACGTCATGGAAGGCACATCTGGAAAAAATTCGCCAAATTTTTCAAGTTCGCCGTTTGCAATCCATCTTAATCTTCTCCATCCTCAACCATCCTTGTTCCTGTTTGGTTTATTATCACCTCTTTGGTGTTTTTCTACCTTAGTAAACTATTATTTTGAGGCTGTCTTCAATTTGAAAGTGATTTTGTACTCAGTCCGTTTACTATTATTATGCAAAAAGTAAGGTTTGAAATGTTTTTGCAATTTATTCGAAATCAAACATACAGAATTTTTTCATTCTCGTATATTTTGTTTGCCATACACTATAGTTTAAGATGTTGGTATTGGCTTTTCAGGTGAAATCTGGATCGCGCAAAATTTAAGTTTAACTGATTTCAAGGTTTTCTGTTTATCGTTGCCATGGCAATGTCGATTTCAATGAAAAGTACATTATAGCAAACTTCAATCCAAGACTAATAATTGGTGTAAATTTCACATCGATCCGAGTGAGGCAAGTCTGACAAAAAGCTGATTGAAAACATTAGGTATGGTTCCCGAAAAACTGTATCGAAACACCTCAAGACAGTCTGGGTCAACCTATTTAGACAACAAGTTAATATTTTTGACTGACAACTCAGTGAGCTTGACTAAACAAAACAAAGACCTACATTGTACTGACATTCCTGTTAATAAATTGTAGCTTTTGGTTTAGTTGTTTGGTAGTGCATGCATGATTTTGCCAACATTTGAAATGTGGGTGCGCTGGAGGAACGTCTCCCCAGTAAATGTTATAAAATATTGTCAAGTATCTTCTTCAAAGGTGTGTTTTCCACAATTTCCTTTAATAAAATAATGGGTATCCTGTGGTCACAGGATTCTCAGTAGTTTGACCAGGATAAACAAAGTCAAAACAGGTGGCTACTTTTGTCTCGACTGCCGTCAGAAATCCATTAGTTACCACCTTCTACTGAGAACCCTGAGCCTGGATATTCTTCTGGCTAACAAGTTGAATGCATATTTTATTAACACGTACGTCGTAGGAACGTCTTCTGACACTCTCATTTTGGACATCTGCTCTGTTGGAACCTGCAATGTTCAACAAAACAATACTTTAATTATAAAATAATATGAAGAGAAAGGAAAAGTTTTGTTAAGTTAGTGAATGTCTCAATCAGTAGGGTTTTCCTTTTCTGCAAGCAACAGGTGAAATTGCCTGTGATTGCAGTGAACATCTATTTTGCCTGCAGCTTTCATTTTTACTGCAAAACATTCTTGGATTTCTCAAGAATTTTTTTTCTTCTGGATTTATCTACACCAACTCTATTTGAAAAGGAAAACCCTGAATTGAAATTTGTGAGAGCTGATCAAGAACGTTGTACCTCAGGGCCTCTTGGCTGTGATTGTGGAGGTGATGGGTGTCTCTCTGATGGAACTGAAGGTTGTGAAGGAGAGGGGGATGCAGCAGGAGAGGGGGATACAGCAGGAGAGGGGGATGCAGCAGGAGAGGGGGGTGCTGCAGGAGAGGGAGGCATAGCAGGTTGAGGGGCATCCCCTGTGGCTGCACCTCGTCCATAAGAAGCTTGCACAGATTGTGCTGGGGCACCTCTGCCATAAGATGCAGCCATCTGAGCACCTACAAGGATAACAAACATCTCCTGTAAGGTAACAATATTATTTTACTGGTCCTAACCACATATCCAACACCATATTTACAGACGCTATTAGCAGATATCTCTTGTAAGTGGACACATGAATGTGGTGCAAAGGGTGTCTGACTTCCACAGGGTTCAACTGCAGTAATGTTGTCCACAAAATGTAAAACAATTTATTGTCATTACTAGTTACAAGCTTCAAAATAATGAAGTGCTTGAGATACCTCTTCCATATGATACTGTTTGAGGCTGGGATGGAGTGGCAGCTGCAGCTGGTTGCTGGTCATAAGGTGGGGCTGAGCTTCCATATGATGGCCCTCCACGTCCATACATTTGACCACGCCCTGCAATAAACAAACAACATTTAATAAATTAACCTCTAGGCAGCAATAGAATTCCTCAGTTGCCATTGTCAATATTGAAATATTATACAACAGAGAATCAACCCTACAGTAAATGGTAATAAATCATATAGTGCATTTACCTGGGGCTTGCTGATGTTGCTGTATCATTTGCTGTTCATGTTGCTGTGGCATTTGCTGCCGATTTTGTTGCTGTGGTGGGTGCTGTTGTTGCTGGGGGCGTTGTTGGTAAGGTTGCTGTTGTCGATGGGGCTGCTGCTGTTGACGATAGTGCTGTTGTTGTTGATCATAGGGCTGCTGCTGTTGTTGGTGAAAAGGTCGTTGCTGTTCATGCGGCTGTTGTTGGCGATAAGGCTGTTGCTGTTCATGTGGCTGTTGTTGGCGATAAGGATGCTGCTGCTGTTGTTGGTGATAAGGCCGTCCTTGTTGTTGATGCGGCTGCTGCTGGCGATAAGGCCGTTCTTGTTGATATGGCTGTTGCTGTTGTTGATATGGCTGTTGTTGTTGTTGATACGGCTGTTGTTGTTGTTGATACGGCTGTTGCTGTTGTTGTCGTTGATAAGGTTGCTGTTGGTAACCTTGGCCTTGTTGCTGTTGATAAGGCGGCTGTTGTTGTTGATATTGCTGTGGGTATGGTTGCCGCTGACCAGGTCCTGGTTGGGGAGGTCCCTGGTAGGGAGGCTGTTGAGGGGGTTGTCCTTGACCATTCTATAATGGAATAAATATATCTTATTAAACAGTTAATTTAAGTGTGTAGTACAAAATGTATTGCTGTATAATTTTAGTTGTGCTGTATCTTGATGAGTCAAAATACAACCAACCAGTAAAACCAGTGAAAACTACACATTTTATTGTGATACTACACACTTTATTGTCTACATGTGCATGTAATAAGAGATTTATTATTCAACTGACTTTGGACCGTCAAAAAAATAAGAATATGTTTTCCATAGCAACTTATAACTAACAATACAGAATATCATAGGATATTTGTTCTTGTTTTACACGTTATTTGTACTCTACTGACTGAAGTTGATTAGACACATTTACACCTCTATTGAAGGACACCTTGTGATATCAAAATGCTCAATATGAGTGGACAGCGCACCCTGATCCTTGTGCCTGTATATCGTGAATTTCAACTTGTAACCAACAGTGAAAGTATTTATTTCTGCAATAACCCTAAGCTGACGTTAAGGAGCGACCCTAAAGGTGTCAGATTTGAGGGGACCTTTGTATTTCCCCTTCACATCATGTGCCACAACTTGCAATTTTCTCACAGACAAATGGGGATGAGTCAGGCTCAGCTGTTCACATGTTACAAACCACATTGTCATGATTCACTTACTCTTCCATTTTGACCCTGGCCTGGTGGTCTTGCCGGTTGCTCCAATGCCTAAAAGATAGAAACAGTGTAACCCTTCACTCTCCTGTTAAAGAACAAAACTCCATGCAGGGCAGATGCGATGGTCTAATAGTTTGCGTGTTGGACTCTAGATCGGGCGGCCCGGGTTCGGGCGCTGGCTGGGTTCACTGTGTCATGTTCTTGGGCAAGACACTTTCCAGTAAAAATGGGTACCGGCAAATTGTCAGGGCACCCTGACAAAATGCTGGGGGGTTACATGGCATGGACTAGCATCCCATCCAGGGGATGCTCCTGGTTGCTTCATACTGGAGTTAAGACATTATTGTTGCTTTTATGGTATAATGAAATCCCCGCCTTACAATGAACCCATTAACTTACTGCGACAAACAGCTTCTTTGAAGCAGATTTTGAACCATTTCCTTTCAAACTTGGCACTGTAATAATTTTTGCATGCTCTTCCTAGCTTGTTATTGTTTTTTAATGGGGTGAATTTCTGAATACAATACGTAAAAATTGACGTCAGCAAAGATCGCCACAACATGCTTGAAACAACATTTACCAGACTACAGTGGAACCCTGATATAATGAAACCCATTATAACAAAGTCCCTGCTATAACGAATGATATTCTTCAGCGTGCACAGCCAAAGTTACAGTAAAATATATGGAACAGAACCCCGATAAAACAAACCTGTTATAATGAACACATTTTCCCTGTCCCTTTGTTACATATCAGGGTTCCGCTGTGCTGTAACAAGTACAGTATAACTAGTTCCCTGTAAAAATTATTTAGGGTCTGACCAAAGTCCTGTTGTAGCTTCATGAGGTGCAGACAAAATATAAACAATTTTGGGGAATTAGCTATGCGTTGTTCTTGTTATGGTGGGATCTGAACAAGTTACCAGTAAACAGTATCTAAGATCTGGTGATCGAGTTTGACCTCACAAGGTGCAGCTTGTTATCTGTGACGTCAGGAAACCGAATCATAGGTTTTGCAACCTACACGAAATTCAGACACGAACACACAGGTAAATTTCACCTCCAATAACAGAACTGCAGGTAATTACTGAAAATTATTGCGGTAAACTATTGTTTGTTTGAATAAAAAGAAACAAAAACAAAAGGCCGCATTTGAAATATCATGTTGCCCAATCGAAATACTGTATAGCTCACATGTAGCGTCAACACTACGGTTCATCAGAAATGGTCGGGGGTTTTTTGCGCTTAGAAAGTTAGGGTGATATTATCTTTGGTAAATAATCAACAAACAGAATTTGGAGTAGCTAGAAACTGGGCAAGCTAGTCTTTCGAACAAATGATTTGTTGTGAGCTAACGTCTTGTTTACAAGGACTGTTTTAGTTCAGCTGACAAAGGACTCATGAATCATCAATTGACTCGATTGTGCGAGGTTGTCGTTGTTTACTTTCGTGCTTCTTACCTGCAAAAGCGCAGCCCCTCGTCCTCCACGGCCAGCCATGCCGTTCTAAAGAGACGCTAAAACCTTAAAATGTATTAAAATTTTAAAATTACTAAATAAAAAGTGAAGGAAACAAACAAATATGTTGTTGGCTGATTCAAATAATAGCTCGTGGGAAAGAAATGACACCGAAGAGAGCTAATGAATGGCGCCAACAGACCATAATAAGACGATAACTGAATTTGACCAATCAGAGTCATGATTCATCAGTCGGTAAGCTCTCGTATTACCTCTCGGCAGCTCTCGGCTCATTCGATTATGTTTCGGCAACCACCGAGAACTTTCGTAAGAGCGACAGAAACGTGACTGACGTTACACAACAACAGTTCTTCACACAAGGATAAGATGTCTTCAGAAGAGCGCGAACCGAGAGCAAAATTGAACATGGAACATGGTTTTATCCAATCCATAATCAAGAATCAGGTGGATAGAGACGATTATGACAAAGAGCAAAAACTTATGAAAGTGCAAAACAAGATTAGCGGGTCGCCATCTCGCAGAGAAAGACCGAAAAGAGCGGCTCTCCAAGTCTACGTGCCGCCCCATTTGAGAGGGAAAACGAGCACCAATACCGAGACTTCACCACCAAAAGGTAAGTTAAATCAAAACAATGCGGCTGAAAAGCTCATTTGCTATGATATTTTCACGAAGATTTTGTTTATGGCGGGAAATATGACAGTAATCCTTTCCATGTAAGCTTAACGCTTATAAAACGTAAACATCGTCTGTTCAAGAGTTACACTATTAGCAGACAATAGCGTAAAGCTCTTATTTGTTACATGTAATTTGAATTAAGCTTACTGGTACGGAAAATATTCAATACTTATAAAGCAATACTTGTTTGAAATAGAATAATGAATTTTGGACCCATGATCTGATCTGGTATTGTGAAAATGATTGACAACATAAGCTTACATGTGTCAAATTTCATTCCTCCATGCCTTCTTGCAAGGAGGGCCCAACAATTATTTGTCATTTAAGTCCAAATCCAACAAAAAATTTACATGATGCAAAATTCAGTGACAAAGAAAAACATAATTACCATATTTTAACATGCATCCATGCATTTGAAGCTTCTTCAACAGCAGAGGACTGGGAAGTAGAGAAGAAACCTGCAATACCAACACCAGAGGTCGCAATCCAGATGAAGCTTGAATTTGTCAGAAAGGACGGCGAGGTGTGTGAATTGAACATTTCTGAGGTAAGCAGGTTTTCTTCAACACAATTTAGCTGCTAAGTTCAAGATCTCAAGATTATTCATAAGGCCAGCCAAACCATTAGTGGCACAAGCATACCTCCATTGGAGAAACAAGTGCCAGTTGATGTAGATGTAATGGTGGCATCCCATCCTTGAGAATTGACTAAGGCCCCCGTCCACACTAATGCGTTTTCAAAACGTTCCGTTTTCGATCACTCCGTTTTCATCGAAAATGCATCAAAAGTTCCGCATCCACACTATTGTTTTCGCAGCGTTTTCCCCGTCCACACTAATGCGTCCCTCGAAAACACTACAATAGTCATCTGCGCATGCAACAAATAGACGAATGACATCAGCGTTTTCAAAAGCCTCCGTTTTCGTTGTCCACACTGATGCATTTTTGTTTGGCTCCATTTTCGAATGATGATGTCAGCGTTTTCAAAAGCCTCCATTTTCGCCGTCCACAGTCATGCATTTTCGTTTGGCTCTGTTTTCGAAACGCTCCGTTTTCAGATGTCTCCACTCAGGACAGCGTTTTCAAATGTATGCATTTTCGATGAAAATGCTCAGCGTTGTAGTGTGGATGATAGGCGAAAATGCATCAGTGTGGACGGGGCGGGCCTAAGCTCATGTTTTTTTTCATGCTGACATTACCATATTTCCTCTATGTATTTAACCAACCTTCTTATAAGCCCCCTCCCTCTGTTTCAATGCAAATAGCCCTTTTCACAGTTATGGCTCCGACAATTCCAAGCCCGCTCATCCCCCCCCCCCCCCCCCCCCCCCCCCCCCCCCCCCCCCCCCCCCCTCGGGCATTTGTCTTTTTTCTAAATGCTCCACGGTGGGGTTAGTTTATATGCACAAAATCCCCACGGTGGGGCTTTGATAAGAGTGCAAATGCCCGACCCATGGGACAAGATCAAAATTTTATTTTCTCTTGTGGATCGAGCTATTTAAAAAATCTAAATTAAGCAGAACTATTACAGTGAAGATGACGCTACCGTTGCCACTCGACAAAGTTTTTGATTAATTTTTGACAACTTTGTGACGACTTTCAAATGGGTTCCGTTTGACTTGACCAATCAAAATCCAAGTAGTGTTGGAGGCGGAGTCGTGAAATTTAAATGGTTTTAGCTTCTAGTCTAGTTCAAATGTGGTGCCACAAAACGGAACCCATCAAAGTTGTCAAAAATTAATCAAAAACTTTGTCGAGTGGCAACGGTAGCGTCATGTTCACTGTAATGATGGACGCAATAATTGCTCACAAATATATGGTAACCAATAATTATTGCAAGAGCTTACAAATTCGATATCTTGTCCCGCCAAGCTTTTGTGGTGTTATCTCCTTTCTGTTTGGTAACAACACAATGTTCCATAAAATAATGGTTCAAGGGGTTTCACTTTAACAGGTACAAAACCATCTTATCATGTATGTTTAAACTTTTTTATTTCACAGGGTGAAGATCTCAAAAAAGTGGTCACCAAATTTGGAAGAGCCAATGGGTTGGATGTGCGGCTGAGAGATGCTTTATATCACCGCCTCTCCACTGCTATGAAGGGAAGGGCGGTATAATAGAAATACTGTAAGAGCTACCCTCCTCTTCATAGCGATATAAAGCATAGATCTAATTATTATGTTGTTCAGGAAGGTGTTATGCAACAAGATATTTAAATAACAGAGCAGTTTTTTAATTGTGTCATTAAACCAAAACCAAAGCAATTATTGCTTTGGTTTTGATTTAACAACAGTTATTACGATGGCCAATAACAACAAACATAAACAACACACCATTGAGAATTAATTTAGCAAATACATGTAAGCGCGGGAAAACGCATATGTGACAAAATCACGATTGGTTTGGTTTTGCATCCGATTGGTTGAATACGGTGGCGCAAGATTTTTAAACCAATCACAGAGTGTAGTAAAGCAAAACCAAAGCAATTCAGTGATTGCTTTCGACACTCAAGTTGTTCTGTTGACTGGCCAGAGCTTTGAAGGAAAAATTATAATGTAAAAAATGTACAGTTCATATTGAATTTATTATTAGTTTGATACAAGCTTTTGTATCTTTTTTTCTACAAATACAGTACCATGGTAAACATAATATTGTCTGGCAAAGTAAGCTTATTCAGTGCTACAATACTTTTGGCCTTACGCTTACTGTACAATATTTCTTTATTATTGTACAAGTTGAGAAAATATGGTGTTGCATTGCAAGAAAGATTGAGTTCATTATTTCGAGTATTTATTTATTAAAAGTATTATTTTCTAAAGTGCATTCAATTAACAGATTTTATAGATTATAATTCAATGAGAGATTTGTTGAATAAAGCTTACATTGTACAGATTTATAACACAGATAATATTACTGTTGGAGTACTTAGGTTTACAGTAAAATAAAATATTATTTTTTTATGTAATCATTTTGTCTTGTTCTTTAATATTAAAAAAACCTTGCACTGTTAGCCAATAGTGCCTCCTTTGTAGAGAGGAGAACGTGACTAGAGAAGGCAACTGAATTTGCGCTATTGCACTGTTCCAGGTCAAAAAATCCATATTTTGCCACCATATTCTTGACTACAGTGGAACCTCGCCATACGACCAACCCATTATTACAACCACTTTTTTGTGGCCCGAACAAAAGCCCACTCATTTTCTTATCTGAAACCCTGTTAATCTGACCACCCCATTATTACGACCACCGACCACCTTTTGGAGTCCCCAGTCATTATTTTCTTTATAAAATTACCCTGTTAATATGACCAGTCAAAATGTTTGGTGAGATTGCTGAATGAAAACAGAGACAATCTGACAAACAATAACGCATTTTAGTGAATGTTGTCCGGCAAAGTTGTGTGATTAGCGTGATCAATTGATATGACATTTGGCAAACTACAGTGTTCAACAGAAAGTGCATGAACAAATACTACAAAAGACCGTCATTTGACCCTACCCGTTAATACGACCACATTTCATGGCCCGATGGTGGTAATATTAACGGGGTTCCACTGTAATCAGTAAATGTGACTCTAAAGCTTGTATCATACAATGTTTCCAACATTGAGAGGGGGGCTAAGGGGGTGTGGATACAGTTGAACCTCTACAACACCCTGCGGCAGAATTAACTGGCCACTGTAGAGGTCGCTGTTGTAGGGTGGTTTCAACAAGAGTAAAGTGTATGGATCGGTGCACGATTGGGAAGAAAAATCCTGACTGTTAGTGGAGGTTCAACTGTAGTTATGATTCTGGGAAATTTGACCAAAACTGTTTGCTGTTCAAACTAATAACCATTCCCCTCAAATATACCTGATATTGAGGGGGGGGGGGGGGGGGGTAAACGTCCCTGCTTCCCATACTCTCCCTCAACTGTACCCTTCCCCTGCCTTACTCAGAAATCCCACTGTCTGCCCCTTCCTCTCTCCCTGGTAATTAGCACCTCCCATTACATTACTGCTCCCGTTTTCCCATATTCCCACACCACTGTCCCCACCTGTTTTGTTATTTTAAAAATTGTCCCCACCTGATTTGTTGTTTTTAAAAATTGCCAGTTTCAGTCAAGAAGTTTGTTCAAACAAATTGAAATAATACATTATTTTGGTTCCTTTATTTCCATTATGTAAAAGTACAGTGTTATTTTTGTAAAAATATCAAGGCTGTTACTAAACTAAAAGCATGTTTGCATGTTTACAAGAGCACAGCTAACCTTCTACATGTAAGCCTCTCAAGGGTTAGTTTTTTAGCCAGGCTCTCAAGTTGCAATGGAAGGGGCAAAACGACGAAAGTAATGATTGTAATGCGCAAAGTTAGGTCAAGTCTGTCTACAAGCCCAATGGCTTATCAGGCTTAGCCGGTTGTTCAAAGGATGGATAACGCTACCCACCAGATAAATCACTATCCAACAGATAGCATAATTTATTTTGTTAACACTTACCCACTGGATAGTGATTTATCTGGTGGATAGGGCTATCCACCCTTTGAACAACTGGGCCCTGGCTATAATGTGAAAAATGCTCTTTTCTTTTTTCTCACATGTTACATCACAATTAAGGGCAAATTACTAATCACAATAAATTTGTGAGCTGGATTGGGGGGGGGGGGGGGGGGGGGGGGTGGTGTTGCCCAGCCTTGCTTCAACTTCTTTCTTTTAGTTTGAAGAACTGTGCCACATCAATTCCCTTTATAAACCATACCTAATTTTAGACCAATAGGCAAATTTCGAGACTAAGCTCAAAACTATGCTCAGCATATATTTAGCATAATAAATAAACTAACGAGTAACGTCCTCCCCTCCATCAGACATGACCAGAAACAATTTTAGAATGCTTTGTTATCCGTTTACATTTATTTGGCCTTTAGCGTCAGCGCAGAGTTTGTGTCTTGCAGAATTGTTGGAAGGTATCAGCTCAAAGGCATGCTTCTGCTACATAACAGCTGAGGCAAACAATTTCCACTTGTGACTGACTGTAGTGCTGCTGAAGTCTGTTATGCAAGTGTCTTGTGCTTTTTGTTTATATACATGTTTTCTTTACTCTTTTTGTAACTCATATATCTGGAATGGAAAATAAATTAAAAAGTCAACCGTAAAGAATTAAAAAACCTCTCTCTCATGTAAACAATATTGTATATTGGATACTGTATTATATCCAACTCCAATCAGTTGAGTACAAAAAAACGTACAAAACGAGTACAGATATCGTATTCTAGGAGAGCGGTTTGTAATGGTAATAGGATTCTGTGTTGTACTATTCGGTCTGTAATCGTACAAGTGATTAACAAAATCGGATGACTGCGCAGTGGGAGTATCACGAGTATGATTACAGACCAAATTGGACAACATAAATTCCTGTTACCAATTAATCATATATGTATTAGTGCTCAAATCGGCCCAATCAGATTCGAGAATTTTGTTATTAAGTTTTAATTAAACCTGTAGGTTATCTGAGAGTTGCCCTCCTAATTCCTTCTATAGCACCAACTCATCTGCCTCCTGACTGCTTGTAGCTGCAGGCACTTAGCTCAGCAGTTTCCCCCTTCCCATACTCCATTTGAGCCTCCCACTCGTGGGAACAAGACAGTGCATTTTGGCAAATCTTCGTTGAAGCACTCAAAGAGATTCAATAATTTGTTATTATCCAATCAAGAAACAGTGTGAGCACTCATGAGTACTCTGAAACTTGTCATGCCAGCATAGGGCAATGAGAATACATCATGTTGCTTAGCAACTTTGGGGACAAAAATTACCGACTCTGGGATTTCCCCATCAACTGGCACTGTTAATTATTGTTCCCTCAACTGCTCGGTCGCCTTCATCCAAAAATTACAAGTTTGGCTTGAACCCAAAAATCTGAGATGAAAAAAGTTTCATCAGGGTATCCTTGACAATTATTTTTGTCAAAAGGACTGTGGTTTTGAACACACTCTTATTACTAGATATTTAAATTCTGTTAATATACCTGTATATAGGAATCAGAGAGAGTTATAACTTGAGGGAGAATATCCTTCACATGAAGATCTTGAAGCTCGTACCACTTGTTAGCTCCCTAGAATGAACAAAGAAAGTTAAATTAAAAAAAAAAAATCCGTAAACATAATACTTGCTACACTATTGACAATGAATTCATGTTCAATAGAAAGACAGTAAATGTTAAGCAAAACCCCAAAAGGAACTTACTTTATGCAGAATGTGAACTTTAAAGTTTCCCGCACCTGTGGAAAGGAGCAATACAACACTGTTAGATTTCAAGTTGGTTAGAAAAGAGTTAAGTCTGTTTAAGTCAGCTTATCAGGCCGGTGCTTAACTCCAGTTTCCATAGCATGAAGCGAATGGGAGTATGGATGGAATGCTAGTCCATCGCAGGTAACCCCCCAGCATTTTTGCCAGGTTGCCCAGACAATTTGCTGGTACTCATTTACTCCTGGGTGGTCACCTCTCTATGACAGCCACCTCTCAATCTACAATGGCCACCACCCTACAATGACCACCTCTCTACAATGGCCGCCTCTCTACAACAGCCGCCTCTCTACAACAGCCACCTCTCTACAACGGCCACCTCTCTACAACGCCTCTCTACAACGGCCCTCTCTACAACGGCCACCTCTCTACAACGGCCACCTCTCTACAACGGCCGCCTCTCTACAACGGCCACCTCTCTACAACGGCCACCTCTCTACAACGGCCACCTCTCTACAACAGCCACCTCTCTACAACAGCCACCTCTCTACAACAGCCGCCTCTCTACAACAACAACCTCTCTACAACAGCCACCTCTCTACAACAGCCGCCTTTCAACAACGGCCACCTCTCTGCAACGGCCGCCTCTCTAAAATGGCCACCTCTCTACAACAGCGCCTCTCTACAACGCCACCTCTCTGCAACGGCCACCTCTCTAAAATGGCCACCTCTCTACAACAGCCAGGACGTTTTGTCCCGAAAGTGCACCGATCCATATTACTGATACTATACTCTTACTGCAACCCCTACAACGGTCACCTCATACAACAGCCAGTTAATTCTGTCCCAGGATGGCCATCGTAGAGAGGTTCAACTATAGTAAGAAGAAAGTACATCAAGCTACCTTTGCCTGCTCTCCTTCATGACAAATGTTTGCTATAAGATCATACTGGGGGTGAGGATGTGTGTCTTGTAAGGTAGGGTCTGGAACCAGGTACTCTGACATGTCCACACCCCTGAAAAATAACAATCATTATTATCATTTGTTATGATGTTACCGGTAACACACACAGGGGGGGGTGGGGGGGGGGGGGTAGAGAAGTGTTCAAAGTACATTCAAGTATGGTCAATGCAGAGCATGCGTGATTTAAACAAGAAGTACTTCCACTATAAAGTAATAAAGTAAATAAAATTATGTACTTACTTGACCGGGAAGTTTACAACTGTGGGATTCTTCTCCACAAAGAACATATTCTTTGTAAATCTCTGCATAAAAATTTTTGGAGATAAATAAGTGACTAGTGATATGTACACAGCGACAATGCATTACTTTAAAGTTTATCTTTAATGATGTGATTATAAACTCGATTTGTGATGTATATTTTACAATAATACATTAGACAATATAAGACCTGTATGGATTCTGCGTTTGGCGTTTGGCGTTCTGCAAAATACCCCTGCCGCATCAATAATGAAAATCAGATATAATGAGCCAGAACTGAGTGTGTTTGTTAACTGGAGTTGGACTGAAGTGTAAAAAACTTCAGGAAATTAACTGCTACGAACAAACAAGTTATACAAACCTTGACACACATAATGAGGTAGTTTGGTAATTTTGTGAGCTCAAATTTCTTGACAAACGTTTCCTTGTATGTTTTGTATTCCTAAAAGGTTGATTGTTGTTAGTTATTTGTAAACCCAGCTGCTTTCTGGCATGCAAATATACATTGTGAAAAAATAGATGGCAGTACAAAATGGGTGCCAGAAATGGAAAGAGCTTTATCAGATTAGCGAGGTTCCGATTTTGAGACCATTGATGATCGTGTGAGATTTTATGGTGGTTGAAAGTTCGACAAATAGACTTTAGGGGATAATTTTATATCACGCAACTTGCAGTGTGCGCCACTTGTAAATCGCACGTTCGCCTCACAGACACAGGCGAAAATAGAGACTGGTCGCAGTCTACTGGAAGGCAAGACTTTCCAGCAACCTTTTCCCCATACCAATCTTCTTAATTTTTAAACTTTAAAATCATTCGCCATCTCCTGGAGATTGATTTATCTGGTGGATAGCGTTATCCAACCTTTGAACAACTGGGCGCAGTGATTCGAATGGACTTTTGCTTGCTTGTTTATTACTAAACCAATGAACTGTAAGTAATATATCAAACACGAGAGACAGTGTTTCATCAGGATATCCAAACACCGAGAATGGAGTTGAAAATACGACGCGCAGTGGAGTATTTTTGACAAAAATTCGAGGTGTTTGGATAGCCGATGAAACACTGTCTCTCGTGTTTGATATATCTTCTCAATCGAAACAAAAACTAAGGAGTAAACGGAGAAATAAAATCGTAAAAATCTATGCTAATTAAGACCGGTTTCCAAACCTCCGACACGGTTATGATTTCCTTTGTTTTAACTTGATGAATTATTAATGAGTTTGAGAAGTCTAGAGGAAAACTACAACTGGAAGAACTTTGTTGTAAACAAACCTTTTCTGTTTTGCCATCAAACTTGCTTAAAAGTTGGAACAAAGGCACCTGATGGAAAACAAAATATTCAGTGTTAAAATCAGATAATCAAACAAAGTATGTTTGGTTAACCCTTTCACTCCCAGATTCAAACCTTGAGTCAATAAAAATTAATGTGGTTGTAGCTTTTGAGTCTGTGGATGAAACCCTAGTGTGTGACCATTCAAATGAAAGCTATCAAGCAGTACTTTCATGTGGTGCTGTTTGTTTTTGGCAATTTTATAAAATGAAATTCAAGATTTTTTTCCCTCCGTCTCTTGGGAGTAAAAGGGTTAAAGACAGAAGAACTGTTAGTACGACAATTCACATATTGTACTTTCTTAAGAACTGACAGAGTTTTAAGAAATGTTTTACATTAAGATCACAATGTCTTGTGATTGTTACATTAAGCTATTCCATGACTAACTATTTGTCATGTTTGTGCAGATGTATGTAAGCTGTATCATGGTTTTGTACTTTTGGTTTTGATAAATTTGGATAAATTTAATGGTACATCCATAACAAAATTTAATTATTATCATAATTTCGTAGGCTCAGAGATTTCACAGGTGCAATCTGATACATACCTGAGGAATAATGTTCTGTTGGTATTCATCCTGAAGAGAAACAATATTATGAAAACAAATTGAGTTGATGTTATCCACATAATAATAATAATGCCTCACACAAAACAATATTGCATTGCTTCATCACATGTCATCACAGGCCTCCCAAAAATCCAATCCTACATCCGCGCTCGCCATGGGAGGTGGAAACGGGTAAAGCCGGCAAACAGGGCTCTGGTAAAACCAGACAGGCCAATCCTATGCTTGGTGGATTAAACGGATTACAGAAACATTGACAAGAAACCCAACCGAAGACTTGGTGGAGGGACGCTCTTCAGAGAGAAGGAGCAGCAGAGCCGACAGGAAATTATCCTCGAAAATGTGAGATGGAACAGATGAATTACAACTGGCAGGCATTGGAGAGGATGGCACCAACCCAGGTTAGGTGGAGGGAACTTGTCAATGACCCATGACGCACCTTGGAGCCTAGGGCTTAAGTAAGTAAAGTCATCACATGTATAACGCTCTAGGCTTGATTGCCAGCTATACAGGGGAAATGAGCCTGTGTTTTATACTGACTAGACATCAGAGGGCAGTGGAAATTAAGTGGAAAAAGTTTTGTGGGAACTTTTTTTGCAGATCCTGCAAAAATTTAGTGCTACATGGTAGAACAGATGGGTACTTTTGTCTTGACAGCTGGGAATCCGCCTGTTGGCGCCTTATACTGGGAACCCTGTCTTAAGTCTAAAGGAACCTGACAAGCACCTAGATGTCATAACATTACAGTGTGCCGGGGTTATGGTATATATATCACCGACGCTGTGTGTGTTAATTACCTTATATAAAGGTGAGGGAGGAATGTCCAACATCAGGTACATGTACGGAGAATCACTTGTTTTCTCTAAATACACAGATAAAATGAAAAGATTCCAATAAGTTATAACCTTTTACCTTGTACCTTATTCGTACTTAATTTTGCGCATTTTTAATTTTGCAAAATTGACAGATCCGTATTTCGTGAGGCTTTATTTTCGCGAAAAAGGGCTTAAAGGCTTAAAATTGTGCGAAAATATTGTCTTTCTTTTTGAGAGTTTTTCAAATGGTGAAAATTAAGACGCGCTAAAATAAGTGCGATAAGGTACCCATAGAATGGGCCATTTCCAAGTTGCCTTTTTCCTCTGTTTCAAAATGAGTCCACAGGTGCGAAAGACCATTCAAATGGAAGCTATTGAGCAGTACTTTCATGTGGTACTGTAAGTTTGTTTTTGACAATTTTGCAAAATGAAATTCACAATTTTTTTCCCTCAGTTTTGAACTTAAGTAGCACTCTTGGGACTGAAAGGGTTAAGTACAAAACTATGCTGCTGAGGTTTCTTGGCTTATGATTTAACTATTCTATAATCCATGTGCGTCTTTCTAACCTTTATATTCCTCTTCATCTGCAACCTTCTTGACGACTTCTTCTTCATTCTACAATGAACATAAAATCAAGCCACAATGAAAAGATGTATGCTAACAATAATCAATATTTTAACTTGCAGTTAATATTGGTTTTCCGCTTGTTAATGCACACATACCTCAGTTTGAGGAAGTTTTCGAGCAGTGACTCTCATCTTTCCTTGAAAAGTTTTGTAAACTACACCTGAAGTTAAAATAAAAGAATTAAATTTGTAATGCGATGTAGTTGAAGGAAAACAGTTATTAATAATAATAATTATTAATAACTGAGAAAATAACTAAGAAAAAATTAAAACAATTATTGTTTTAATTTTTTCTAGACTTACCAAAGTACTTAAAAATTGATAAGTCAAAACTAAATCAATTAAAACATGGAAATTCCACATAGAACAAGGGAATTATTATAATCACTAAAAACCAGAAATCAGAGAACAACAAATGCGGCAATCTAACTGGCTGAGCTACTAGTACGAGTGGCTGGAGGTAGTCTACAAAATGGTGGTTTCTTCTGGTTTCTCCGAAGTTTTGGAGGAGGATTTTGAGTTATTACTAGGTAATTACGTTAATTTTATTATGATTTCTACTAAATATTACATGTAGATTATCACTCTTAATTTCTATGAGTGATAGAAATCTTGAGCTTATTTATAATCTAATTGTTAATTAGAAATTAGTTTTGAAAAGCCGTTACAAATACTGAGCTATTGGAACACTGTTACATGTTGCACTTCAGATTGCAAAAATATTTTAAATTGAAGAAATCACTATAAAATAAGTTGTCTAATATTCATTACCATAATCGGAAACAAAGGAAAATGTTTTTTTATTTTTTTATTTTTTATTTTTAAAGGAAAATAAAAATCAAACTGGTTTGACATTTTTTAAACCAAAAATAAATTTAAACCACAACATATATGTTATGTACAAGGTGACCTACTGCTTGTTGCTTTCTTTGTTCCTCCAAGTGTTGTGTGAAGAGAATTCAGAAACCAAGACAGAAATTCCACAGGGTCACCTAATAAAGAACGATGAATTATACACAGGGTACAACATATCCACTAGTTTGCACTGTCAAACTAATGGCAAACCATGCCAGCCTAATGAAAAATGGAATTATAGCCATTCTCTAAGTTTTGGGTACATGTAGTGTGCCATTTCCCTGTCATCTTTTGCCTCTGTTTCACAATAATGCCCTTCATTACATAATATTGAAAATGAGTTTGATATAGATGAAATAAATATGCAAGTAAAATGCATTTTGAGTGAACCTGTAGATGTCCGAAGGAGGTCTGTTATTGGCTCACTAAAACAACAGATAAACGACCCAAACAATGACCCTATCCCTAGAAACAATGGCAGCTACAGATTACAGGGACCAGTGAAAATAGTGGTCGGTGACAGCTACAGGGTTACTCGCACTTCCAAATGAAAGGTTTTGAATGAGGCTTTACTTTACTTTGAAAGGAGAGGGGGAACAGGAGGGGGGACAGGAGGGGGGAACAGGAGGGGGACAGGAGGGGGGGACAGGAGGGGAACAGGAGGGTCTGAAATTCACACTTCATGTACCTTGCACTCCCGGGTCCCACCCCTTCCATTGTGGTTCCCACCTCATTGTGCTTTTTCTGATTAATAATTATTGTTTCCTATTTCTCCCGGTTCTCACCTCCGGTAGACTTCCTGCCCCCTTAACTCTGGGTTCCCACCCCACTGCCCCCACCCCCCACCCCCATTGCTACTTAAAAACAACTCGGAAAAAGACTAATACTTGCTTTTTCACTTTTCTACCATAAATTTCTATTCATATCAGTTCGGAGAATTTGATGGTACATTAGACAATATTCCTAGTTGATGATTTTAATTATACTTGCAACCTATCTTCTTGTACATGTAGTCTTCTACGCAGCTGTTATTTGGTGGGGAGGAGTGCATGACTACCCAAATAACGGCTGCATAATCTTCTTGTTGATTGCATTGATATTACACAGAGAAATTAATTTTTGATCACCAACCAGGACCAGGAATTGAAGGGTTAAAAATTGGCTAACAAAGTTACTTGAAGTCAAGTTCTTGCTCAAGAGAAACGAAGGTAAGCATCAACTGGCTTATAAAAGAAGAATGGACAACGGTTATGAACTTTACCCTGTTCTGTAAACTGGAATCTCTTCTTACTGCAAAGAACTACCGCCTAAAAAGGAACACAATTGAATTAACCTTAACAGCTACAAAGAAAAACATACAGTAATCTCTCTACATGATTGGAAATTGTGGTACCATTCTTTTAAAA
Source organism: Desmophyllum pertusum (assembly GCA_029204205.1). Lineage (NCBI taxonomy): Eukaryota > Metazoa > Cnidaria > Anthozoa > Scleractinia > Caryophylliidae > Desmophyllum > Desmophyllum pertusum. The sequence goes on from MU825402.1 coordinate 1,649,988, forward strand.
GTGTTGTTTGCCGCCAGCTGAGGAACGAATTAGGCGGAAAACGTTTTTCTCACACAACAGCTGGGAGTCTGGGTACTAGTGTGTGGGGGTCTAGGTCACATGGCGTGGTATTAATTTGGTGTTTTTTTGTCATCCGCCATTGCTTGACCTCCCAACCACCCTTCCAGTATGATAGAGTTTCTGGAAGATTGTCTATCACGGTAGTTGATTTTGTTAGGCTTTGCAGGACCATACCGTGTGGGTCCTGAAACTGTTGTAACAGTTCCTAGTTAATTGTATTTTTATTGGTTGTTTTGTGTGTCCGAGGTTGTAGTTAATTGAAGGGCTCTGGGCAAAAGCGTCCCCTTGGTTAATCGGTTCCTTTTGTTTCTTTTGTTTCCAACAAACCAAGGGGACATGTATTTTTTTGCCTGGAGCCACAACCTCGTCCCCAGGGCCATCTCCGCTTTCAAGATGGCAGGTGGGCACAAAGAAGACCCTGGCAAAGAGCAGGTCACGTGACCACAAAATTAGCCAATCGCGAGCCCGCCACTTTGAAACAATAAAATCTCCAATATTTTTGGAGACACATGACCTGCTCTTCGCCAGGGTTTTCTTCGCGCCCACCCGCCATCTTGAAAGCGGAGATGGCCCTGGGGACGAGGTTGCCTAGAGCCCTTCAATTAATAGAGGTCAGGATTCAGGGTTCGACTTAGCATGGTTCCCAGTTGTGTGTGAGAATGTTCAGTAAGTGCAACATGGTCATTGGATTTCCACTTGTTCTGATAACAAGACTTGCAGTGGAGATCTAAATCGAAATTGTTAATCTGCAAAGATACTGGGATATATCTACCCACCTGTAACATCTCATGAGGGCTGACATGGGCTTTAAAGTTCCGTGGATTCCAGATCTTCCTAATTAGCTCCCCAAACCTGTTAACTGTATATAATTTGAGAAAACAAGGATGCACATAATTTAACAGATACGTTACTGGCAAGTTTATAAAATTAATTCTTATAAACTCCCAGAGACTGCTGGTAATCGAGCCAAAGAGATCGTCAACAAACAAAAAAGTGGAACATTGTTACTATGAACTGTGTGTTAATTGTTGGTTTGGAAGTGACTTCATTGCTGCTAGTTGGTGCACATTAACAACATTAATAATTTTAGTTTTTCTTGTTTGTCGGGATTGGTTCCAAACCATTAATAGTTAATTTGTTGGATTGTGGATAGAGAGGTCTAGATTTTAACCCTGACTGGGGTTCTTAGCCAAAACACTTTACGACTGGTTTTCACTAGCTACATAAGCATAAACACAAGCAACATACACAGACACAGTAACATGTCGATCATTAGCAGCATTTGTTCTAACAAAAGGCACTTTTCTAATGATCAATACACGTTACTGTGCCTGTGTATGTTGCTTGTGTTTATGCTTATGTCGCTAGTGAAATCCAGCCTAAATTACTCTCACAGTACTTCTCTCCACCCAGGAGTATGTCCTGTCTAAACGGGGACTGGCGAATTGTTAAGGACAATCCGACATAATACAAGGAGGTAACCTGCAATGGAGTACTATCCCAGGGATGCAAATAATTTTTTTTCTTGAAAGGACATAATGTCCGACTAAGTCACCATTTTGGTCGGACAAAACAAAAATGTAGTCGGACATCATATTACAGTATCGCTTGATAAGCGAACCTGCTAATCTAACGCGCTGTCAACGCAGAGTAAACTAGTTTGTGTTTAGAACAAAACGTGTTATAACGCATTAATTAGCGTTGGAAGGCAAAAAAAAATATATCCAGACATTATGTCCGACCACAGTTGGGATGACTGACTGTTATTTGCAGCCCTGCTATCCCATCCAGGGGGAGTAGCAATACTCCTACATGTAAGTTGCTTTATGCTACAGTAACCGGAGTTAGACAAGTGCCGGCAGTGATGAGCCACCCTCTGATCCTTAGGATTAGTACAGACTTTACCTTCTACCAAATGTGAAATTCTCCTACCTAAAGGAAACATGATGTCCCCAGGAGGCCGTTTGATGTTTTGATAGTTTTCTTCTCTGAGAAAAAAATCACGGATGGGAGGAATAAATGCTAATGCCTGCAAAAACAGAAACACACAAAGAATGAATTAACCATGTCAATGCCAAGCGCTCAAATTAATTAAACATGTAAATTCTCCTTACCAAGCGTCATATATTTAGTTCAATGTGAGTTGTGAGAATTTGGGGTTACATCAGGATACTTTCCCCTACATTATGATTTTATTTATTCTCATCACCAGTCTGCTTCGCAATGTTGATTTTGTAAGGAGAAATAAGATGCTGATCACTTTCAGCATTGATTAAAGGAGCTACGTCACGGATGGCGTAGCTTGAAAAAATTGGCCAATTTTTTCAAGTTTGTTGTTCGCAATCCGTCTTAATCTTCTCCATCCTCAACCACCCTTGTTCCTGTTTGGTTTATTATTGCCTCTTTGGTGTTTTTCTTCCTTAACTAGTAAACTATTATTTTGAGGCTTTCTTCAGTTTGAAGGTGATTTTGCACTTCGCAAAAATGACTTAAAATATCGTGATGTAGGGTTAAATTATTATTAAATTACAATGAATTATTAATTAGAATGGTTTTCAATTGAGTGTCGAAAGTACCACAGCAATTCCCAGACTTCTGTCAACACTCAATTGCAAACTGCTCTAAGAGCATATTTCTTCACCTGCAGGATTACATTCAAGTGATCGTTTGCTTTGATGTTATTCAGCCCGACAATACCTGCAAGAGATTTGGTTTAAGCTGTTAAAAGTTGTGTAACATTACATACTACACTATCCTTACTATCCTTTCAAATTCAAAATTATAGTAATTTACTGGTACTGTAAAATTCTCCTGAAAATAAGAACCCCCCCCCCCCCCCCCCCCCCTCCAAAAAAATAAGAAGTCACTGAGTGGAAGACATCTTCAGAGTCAAGTGGCTTGTCTCTGAAGATGACTTCCGCTCAGATTATTGAAACGTAAGTCACCAACAACAGTCCAATTTGGGACTACCCTCACCCGGACAATCACACTAGCCAGATGAACTTCTAAATACTATGTTGTATAATTTAAAACTATTTACCAGGTAGATAGGTCGTTCCATCAAAGGCTCTTGACAGCTTTGCTGATTTGTCCAACTGTGTGATGTCATCTTTGGTGAATGTAGGATTGAGCACATACTGGAATAAAACACAGATCAAGTAGACGTCCTTATAGCATCATCTTTTTAAAGACTACGGTACTCAAAATTAGTGCCAAACATCACATACAAAAAGTGTTAATATGCCAGTGTGGAAAAGCAATTTGATATTTCAATGTGATTATTAAACCACAAAAAAAAGTGTCCTCTCATAATATTATTATACTTTTGTTGATAAATACGATGTGACAAGTTTCCATTTGGTCGTGTTCCACTTTGCAAGGAGGCATGTCCGTCAAACAAATTAAAATATTGCGAGAGGACACTTGTAAAAACGTTTGTTGGGTGGCTACGGTAAGGCGCATCGCACTGTAAAATTGTATCTAAAGCAAATTTTGCTTCAGATATGTTTAGTACCCAACCAGACCTAATAAGTACACCTGCTGTACATATATATTTCATAATTTATTGACTGCAGGGTTTTTCAGGCTTTCTTTTCACAAAGTTCTGCTAATTACATAAGTTGCATGAACTGAAATTTAATCTAGCATTGATATCAAGTACTACAGGTGGTAAATGGTCTATCAAAAATAACAAATCTCAGCAAATTTAAGCCGAGTCTCGGCGCTTAAAAAAAGCGTCTCGGAATCTTGGGCTCGCCAGAAATAGGACAGTCTCCAAGTCTCAAATATTGAATCTCGCAAATGCAGCTTCTTTTATAATCTATTTTCTCTGAGTTTTGGATCACTACATCTCGAGCTCGGATTTTTGGAGCGCAAAGTCTCGGATTTTTAAACCAGGGTCTCGGCGTCTCGGCAAGTCTCGGATTTTACCATTCGCCACCCCTAGTACTACAGACAGAGGTGCAGAGGTGTGTACTCTTAATTAAGTTATTAGTCACCTTTATGTCATCCAACGAAGAATCAATAACTTCATAGTTATCAGGTAAACAGTAGAACTAAAAGAAAGAAATAATCATGATTACTGTGTGAATCAGAAAAACATGCTCACTTTGATTTGACTTTGACATGTCAATTGTGTATCAGTGTACTCAAACTTACACTTTGCTTTAGCAGAAAAGCTTTGTGTGAAAATGACCAATGCAAAGGTTATAATTAAGTCAATTATATTACCTTTAGTGTACGGAGATTTAAAAACACATGATGGTCAACTTGTACGCTGTGTGTATAGGCATGAGAGCGACGCCCACGGCCTGTGAATACAAAAAAACAAAAACTGTGTTATGGACTGATCAGTTTGACACTTCAGTACCTCGCAATCACAACCAGTAGAAAGAGAATTTTTGGAATAAGATGGCAGCAGTTATTCCGCTTTTCACATGGCATAGGGCATATTCGTGTTTGGGGTGGGCATGAGGGGGGGGGCAGACGGAGAGTGCTCCCCTGCAATTGGGGGTGTTTGGGGGTCTCCCCAGAAAAATTTGTATATTTCAGGCTCTGAAAAGTGCATTTTGGTGGATCCTGGAGATGGTTTTGCTATTGATAATCATGGTGATAGCAAAAAAACCTCAGGTCTGATAGGAGGGTCTGGACCCCCACAACCCTCCCCTGGATCCGCCACTGGCCACTATCCTTACCTTGAAAGTACTTTCCACACACCAAGCAGGCATAAACATTAATGTGAGACAAAGAGACGGAACACAGCTTCTCAAAATCAAAGTCAAGTACATGCCTGTTGAAAAAAAAAATACAGTTTTTAAGCTGTGATTTCCAATCTGAACATTAAAGGCTGGTTTCTAATATATTATCGTCCCGATCATCTCAAAACATTTTGAAGCGATCTGGATGATTGCGACGATCCGGGCGATTTTCGGTAATTCTCAAAAAGTGAGACTGCTTGGTTCAGACCTGGATATGATGCTAGTCCATCGTAGGTTACCCTCAGCATTTTATCAGGCGCTCCAATGATTGATTCACTGGTACCCTACGTCAGAGCTGACATTATGCTCTAATACATTAATTACAAGTTAAACTTTCTAAGAAAAACAAAAGTACTATGTTAATCAGAGGGTAACAAGAGACCACATGTATTTAGGAAATTATTCTTATATTTTAAACAATTGAATTACTTTCGTACCTGTCTATTGTGTCAAGATATGGACAATGTCTACTCTGATAAGCACTGTGCTCTGTAAGAGATAAACATCAATTTTTTTTCTTTCTTGGCAAGTTAGACTTTCAATGAGAAGATGAACAGATCAACGGAGGGCAATATTGCCATGAGTTAGTTCTTGCAAAGTGTGCTATAATTATGATAATTAAATTACCAAACTAGTGAATATTTCTGGATTACATAAACATTGGTGTTATAAATGCAACACCAAAGATGTGAAGAGAACTGAGTTAATAGAGCTTGAAGTTCATTTCAAGATGTGCTTTATCAAGATGATGGACAAGGTTCTATACTATAGAGTGGTAAAGTGTGACGTCACAAATTTTCAAATTTGCGAAATTATGAAATTTGATCAGCTATTCAGAGGAAGCATGCCAAAAAACGTCCACTTGCCAAAATTAGCTCTCCATTGCAATTTGCGGCCGAGATATAGAGGTTCAAAGTTTGGTACCGTCCCATACAAACCTCTCTAATTTTGCGCCTCTTCTAAACTGAAGGAATAGACGCAAAATTAGAAGGGTTTGTATGGAGAAATTAAAACCTGAAGTGCCCATATCTCGGCTGCAAATTGCAATGGAGAGCTAATATTTGGCAAGTGGACGTTTTTTGGTATGCTGCCTCTGAATAGCTGATCACATTTCATAATTTCGCAAATTTAATTTTTGTGACGTCATAACTTTAGTACTCTATATCTCATCACAGTTCACGTGCTTGTGGTCGTGTTTGTGATGTTGACACATTCAACAAGGTAAAAGTCTGTCAACAAGCCAAGTGGCTTATCAAGCCGGCGCTTAACTTCAGTTTCCACAGCATGAAGCGGCTAAGAGTATCGCCACTCTCCTGGATGGGATGCTAGTCCATCGCAGGTTACCCCCCAGCAATGTTTGTTCCAGTACCCATTTATACTAGTCTTCTGGGTGGTGAGAGGCACAGTACAGTATCGTGCCCGAGAACACAACATAATGACCCCGGCACCTGGACCTTTCAATCCAGAGTCCAATCTATTAATCATTAAGCGACCACGTCTCCCACACAGGTACAACAAGCACAAAATATAAGAGAATGGCTAAGTAAATGCCTAATGGCTGAAGTGAAGTATAAGGCTAAACTCGAAATTCCAGGGGGATGGGGGTTCAAACCAAAACACTTTCCATGGGAGGGGGTATGGATATTTTGAAATCTGGAACCACATACATTGTGCCAACAATCATAGAAATGCGTGTTGCATTATGAGAGGCTAAAAATGCAGTGTTTTTGTGATGTCGGGACCAGGACGGAGTGCCACTTAGGGGAGGTATCCACCCACGGGAGATGTCCATTAGGTGTCCAAGGATTTTAATGGTACATTGTAACTCCTTCTATTTAAAATCAATGTTGAATCAACACTTAATTGAATGGAAAGAGTTATAATGAAATCATTATCCATGCCAATAGAAGAAGTTTAAAAAATTAGTGTTGTAAACTATATCGGCATAATAATAGATTAGCGGAGGAGGTTGGTAAAAGCATGCATATTTAGCAAGTATTAAAGGTCATTTTTAACGAGGAACAGTAGCAAATCACGGCCAATTATTAAAAGAATTAAGCTAAGCCACAACTGCATGCACGAGGTACACAACTATTTTAGTCTTAATACCAGTAAAGAAGAACAATTTTTAACGCTTTTCAGAATAAGATAGAATCTAGATAATTTTGTTGCTACCTTCTTTTCTTCTGGCCTCTTCTTCTTCGTCATCGTCGCTGTAATTCTCTACAAGAGGTCTTTTTATTCCTCGAATTTCTACTTCGTCCTCGTCCGCCATTTTGATTTCTACAATTAGGTCCCAGGGTCTGCGCGCCGCCAGTGGCGCGAAACCAGTTCACTTCCTATCATTCAGTCGGGGGATCGGGAAGGGTGGGTTGGGGTGGGGGGGAGGGGGGTATTTTCGTCCTGACCAGGCAACCTCGTTCCCAGTCTTCGTCGCTATCGATTTTGGCTAACTGGAGGTTCGAGAAATCGAAGTTCCACTGTACGAGCGTGACAATTTTCGGACTACTCGTGACAATTTCTCCTGAGTCCTGACATGACTGCTCGCGCTGTTTCTTGATTGGATAATAATCATCGGTATAATAGGCACTATCATCAGTTGTGTATCATGAGCATCACTAGCCTGCGTAGCTGGCGGTCTTGTTGGCGCGCGAAGGCAAAATTCGTAGGCGGCCGAGCCACGAGAGTCTGGGGTGGGAGGGTCTGAAAGATCCCGCCAGCTACGCAGGCTAGAGCATCACTTGAAAAGTGAAAAGCCAAAAGACATATTTATATAAATGGAAGCCTAAAAATAATGGTCCAGTTTTGTTCAAAACACTCCTGTTCAAAATTAATATACTAGTGTACTGAAGCTATAAAAGGAGTGCTATCATGAGTTATCCATAGGATTTTTTCAAATTATGCCCTTGTGTCTTGGAAAAATTGCTAAAAAATAATTACAGTTTGCTCTCCCTTCAACAATTCACTTGATATCTTCCTCTTGATGTACTTGGCGCATTTCGTGTATGAGCGAAGATACCTGGTCATGATTATTGCACCGTTTTGACCAGAAAAGCAAAAAATATCCGTTAGTAGTGACCCTTAAAAGTCGCCGTAATGATTTGTATTTCCATTTATGTCAACTCATTCAATTCTGAGTGTCAATTCCTATTCTAGACTAAATTATTCATTTCTAGACCAAAACTCTCTGATTTCTATACCCTATCCCAGACTAAACTGCTTGACCATACCCTTCGCAGCGGCACATCCCCGTATAGCCTACATATAGGAGTACCCCCAGGGGGGGGGGGCTTTTTCGCGATAAATAAGCACCGTCCTACCACCGTCACTTTTATATGGGAGTCCCCCGGCGGATATGGGGCCTTCCTCTCCCCAAGGGATGGGGAAGAGGGGAACTGGTATAAACAAACTAACATACAGTAGCCGACGTTAATATTCAATTTATTGTTGCCTCAAATCTCAGTAAACTAATAACACACCTTCGCACGTAACTGTAAGCTTTTAGAAACTTCGCTTTAACAGAAATGTTAATCTAATATTTACACCAAATATATTAATGGCTATTTCAAATAATCATATCGGTATAAATGTAAAACCCGACACGGCAAACTGTACCACGGCAAACAACAATATATTGCTGGTCATAAACGGTATAAACTGACGATTTTTAAAAAGGCATTGAAAAACCCATTTGGCATTAATTTATGAACTATTACCGCTTTTACTGTGCGAATCAAAAAAGCGTGAACACTTTGAAAATAGACCAATTTTCGGCAAAGGAAAATTCAAGCGCAGTATCAAAGTGTTCACGCTTTTCTGATTCGCACAGTAATGAATGGGGAAAAGATATATTTGGTTTTCAACCATTTGTATCAATAGCCCTTATGTATGTTTACGTCACATTAGCTAATTTCAACACCAAACCTCGCTTTCAAAGTCCAAGCTTGTAAATTTTATCATGAAAGAATTCCTAAAGCGTCAAAGATGAAAAGCACACCCACGTGTATACAGCTGTTTCGAGAAAGGTTGTCGGAAAAAAGCGCACGCGACAATCCCGAAGGTATTGTTGGTAGTTTTAAGTTCACGGTTCCTTGACTTCAGCATTTCAGGGAAATCTGAGAAAATGGCACGAGACGCCATGGACGTATGTTTGCGAGTGCTAAAAGAAAGCAACAAAAGTAGGTTCGACAGCTACAGTGTCAGGAACGTACCTTGCTGATCATATCCCAGATTACCTTTCGGGATTATCGCGTGCGCTTTTTTCCGACAACCTTTCTCAAAACAGCTGTAAACAGTATGCACGTGCCAGAGGTTGAGAAAGTAAAAACGAGGCTTGATGGCGAATTTTGAGCAACTGACGTCATCATGCATAAGGTCTGTTATCATTCAAAAACGTTCATTACGACATAACTGCCCCGTTTTCTTTTCCGCTCACAAGGGAGGGTACGTTTTGCGTCCCGTTTGCGACCGACTTCAAACCATGATTGTCCATGAGCTGTTCACGGCTTTGCCTTCGCTCCTTCGCTTCGGCCAACTTGCGATCGTTGTCCGCCTTCCTCAGAGCTTCTACCTGCTCTTGTAGGAAGTGAATCACCCGCTCGTGCTCGAAAGATCTCGCAAAATCCAGCGCTGTCTTGCCGTGCTCCGATTTCAGCTTGACAGAGACACCTTTCTTGACGAGAAGCTTGACAAGCGCGTCGAAGCCATTGAGTGCAGCGTTCATAAGCGTGGTTTTGCCTTCTTTGTCCATCGTGTGCACGTTAGCTCCGTGATGGATCAGTACCTTAGCAACGTTCACATTGCCACCGACAGCAGCTACTCTCATAAGAGGTGTCCAGCCTACAAAAAAAAGCAGTACAATTAAAACCACGGAAAAGGCAATGAGTTTAGAGCGGTTTTCAATTTAGTCCGCACTAATGCGTTTACGAAACGCTCCGTTTTCGTTTTACCGCCTTCACACTATCGTTTTCGAAGCGTTTTTCCCGTCCACACTAAAACGCTCGAATACCCTGATACGCTACGAGAAAACGCTAAAACAGTCATCTGCGCATGCGACAAATAGACGAATGACCTCCTCCGTTTTCGCTGTCCACACTAATACGATAGGGCTCCTTTTTCAAATGTCTCCACTCTGGACAGCGTTTTCAAAAGTTTCGATCGTTTTGGTGTGGAGGATAGGCGAAAACGCATAAAAAAGTATGCGTTTTTAAACGAAAACGCATTAGTGTAGACGGAGCCTTAGTGGCTCGTAAAACCAAAGCCAACGCAATTACAATGACCAATCACAACAAATGTAAACAAGTTACAACACAATGAACCAACGGGGAGCTCGGAGCAAATACACGTAACCGACGCCAAGCGCGGGAAAATACGAGCGATTGGGAAGAAATATCAAACACTCGAGGTAGTGTTTCATCCGATTTCCAAACACCTCGAATTTCGTCAAAAATACTCCGCTGCGCGTCGTATTTTCAATTCTCTTCTCGGTGTTTGGAAATCGGATGAAACACTATCTCGGTATTTGATATATTACCTGAAGTTTCGTCTTTGACGTCCACTCTGCAGCCATCTTGAAGCATCCAGCGAATCATATCCAGATTAGCTCCATCCACCGCCCAGTGAAGCGCTGTTGAACCTGTCTTGTCCAGTAAATCCCAATTGGCGGTATTTTGTCGTAACAACTTTGCGACCTCCACATTACCTGCCGAGTTTGAAAAGCAAAAAGAACGACGTTTACAGCAACTTCCAATGTAATGACAGCTCTCTTGGGGGTGGGGGTGGAATAGGGAGAAGAAGGCATTCCAAAATCTGAGACATCCTTGTAAGCTCTATTTCTCTCTCCTCTACCCCAACCCCCCAAGAGAGCTTGCTTGTAGGCTATCTGTCTACAAGCCAATTGCCAATAGACCATTTTACAGTTCTGTGAAATGTAACCAAGCCTCTGTATGAAAGCGAGGTTAGGGGTTACCATGAGATGATAGAGATTAGAAACTAGTTTACATAATAACAGAATAATTTACATTTGAAGAGAAGGAAGGTTTGTATCACAACAAAGACACCTCCAGCCTCACTTCTGTTCAAAGGCCTGGATTCTAAGCACACAACTGTAAAATGGACTATTGGCTTATCAGGCCAGTGCTCATCTCTGGCTTCCATAGCATAGACTAGGAGCATTACTACCCCCCCCCCCCCCCCTGGATAGGATGCTAGTCCATCGCAGGTTACCACAAAGCGAGATTCTGATACCTTTTCTGGGTTCCTTTCAAAATTTCCAACGATCACTCCTGTCACCTTTATATTAAAGTCCCCCCCCCCACCCGGAAAGCCTATTGCTACACATGGCAAGGATTTACCCATGAAAGCAAAAAACTGTCAATCAACCTGAAAAGGAAGCCATCATCAGAGCCGTCTTTCCACTAGTGCTTTGAAAGTTCACATCTGCACCATTTTCCAGCAAAACTCTGGCCACTTCTACGTACCCTCGCTGGGCTAAAGTTGCAACAGAAAAAAGAAAAAATATGTCAGCACTGCCTGGAGGGAGATAGAGAATTGTTCAAATATGCAAATCAAGGGTCATACAACACAAGTTCACTGTTTTTGGACCATTTCAGAAGTTGTGGAACAACCGCGCCCCTTTGCAAATACATGTAGTAGTAGTGAAGGAGGTTTAATCAAAGAAACTTAGATGTAATTGACATATTTTCAAAGTTTCGCCTTTACTTGATATCCGAGTGGAGGTGATGGTTGAATTAATACATTACTGGTAAATTCAGTTGATTTGAAACAAGGACTCAAAACAGCTCTCGGTTTATGAATATAAGGTTGTGTTCTATTGGGGTCAACCGTTTTAGGTTGGTTGGGTTTTTCCGTGTTCTATTGGGAAAAAAACATCTTCGGTTGGTTTGGTTGATCAACTCTTTCAACCGGCCTGAAACTAGGTTGAAACGGTTGCAACCATTTCAACCAAAACGGTTGGAAAAGTGTTCTATTGGGAAACCTCAACCGTTTCAACCTAAACCGGTTGTGGTTGAAACGGTTGATCCCAATAGAACACAACCTAATTGTCATTACTGCGCCTTTCAATAACACGCACGCTCTGAAGTTCAAATTACCCAACTAATGATTGCGTTTTTCTCTGCCGGCAATCATAATATGATGACAACCAATGGACCCTGGAAAAAAAATGGAAAAAAATCTAGTACAATCACAACCTATGGACGTGACCCTTGAATCTGTTGAATTTCTGTTTCCTGCGATGTCCGCTAAAGATGATTGACGGCAGAAAAAAACCCAGAGAAGTCGAGCTTGCATGTTATAGAAAGCGTATTGATGGCAGGCATTTTGAAGAAAAAGTAAAATTTACTACAAACCTGCTATCATAAGAGGAGATAAACCAAACTTGTCAGGTGAATCGACAGCTTGCCAGCTCAGTCCTGTTAGTAATATAAACAATATTCAATTACTGACAGTTTGATTATATTACAAAGTCGCAGCTGCAGATGATTAACAAAGAAACTCACCAGGTAAAATATTCTTGACAGTCTCCACATCTCCTTTAGTTACAGCTCTCTGAAGATCTTCGCTGGTTTGCGGCTTCTTTGTGGTTGACACAGTGACAACAGCACTCCATGCACTTGAGCCAAAATCATTCATACATTTCAGTCTATATCGGTACTGTGCACGAGACTCCAGACCTTCAAACACATTCCTGATCAACAAGACAAGTCCAAGATCAAATACAGTGGAACCTTTCTACATAATTATATTAGATACATTGTAAGTTGCCATTTGAGGAGGTTCAATTAGCAGATTATTACATATTGTACAACAATATTATTAAGACGATTTCCGCTGGACGTTCGAGCAAAAAGTGCAAAAAATTAAGTTACCAAAAAAATACTCATAGCACGTTAACATTTTGAATACAGTTAAGAAGAAATGATCGATAAATTAGCTCCCAAGCTGACCCCGTGAGAGAAGTCATTACATATTTTAATTAAAAAGACGCTTCAAATCAGTTCAAAACAAAATGGCGTGCGTTTTTATCATTTTTTACGAGGTTTGACATTAATTTTCTCGAGAATGCTTGAGAATTTAATTGCGGGGTCACTTGGAGAAGTGAATTAAAGTGATATGTTTCAAATAGTATTCAAAATGTTACCGTGCTATGAGTAGTTTTTTAGTAATTAATTTTTGCACTTATTGCTCGAATGTTGAGCGGAAACCGTCTTAATAATAAAACCGGTTCATTCATCTGATTTCCATTGTTTGGATGCAACAAGTACAATCATGTAAATGTTTGTATTTACTAGTGGATTCATTTCTGATTAGATGCTGGTGAAGAAATCAAATGATCGAGTCGTCTGTCAGAATGACAGGGCGGTTGATTTGAGGCGAGTACACTCATGTACACTCATAATAATTAAAACTGTTTCTTCATGTATGTCCCGCCTCAGTCAAATAAACCGCGTCGAGCATGTTTTTGACAAACGTACACTCTTAATAATTATTAACTCTTTAGTTTTCAGCAAATTATTTTATTGTCTTTGAAAAGCCCCCTTGGGGAAAGGAGAGGAACTCAAATCTATGGGTATAAGCCTGAGTATCATCTACGTGCTCAATTAATTCATGCCCAAGAGATGTTCCAACCAGTTGATGATGTAGCCTGCGAGAGCAGCCAGTTTTTTCGGTTCTTGTTTGAGCGGGTGAAGATAATTGCAAAAGAATTAGCCCACAATGCATTCGGTGTAGCGTCATTTATACGACTTCTACCAAACTTACATAGGAACTAGTAACCCAAATTTGTGAGTCGGGTATGAGAAATATTATTGGTCTGTATATGTGAAATCAGTGTTTTCGATCCCCAGTCATGAGACTCACGCGTAATACAGGTATAACATATGGATATATAGATACAACATACTGAGACCCAGGCACCACAGAAGTGCCGTCACTTCCTTTTTGCCATGATTAATATTTTTAACCACCAAGTTGTAAACAGAAATAGAAAGTAGAGCTTACGATGTACTATATCCTGAATAGACATTGCCAAATCCTTTGGACTTTGGACCCAGCTCTTCCTCCTGAATGCAGTAACGTGCTCTGCTGTCTCCTTGCCCTTGGTCGACTGCTTCAGGAGCTTTCCAATACAGCTCTATACTGTTGTGCGTCACCTTACCCACGACTGGTGGATCAGGACGAGGAGGCACCGACATCCTTGTTGAGGATTAAAGGATTGCCCTGTTATCATGATAAAAAATAAAATATATTACGAGACTCATTTGATCTGTCAAACAGATCAAATATTTATTACAACTAGGTTTCATGTGCCGTACCTGTTTCTCTTATAAAGCCCAATGCAGAGAGCTTAATTCTGATCTTCAACTCAGCAAGTGAGAGTGGACCAAACAAGAGAAACCTTCCGACTACTCTCAAGAAAAATCTGTGCACTATGCAATATGAAATTTTGTAAATAAGAGACTTGAATATTAAAAATTAAACAACAGTGCCTGAGTGAATCACATACATAATTTGGAAGATTCCTTAGTTAGTTTATTAAATTTTCAGTGTGGTGTTTCTTCTAGAACAAAGTCCCCCCACTGTACTTGTGAATGAAAATTTTAAATTATATATACATGTACGACACCCAAGATCCTTTGTTAGGTCAGATGTTATCAGAGTTCTAGAAATGATGATTATTCACTTACATGAAATTATTGACTGACAATCGAAAGTTGTTAACATTAAACTTTGCAGAATGGTATGCTATTCTTCGTAGACAAATTTAATACGCTGAATACACTCTGAACAGTAGATTCTTTCATTTCTTTTCTAGATATAAGCAATGCCCTCATTAAAAAATACTTACCAGAAACATTATCATAACAAAACAAAAGTGTTATTAACACTGACTTAATTATCAGGCAGACTGTAAAATTAATTAAATTAGTTTACAGCACCACAAAGTTGATAGACAACATAAAATCCCACAGCAAATACGGCATGGTAATACTAAATCCTTGTAATAATAATCCCCGGAATAATTAAAACACAGTTAACTTTTATCTTGAGTTAGTTAATCCTATAGATCGTTTTCACCAAAATAACAAGATCGTTTTGCGTGCATCAAAAACATCAACAAACTCAGCGATTGTAGAGTAGGTGGAAAGAAATATATTCCCAAGTTTTGATTTGGTAGTGTTCATTGCAACGAAGTTATTGCGAAAACAATATTCGGAAAATTACAGAAGTTAGTATGGGTCCGCCATATTGGTGTACCACTTTGGTACACCAAGATGGCGGCCAAAAATGTCTGCGAGAAGAAAACAAGATTTTGCTACCAAAGTCATGAGTTTTCACTTCTGAATGCTTTAGTTATCATTTTTAACTTATAGCATATCTGAAAATAATTTTAAAAGTGCGAAAATATTGGTTTATGTAACATTTCAGGTCACGTTGAGCCAGGCTGTCTCAAATTTCAAAACGTTTTATCTCCAAAACGAAGCAATCTGCTGGAACAAAAATTTCCCCAGCATCTAACTACACTGATGTATAGACTATACTGAAAGAACAGCTTTGTAGGATCAATAGTTTTGAATTTAGAATTTTGATGACGTCACGTGAAAACGATCTATATTTTATTATGCTCTCCTGCGCTTGTGGTGATAATTTGTTCCAAAATTATACACAAAGTAATTAATTTTTCAGGCAATAACACTAAATTTGATATTTAATTAAAGTTAGTGGCACTGTGTATAATTTTTGGAAAAAATTATTAGGTGTTGATATAAACAATATAAATTATTGTTGGGGCCCATTCTGATAATCCAAATTTAATTTAGTTTTTGAAACAAAGATGAATAGAACATGACAATCGAACAAACTGGTATTTTATACAGTATTGTACAAATCTAAGCTTATGACTTTTAATATAGCAGAAGCTTATCACCTAAGCTTCTGGTGCAGGAGATATTGGATATTACATTAAAAATACAGTACAAACCCGCATTTTTTCAAGCTTCTTGTTCGATATTACAACAACAAAGATGCAATAGTTTATCAATATAATTTCCATAGTACCGTAACATGCGATATAACAACGATAACAATGGAAGAATAAACCGAGGTACTGAAGGTATTGTTGTGTTAATTTCCTTGTTGATAAATGAAAATTAACTCCCTGCTCGACAGTTGTTATTGCTGATTAAAACCAACAACTACACAATGTATTCCCTTCTTTGGATACTACTAACAATCACTTTCGTAATAATGTATAACTTTTGAAATGGGGGCAAAAGCGAAGAAATGTTTTATCCTTTCGTACATGTACAGCTACAGGGAGGACGCGCTTCGATGCACTGCACTCTCTCTGCGTCAAAGTCGTAATAACTGATCTTTTTCCCGCATTTATCTACATAAATTTGATCTTTTGAGATCAAAGATCAGCTATACGAGATCTTGCGAGCAATAAACCAACATGGGAAGCGACAAACCACAACAAACGCCATATTGCAGCTCCATATCTGCACGTTTGCACATTTCAGATAACTTTCGATTTTTGCACCCAGTAATTCGTTTCTCATTGGCACATTGTCAATTTAAAATACTTAAAAAACACATTACCTCGATTTTTAGGAAAATATCTCTTTCACCTCTGCTCAGAAACCTCCTTTCAGGTGATAAATGCGGGTTTAGGGCAGATTTGTGACCTTGTAGTTATCGCTTACATTTTACAAACAAGCTCCAGCTTCACACTTCATCAGACGTCTCCAAGGACGAAGAAGAAGAAACGTTACTTAGGGGAGACCACTCAGTAGGGGATTCATTTTTTTTTTCAATAAAAATACATCGCTTTTTTGAAGATAGTTTCGTGAAAGATTATCTGAAGATAACCTTCAGATGACTTATATTTCTTTAATTTTCGTTCAAAAAAATTAGACAGTCAAACTAACCACAAAACTAAAAAATATCATTCTCCACCCTCTCGTCCCCTAGGACAAAAACGTGTATTTTCGCTGACAAATTGCGGGCGCATGCATGTTTCCTTTCTCCTGCTTTCTACTTTGTTCGATTTTTGTTTGGCTCGACTATGGCTGGATTAGACAGAACTCTTCGTGTGCTAGACGCTCTAGGCCTCTTTATCGTCACTCGATTTCCATTTATAGAATTATTTATGCTTCTGATGTCCACTGGAGAAAGAGCCGACAGTTTACCAGGAGTACAGACATTGAGCTTCAAAGACACGTTACGAAAGGAGTATGTTCTTGTGTACATCAATGCCGCAATATTCTTTGTTTGTGGGACTGGTATGACCTTAGACTTCAAGAGGAGGAAATGTGGCTTCGCTGCAGCTTTGCACGCAGTAATCTACACTACGATGACTCTCTTTCAACGCAATCAATATTCAGAATACTTGATTGTAAGTAAGCTTATTAATATTCCACATGATTTTTCTACTTCTGTTCCCTGATATCCCTTTGTTAAACCGAGTGGGGGGTGGGGGGTGTGTTCCCTATATTATGTGACGCCCCCTAAGGTAAGGTTTTTTTAGCCGTTTTGGTATCCCCCAGAACCGAGCAGAGAAATCATTTTAATAAAAGAGATTGATCAAAAGTTATATATGCATAATTAATTATAGGATTGCTTGGGAGTAGCCTATCTCGTCGTCTTTTTTGTTAAAGCCTGATCCATTTTGTATGCCCGTCCTCAAATTGGGTTATTTTCCTATTACTGTTAGCCTCCTATGCAGACTTTCTTTGGGCTCGTCACGCAATCTCTCCCAAAGAAAGTCTGTGTAGGAGGCTATAGTAATGCCATCTAGTCATTAACCCCCTCCCCCTCCCATAGCGCTACACCCAGGGAGAATAGTTACCCTGTGGTTTGAGATGGGGTCAACACTGTTATTGATAACTTTCTTTCAATGTGTGGTTCCATAAAATATCCATACCCCCTCCTCATGGAAGGTTTTTTTTTTTGAACCCCACCCCCTGGAATTTCCAGGCAAAATCGGCACAACATTTTGGCCTGGTTTACTTCATCACACCCCAACTAACTATCCCTGGGTCTCGGAGGACAACTTTTGGGTGGAAGGAGGTGACAGGCCAGGGCTTGAATCTCTCAATCCAGAGTCAAATGCCACTGATATATGCTTTGATGTAATTTTTTTTGTGTGCATTGAAATTTGTTATGAAGAGTTAGATAAAACAATCACTGCTAGGGACTAAAAATGTATTATCTCCATCATGCAGGTCAGGATGGCTGCTAGAACTGCGGCAGTATGTGCTGGTTATCTCTTTGTTGCTGGAGGACTCACTGACAGTCAGAGAGGCCGGGCAAAAGTGTTGCAAGCTCTGCAAGTGGGTCGACAAATCTTGGCATTCTATCTCTTCTGCAATGCTTACATGGTGTGGGCGAGTGAGGAGGACCGCCTCGCCCATATTAAGAACATTCCTGGTGGGCAATTCATGCTTGTTGTGGTTGTCGCACTGTATATAGTTCCTGCACTTTGTATCTACGGGGGATATGAAGCAGGGTACTTTGCACGCATAGTTGTCTGGCAGATGGTGATTATCTCGGCTTTAGTAGATTTTAACACAAAGTTTTGGTACAGAAGTTCTAGCCATGTGGAGTTTTGGTATCAAATCCAACATGCCTCCAGGAATATTTCGGTCATTGGATCTCTTCTTCTCTTAGCCAGGATAAGATATTGGTGAACAGAGTCAAATGTACTTGCCTGGAGGTGCGTGGCTTGTGTAGCTATTGTGAATTGCAAAATATGTTCTGTCCCAGTTTTCTATTGAAAATCAGGGAGCCTATGCGAAGGTCACTTTTTCAAGAAAGAAGCAAACAAATTATTGGACAGAGGAAATGTTGACGCAAGGCCATTTTTTTCTCGTGCTTTCACTTCTTGCGTAGTGATACCTGATGAATAACTTGGAAGAGGGTCATCTGGGTAATCTGTTTCCTAACTAGTACCACTGACATTCGGTCTTGTTTTAACTTGGCAAGAAAATAAACGACCTGAGAGAGAGTTTAGTCGGACTGGAAGTGAAATTGCACGATACTCCAATAATAGACAAAGACCAAGAAAAAGTGATACAGTTGAATCCCCCCTAGGTTTGAGTCATTGGGAGGTTCGAGTTATCAAGGGTTCAAGTTATCGGGATTCAACTGTACTAAAAGAAGCAGAAGGAAAGCTTAACACCACAGAGAGGAATGACTTTTGGAAGTCTACTTGCGACAGTTTGCTAAAGAACAGAGATCTGTTGAAGGACTTAGGACAGGTGGACTTGATTGTTTGTGATATCACAAGCATCTGTTGTGCGATTGTGGCAGATTTTTACAGTGACAAGCCCATGGCTTGTTCCTATGCTTGGTATTCCAACAATATGGACATTTATGCCGAGAGCAACAGGAGAAAATAAGAAAGTCAGAACAATAATAACCTTGTTCATTTTGCGGCATGACCGGCTGGATAGATTTGGCTCGCGCCGAGATAAACCAACGTTTGTAAACATAGGTACATAAATGAATTTGTATCGTAGAAATGAGATTAAGACGATTAATGTATATCTTCAAAATAAATCTTACCTCAAGCAATAATTGCTTATTTTCTTGTTCCGATTCATAAAAATAATATTAATATTATTGCAGATATCTCAGAAGTTTCAGTTGAGAACACCAAAATCTCTTTATCTCTTTTTTGTAGAAAATAAATTTTGTATTTTTAAATTTTTTTAGCCTTGGAGATAGTTACTTCAAACCCTAAGCAAGCATTAACAGAAACAGCATCAATAACGCATTTCAAAGAAATTAATTTTATTACGGTACTCCATATGCTACAATACTACTGTAAATCTACATGTTAAGATATTGATATTGCTCCCAAAAATTACAATAAAAATACAATGATTACAAAATAAACTCTGGTCAAGCAAAAATATGCTAATTTTTAAAAAGCTGTAAAAAAGAGGTGAACACAAACACAATCTTCCAATATGACTGTAGAAAATTTTAGATTACCGTTTTGACAGTAAAATGTTTGGTAATGAACATTTTGAGGTTGGGCCTGGGTTTTACAGCAATTAATTATTGGATCAGCTTGCTCCCTTTGTTGTTAGACTGGGAAGCCCTCATTTTAAAAACTGATTTTGAATTTTAGTCCCACACTTCATTGACGCTATTATATATTCATCATCATCATCATGGCGGCCACAAATCAAAAGTCGCCGTATATGACTGCATATTAAAAAGATACAATGTTCTATTCTATGTTATGAATGATTGATCAATCATGAGTTTTGACTAAAAATTGCATGTTGAAAGGTATTCATTGTCACTTTCGTCTTTGCGATCTTGTTCTGCCAGAGACAGAATCATTCTGTGCTTTGTTATTTGCCTTCCTGCTTGAAACTGGCTTTTTAGGATCCTACAAAACAGAAATCATAAATGTAATTATGGGGAGGCAGTGTGGCCGAGTGGTTTAAGGCTGGTTTACATGCTACGATTTGTCAGCCCGATCTGTCGGCACACTCGTAAGGCTCATTTACACGCTACAATTTATCGGGCCGATTTTTCTTTTATCGATATAGCGCGAGGATGAAAATCGGCCCGATTTTCGTCCGCTCGGTTGTTTTCTTATCAAATCGGGCCGACAAATCGTAGCGTGTAAACCGGCCTTTAGTGTACTGGATTTGGAATCTGGAGGTCCCTGATTCAAATCCTCCATCCTGCCAAATTGGTGAATTCTTCCAATCAGATTAATTATATTGGTTAGCCTAGTACACATGTTTTATCTATCAAATATAAATAAATTATTATTAGCCTGCACACCAACAAAACTGCAAGATATGCAGGCTAATCTATTATTAGTTACTTACTGGTGACTGAATGTTCCATTTCCTGGGTTTTGGAAGCCTACAATGTTGAATTCAAAAAAATAAATTTGTTAGCAGATTAGAGGCCTTATTTTCTATTAAATGTTGGGTGACAACTTGATACAAACATAAACTTAGTTAACATCCCCTACATGAGGGGGGATGGGGGGTGCATGGGGGTAGTTGTAATGCTGTATTGAAGTTTTGGTTTAAAAAGCAAAGGTCTTAACTGAAAGGACGTTCCACTTGAATGTTATTAACCCTAGTTGCAGTCTTGCAAATGTGCAATATTTCATTATTCAAGTGAATCAATGCGGCATCACTCATATATCCCCTAGTTGATGATTTTCTATATTCTCGTCACCTCTCTGCTTGACAATGTATCGATAATGTGAGGAGAAATAAAATGTTGATCAATCTCTCTTACTTCTGCTCAGGTGACATCAAACAGATAATTTGTTGTTCCTTTTCTTCTCCATCTCCATCGTCATCTACTGCGACTTTGCTTTCTATCCAACTTGGTGGAGTACCTGGAAAACATTGGCAGTTGTTGATTGAAATAAGTATTTTGGCCCTGTCTTTTCTGTACGGACCTCGCTGCACTTGATTACGGCCCTCGCGCTTGGTTAATAAGATATATGTATTGCCCTTGTAATACACAACCAACCTTTGTCCTTGGGATACACTCTAATTGGTAATGATGTTGGTATAGGGGATGGCGGCGCTGCTGCACTTGTATTCACACAAAATGAAATCCTCGACAAATGGCTTTTTTCACCTGCAATAAAATGTAATATCAACAGATTCTAAGATAAATCACAAAAAGCAAGAAGTGAATAATAATATTGAGAAAGATAATAATCCGTCAGTGATTGAAGCTACTAAGAAAAAATGTTCCAACTTCTCCCAACAGGAGTCGAACCTATGAGCTTCTGCACACCGGTCGGATGCTCTACCACTGAACTGCAGGAAACTTGTGGGAGCTAGGCCATACAACCAGGTTCAAATGTGACAAAATTCCTGCAAACTGTTAGAATTAGATTTGTTGACGAGTGAAAATGTTTGGAAAAGAATGATGGTGAATTTTAAACCTGGTAGAAACACAATGAGAAAGATTTTGATCAGTCAGTGACTCAAGCTACTCAGAAAAATAATTCCGAGTTCCCCCAACAGGAGTCAAACCTATGACCTTCTTCACACCAACTAATTTGTCGATGACACAAGTTCGACTACATCTTTCTCATAATTATGTTACCTTGTGTAAGTTCATTTTTACTTAAATTTCAAAATTGAGTTTACCACTGATATGGATGAATGAATGCATGTTTAAAGCTCCACCACATTCTTGGTTGTAAGGTATCTGTGCATCTCAGGTAGAAATGTTACGTTACATGGCATGCAATTAATGATTTTTTGAATGAAACTTTTTATTGATAAATTACCCTCTGGAGTGCTAGCTGCACGTTCTTCATTTTCCTTCGGAAAGGCTCTGAAATTAGTAGGCTTAAGAGGTGTGCGTCTTTCTGGCCCCTCCGTGACAGCACCATCTTCACAAGGGCCTTCCATCTGACCAACGCTCCTTCTCCTCTTCTGCTGTTCTGCAACTTTGTGTGCTTGATCCACAGCTTTGCGAGCAGAATTCAGAATAGCTGCAGTAGTGAGTGTGTGTCGCCGCTTGTTCTGTAGAGGACTGATTGGTACAGTCAGGGTAGACTTCAGAGCGCTAGTCAGCAGGGTCTTGTTTTGGAGGTCAGAAGCGGCCAGTGTGTGTCGTCGACTGATTTTCATCTGGCCAATAGCTCCAGCAAGAGGAGTTATATTCGGTCTGTTGGATCCTGTTGTGAAATCATGGACCAGAATGATTAATATTCATTTTGATTCTCCTTTTATTACACATTTACAGACACATGCTGGACCCAGGTAACCTGCAATGGACTAGCATCCCATCCAGGGAGAGTGGCAATACTCATAGTCTCTTTGCACTACTAACAGAAACCTGGATATTGGGCCACCAAGCCCGTGAAGACTTTGCCTTGCACACAACCTATGCTTGAAAAATATGCCAGTTGAAGAAATGAAAGCTTAATACACTCGTACCCCTGAGGGTGGATGCTTAACAGGGGTTCAACTGTATTGTTATTTGACAAGATTTAGTCATACCATTGTTGGGAGAAGGTGTGGCATTTCGTAACTGCGGGGTAACAAACTCCGCCACTTGAGCTGGGGTGTTTCCTACTGAAGCAGGTTGTCTGGTGTTGACCTACGTAACAATGTAAACAAAAAACTAATAAACAACTGGTAAACAAACTAAGAAAGAAGTATACACATGCCATGTTCCTAAAATTTAATTAGCAGGTGCTAATTAAATTAATAAAAATTATTGTAGATACAATTTTATGTTTATTCAGCAGGTATTTTTCATATTTTTCAAGACTATTCACAATTCTACAAACCATTCAGTAAATCCCATACATTCACTATAAAAATGAAAAAAAACACAATCAAACAGTTTGTCTGGGTGCCCTGTGGTCTTGTTTTGCAAACCTGTGGCAAATTGTTTGGAGTGTTTTGCTTCCTCCGTTGTTCCTCGAGTTCTTTCTGCTGTTCCTCAAACCTCTTGAGATCAAACTCAATTTCATTGGCTAGCTGCCGGTCTGCCGACAACACATCCTGAACTTCTGATCTGTAATCTTTCATCACTTCTTTCAAGCAGGACATCAGGTCTTTGAGCAGTGGAGAATGCTGCTTTTCAAGCTGTCGTGCAACAAAGTGATCATGTGTTAATCCCCCGGGTTAATCCCCTGGGTTAATCCCCCGGGTTAATCCTGAATATAAACAGTACATTTTATTACGCATTGGATAGTAGGGGGGAGGGGGGCCCACCCACTTGCCAAGTTGCAACCTTAAAAATTCCACTTCATCTATTCTTGGAAATTCAAACAAACTATAATTTTCCATTTACCCAGTGAGTCCACAGACAAAAAATACAATCTGAATCCCTGGTATATCCACCTGGTCCCAGCTGTTCAAAGGATGGACATGCAATCATCCATTATCCGGCCAGTTATAACTGTTAACTAAACAAACTACGCTATCCACTGGATAATGATTTATCCAGTGGATAGTGCTATCCATCACTTGATCAACTGGGGCCTGGTCAGTCCAGAGGTAGAGGAAAGCTGGTGATACCGGTATTATTGCCCTTTCATTTACAAGCTTGCAGGCAAAACAATAGTTATAACAGTACTAACAACTTGCTTTGTGGTTGCCACAGACATCAGTTTTCAAAATTCACTGACTTTTCCCTGATAAAAGTAAATTTCACTGACCAAATAAATGCAAAATGTCAGATATAGTAGCAGCCTCCAGCCACCCCTTACAGCTGTCCTTTCCACCCATTTATTTAAGACTGATAAGTTTTCAACAAATCACAACCTTGACAGTGACAGATCGCCTTCTTCATTAGCAAAAACATAGTTGAGATCACAGTGACCTGAAATGTTTCGTCCAGCGTTCAATGGTATTAAATAAGTAGTGTTATAATTTCAATTTTCCCTGACTTTTCTTCAAAAATGTCAATTTTCCCTGACTCAAAATAACATTTCCTGACTTTTACCTGACCTTGAAGAATTTTTTTCCCCCTGACCTGTGGCAACCATGCTTGCTAAAAAAGTGGTGCTAATTTTATACAAAATCAAGTTCACTTACCTACCACCACCGTACGACTACATCATTTACCATATGATACAAAGAAAGGAGTTTCAATCTGCATGTACTCACCATGTGTTTAAGCTCAATGATAATAGGTATGATGTTCTCAATCATGTTCTTCTTGAGAACCTGTCATGCAAGACAAACCAGGCACCAGCGTCATTGTATGAATGACATCATGTAGCTAATAATTATTGCACTGCTCGTTAAACCTTTTATTTAGCAACATTAAATAGTAGAACCAGTATTGCGATCGGTAATAGACATTTTTTTGAAGGGTTTTTTTAAACCAATCTGTTTGTATTTTACTATTAAATTTTCAGTGGCTTCCGTCCACCTTCATCAGAGTGGAGAAAGTTCGTTGGTGCTTGCGGGCTTGTAGCACGAGCATCAACAAACTTTGGGGTTTTCCATGGCATGAAGAAACTAGGAGTATCACTACTCCCCTGGATGATGCTAGTTCATCGCAGTTGACCCCTAGCATTTTTGTCAGGTTGCCCTGACAATTCGCTGGTACCCATTGATACTCCTGGGTGAAGAAAGACAGGCACTGTGAGAGTAAAGTGTCTTGCCCAAGAACACAACACAATGACCCTGGCCAGCGTTCAAACCAAGACTGCTCGATTCGGAGTCCAACGCGCTGACCATTAGGCCACCACATCTCCCACAAGAGCAATAAAGGTAGCATCATATCAGCCTTGACCTGAGTAAGAAACTTGTTTCTAGCTTGTACAATAGCAGCTCCTGCCATGTCTCCGTCATCAGCAAGATCCTCGGCTGCTTTGGCTCTCATTGAGGAAAGTTTGATATTCTGCAATCAAAAGACACAGGGATTGGGTGTGAAATTTGTAATGCACGACCATGGACAGGGTGTTGCAGGGTTTTACTTTTCAAATAGAGTTGGATTGTTTTACAGTGGAAATTAAAGTTGCACACGCAGGCAAAGGACATGTTTACAGGCAGCGAAAATCACCTGTCGCCTGAAGAAAAGGAAAATGTAGGTGTTGAGTCACTATCTAAGATTGACAGCATACTGTGTTCCTCTCCAAGATACTCAATTACCAGTAGGTGTGAAGATTAGGGGAATAATGCCTGCTCCAAGCCAGGACAACTCAAATTCCCAAAACACTTGTCCAACAAGAAACATTTACTGTGTAGAATATTTAATGCTTTGGACGAACAAATAGATCTGAAAAGTACTCCTCCAATGGTAAAAAGCATTTTACAGGTACAGTGCTGGCAATAAACTCCCGATTATAAACTCCAGTTTGCATAGCATGAAGCGACTAGAAGTATTGCTACTCCCCCTGGATGGGATGCAAGTCCATTGCAGGTACCTCTACCCCCATGCAGTTTTGTAAGGTAGCCCAAACGATTCACCAGTACCATTATGCTCCTGGGTGGAGAGAGGCACATTATTGCTAGGAGTAGCTACAGTGGCTATAACTTTGTACAGTAGAAATAAATGAACTTATGAAAATTAGAAACAAGTTGTGAAAGAAGTTTAGCTAGTGGCAGTTGTTACCTTGCTACTTAAAATAAGCAGAGCGTCTTTTAGAACAGAAGCTGAGTCGTGATCCAGAATAATATCGCCATCAGTGAAGCCACCAAGTACCTAAGACAGGAGAAAAATTGAGGCCAGGTCTTAACTCTAGTTTCTGTATAGGAAAGAAGCGGCTAGGAGTAACACTACTACCCTGGATGGGATGCTAATCCATCACAGGTTACCCCCAATATGTCAGGTTTCCCAAACAGTTTGTCGGTACCCATTTATACTCCTGGGTAGAGAGAGGCAGTGTGAGTCAGAGTGAAATGTCTTGCCAAAGAACACAACATGATGACCCTGGCCAGGGCTCGAATGAATCCAGACCACTCTATCCAGAGTCCAATGCACCCAATAATTAGACCACCACATCTCCCACAATGAAAACTATAGGCTTTAGCTAATTCTCCAGTTTTCACATAGACATTTTTTCTCACACAAGGGCTGCTCGCAATGCGATTCTTGGAGACAAGATTTTGTCTTTATGTAACATAAATCATTCATTACAAACCTCTTGACAAAGCTTTCCTGTGAGATGAAACCTGTCTTCATCACTCATGTGGGTCAGCATGAACTGGTAAATTGTGAACCGTTTACTGCAACAAGAAAAAAAGTTTAACATCTACACCTCCATTTGCTCTGAGGAGGGGTATAATTATCCCAGGAAATAAAGTTGTATTAATTTTTCACCTACCTGAAAAGTAATGTCATTTTTTTTTGTTATACTGATTGGGTGTGGAGGAGGAGGAGGGAAGTTAGTTTTTTAACCCTATTTCGTCTTTTGAAACCATGCAGAACCGGGGGATTAATTCCCGCCCCCCACTCCCAGGTCCGTTATTCCAAGAGTATTAAGGCTACGGCAATGAAACTTGGAGAGTTGCATGTCCAAAAATGTTTCCTTTGAGGTACGCAAACATGAGATGATAACGTCATTATGACGTGAAAATTACATCACGATTTCCAAACAGCCACCATATCCGCCATCTTAGATTTCTTGATTTTTACATGGCGTCACATTTACTTAGTAAAACATTTGCAGTTTGAGGTGGCTTACCTAGAATTCTGGTCTCCCTTCAAAGAAAACAGTTTCTTCTCTCTGTCTGTCTGTGGGAACTTGTTGTATACTAAACAGACAATGAGGAAAAGAAAACAAGATTATTACAAACAACATCAACTGAAGAAATGATTTTACAAGAATACTTCCTGATGTTATGAGACAACACTTACTGACTGACTGACTGACTGACTGACTGACTGACTGACTGACTGACTGACTGACTGACTGACTGACTGACTGACTGACTGACTGACTGACTGACTGACTGACTGACTGACTGACTGACTGACTGACTGACTGACTGACTGACTGACTGACTGACTGACTGACTGACTGACTGACTGACTGACTGACTGACTGACTGACTGACTGACTGACTGACTGACTGACTGACTGACTGACTGACTGACTGACTGACTGACTGATCAATAATAATAAATTCTATACAAAGTCAGGTTACAGTATATACCAATCTCGTTCCCAGAGTCCTTGTTACCCTTGTCCAGCGGCGGAACGGACAACAACAAGGACCACTGGGGGGAAGCAATCTTCCATGACATGCGCAGTAAAACCAGAAGTCCAAGATTTCTATACAGTTCAAAGAAACATGCACATGCGCAGTAGAACCGGAAGTCCAAGAATCCTTGTATGGCAGATCGCTTCCCCTCAGAGGTCCTTGTTCCCCGTTCCGCGAGACTGGACAAGGGTAACAAGGACTCTGGGAACGAGATTGAGTATATACATAAATGTAATAATATTATACCTTTGTGATTTTCAAAGGAGTTAAAATGGAACACACATTCGACAAAATGCTGGTAGAGCATGCCAGGATGTCTGGTCAACAGAAGATGCACTAAGCAAAAATCAGCTAAAAATAACAAAATAAAAAACACTTTAATCAATGGCAACATATAGCAGTAGCCTAAGAATAAAAGGAATGTAGCATAAATAATATATTCTTAAAACATAAAATAACAAGTAAGGCAACAAACCAAACTTCCTTATCTCCAGATCTTCATCAACTAGTGTGGTAATAAAACGGTAAAACAGAGCACCCTTCCATTTAACAAAGTCTTCCTGCGATAAAAAACAATTTAAGAAATATATTATTCAGTCAGTGACATGAACATCTTGGAAAAAAAATTCTGAGTTCTCTCAACAGGAGTCGAACCTGTGACCTTCTGCACACTTGTCGGACGCTCTACCACAGAGCTACAGGAGACTTGGGAGCTTGACAATATTTTTTATTAAATGACTAATCACTCTGTGACAATAATTATTTTAAAATAATTGCATGGCAGTGGCAGATCCAGACCTATTTATAAGGTGGGGGCCCGAAACATTTTCAGCCCTTAACTATTTTTGCCCACAAGGGGGGAGGCCCTCCCCTAGATCCGCCACTGCATAGTGATCATCTTTGCAATAAACACACTCTGATATTAACCCTTTCAGTCCCATGTTCCAACTATGAATTCTGATTTCTCCTTTTTGATCGTCATATATTTCACTTACTGTTAGTTCTGAGAATTTGGTTGTACATCAAGAAACCTTCCCTAGTTGACGATTTTCTATATTCTCATCACCTATCTGTTGACACTGTATTGATATTCATAAGGCGAATTTACGGGTTAACAAATACTGACTGTACCTGAAGCAGGTGGGTCAACAGAGTCAGCGTCTGTCTCCTCACAAGAGATGCAGTGTCTTTTAGGCAAGCAGCGATATTTGGAACATACCGATCAACAAGACTGGTGTATCTGGAAAAAAGACATCACTTCAGCCAAAAA
Source organism: Desmophyllum pertusum (assembly GCA_029204205.1). Taxonomy (NCBI): domain Eukaryota; kingdom Metazoa; phylum Cnidaria; class Anthozoa; order Scleractinia; family Caryophylliidae; genus Desmophyllum; species Desmophyllum pertusum. Next base: position 1,678,778 of record MU825402.1, read on the forward strand.
TATACAGAAAAAAAAACAATAGAGACAGTGACCTAATGGTTATCATGCTGGACTCACTCTGGATGGAGCAGTGCCTCTCTCCATCCAGAACAGTAAATGGATGTTGGAAAATTGTTGACGCAATCTGATAAAATGCTAGGGGGGAATCCAATCCCACATCAACGTCATGGAAGACAGAAATTGGCGTGACCGTTGGTTTCTATTCAAATTTAACCAGAATCCGCAAAGATTCCCCTTCAGAGCAATATAGCAATTTGATCCGCAAAGATCAGCTCAAAATGCGACAAGGTTGTAAAGCAAGTCACAAGATATCAGTCCAGCAAATTCCCTGCTGAGGTCACCCTGCAGGTCACATACTGTCAAGGAGAGAAACCGCTGGCTGTGTTAACTCGAGATTTGACTTTGCCTAATTTGCATTGAGCTAGCTCACACATGCACATTTATCATACCTGACGCACAAGTCACACATGACCACAGCCACATTATTCCTGATAGCTGGGTCATCAGAGGTTTCCAACTCTCTTGCAAGTGCAGCAATGCACTGTTTGGCCAAGTCTTCATTCTGAAGGCACAGTTTACCTGACAATGATGAACAACATAATTTGTCATAAGTAACCCATGACTTTTGTATGCACTGTGGCAGGGCGCAAAATTAGCAGTCACACATGTGCAAATTGCCACTGATTTGAGGTTATTTGCTCCTAAAAAATTTGACCTAGGAGCAACTTTGCTCCTTGAATTTTTGAAGTTACTTTTGGCTTGGAGTTCAAAGTCTTTGATTAGTTTCCTTGTAGTTAATCTCTCGAAAGACCACACTGTTTGAGGAGAGTTTTTCCACTTCGAACCTAAAATGTTATATTGTCATACCTGAGTAAAGGACTGGGACGATTGTGATCCATTCCCCATTATTAATTTTTTTTTTTTTGCTCCTTCTTCAACCAAATTTGCTACTAAAATTTTGGACCTAGGAGCGAAATTGCTCCTAAGAAAAACATTTAATTTCAAGCATTGCACTGTGGAGTCGCTTGTGCAAGAACTCTTCATTGGGCAGTGGGACTCAGCTGTAAGGGCTAATTCTTGACTGGGAAGACCCCTCTTCCCCAGACAGTATTTTGTCTTTCTTGCTTCTCTTTCTTTAGTATCCACCTCATGGCAAGACATCAAGGATGCACGGCAACAACTTACATGTATATAGACCAGCTACAGTGGAATACCGGCCCACGGCCAGAGCTCCCAAAGATCATGAAGCAACATGCAGACTGGATGAAGCTCATCAAAACTGTGCAAGTGCGCTTGAACTAGTAGTGATAGTACTTACAAGTATGTAAAAGTACTTTTTTGGATCATATCTGAAGTTTATTTTCTGGCCTTCAAAGACATATACAGTCAGCTCTTGCCTTGTGGACACCCCGACTGTTATTACGGACAAAATCCAGCCCTCCACCTGGCAAAAGCCATAGAGGTTCGACTGAAAATGACTCCCGTTACTGCAGACTCTCGCTATTACAGACTCCAAACTATGTCCCGAGTGTTTCCGCTATAACGAGAGTTGACTGTACATTGATTTACTCAATATGTAGATTTGCTCATGTAGCTTAAGACACTCATAACAGAACTTACCAAGAGTGACAAATGCATGAGCTTTGACAGGTGGTGACAGATTTAACTTCTGAAGAGGATCTGGGCATAAAACAATGACTTTACTGTTGACTCTGTAAGTAACTGCTGGATTCATTAGCACAATGTTCTACAGTGAAAGCCCTAATCACTTCAAAATGAGTTCATAAACTACCAGTAGATATAATACGTAACAATAATTATTACAACAGTAGCATAGAAAAGATGAACGTTTGTCTCGTGATGGAGTCACCTTGATGTGTTGATCATAACATTTCAACTGCTTTACTGCTAGTCTTCATCAGGTATTGGGGTCGATTGTTTGTGTCGCTATTGTAGCACGTTGGTTCGTTGCTATGGGTGCCTAGTTCTAAAACCAACAACGGTACAACTGAGACCAACCTTGTTTGTTGTTGTGAGATATCAGCATGGATTCCACAAACATAAACAGTCGCTCTGTAGTCTTGGTTGGTGCAAGCTGTAAGTAATTTCAAACAAGACAGTATTCTTGTTAAATTAATTTCAAATTAGTTCTTTAACACATGCTCTTCACATTTTGCAAGAATTTCCCACACATGGCAGGCCTGCAAATAACAGTCTGTCATCGGACAATGGCAGACCAAAATTTGCCAATGTCCGATGAAATCCCAACTGTGGTCAGACATAATGTCCGGACAATTTTTTTGGCCTTCCAACGCAAACGCTAACGCATTTTATTCTAAACACAAACTACATGTAGTTTACTCTGTGATAACAATGCGTTAAATTAGCAGGTTTGCTTATCAAGCAGTACTGTAATATGATGTCTGACCTCAGTTTTGTTTTGTCCGACCAAAATGGTGACTACCGTAAGTCAGACACGTGTCCTTTCAAGAAAAATATATATTTGCAGCCGGGCATGGTTTAGTTTATTATGTGGCTGTTCTTTTTTCCATGTCAATTTTCGCTTGAATTAGTAGATTTCCAGGACCTGCCAAAATCAATCATTTTCCAGGACTATCCAGTCCCCCTGGAAGAAGGAAGCTGACGCCTGGCATCACAATTCTCAAGCACTTGAATGAAAGTGCAACGAACCTGTGCCACTTCACCAACAGTAAACAAATGTCTTGTAAGAAGTTCCTCGTCGATAGAATCTTGTTTTAATGTCACACTGGACAGGAATTCCTCAGATGCCTTCAACAGGTCAGAACACCAGTGATTGCTGTTTCCCTGTGGAAATAAAGAAATTAAAAAAATAAAGATAATCTGCTGGCAAATCAGGTGAGAGGTTGGGTAACCTGTACGTGACTCACAACAATGTGAGGAGAGGTTGGGTAACTTGTGACTCACAACAATGTGAGGAGAGGTTGGGTAACCTGTGACTCACAACAATGTGAGGGGAGGTTGGATAACCTGTGACTCACTACAATGCGAGGGAAGGTTGGGTAACCTGTGACTCACTACAATGCGAGGGGAGGTTGGGAAACCTGTGACTCGCTACAATGCGAGGTGAGGTTGAGTAACCTGTGACTCACTACAGTGAGGGGGATTTATTATTTAATCATTTATAATTGATTAATTTATTTATTGTTATGATTCATTGTAACTTACTATTTCCTCTGGCTGTACTTTACAGAGCTGCACGGGAGACAAAAATAATAATTTCAAAACTCACCAGAATAGGATAGAGTGCTTTATCACTATGATCTACATGCACAAACAAGGCCCAGGAAACAAACAAATATGTAAAATATCACACCTTGCAGAGGGTTGCTACGATAGCAGCGATGACTTCTGGAGGACAATCAAATGTTATCAGCTTCTGTTGCAGGTCAGCTGAGAAGGAAAATATGATTTTTTTCTTTTTTCCCATTTTAAACAAGATGTTCCCCAGTAGCTTGCATAATATGTAGTAAGGAGCAAAGAATACCTTGGTATGGCTTAATTTGAATTATTGAGCAAGGATAGGGCCAAAACTTCGTTATCAGCATTTAAAGCTAATATCAGGAGGAGAACAGCAGCTACTAATCACAAATAACAGCTGCACAAACCACTACCTGTGCAATTCCTGAGGACCATTAAATCCAATGAGCGCAAAATTGTAATTTTATTATAATCATAGTTATTGTAATTTAAACTATATAATTTCGAAATATATCATATTTTATTGTAATAATTATTTTAATTTTAAGATTTCAGCTACTCTTAGGATGTGTAAATTACACCAAAAAGTGTCCCCAATTAGTAGGTCACTTGTGGCCAGCTAGTACCGGTAGTTATATTTACATTCAAATAAAGTTGTCGTTGTTGTTGTTGAACAGTCTTGCATTCTTTACTGTAGTACAACTTACCTATAAGGGTGCTGACAACAGCAGAGGGCAGAAGAGGAGCAGTGCTTCCTAACACTGCTAGGATGCGGCACAGTGTCTCAAAGTCATATTCTGACAAAAACAGCATGAAACAAAATAATAAAGTAGTCAGAGGCACAAACCTACTCAGGATACCCAGTCTTAATTACAGTACCGTGTGGCATGAAATTTTAGCGGGAGTTTAATGTCGTGGATTGACAATGTTTTTGTGTTTCGTGGGAACAAATTTTCGCGAATTTGGATTTCAGACTTAACCGAGCGAGCAGATTTTTGCAGATCTTGGGCAAGTTCCTCTCTGATATTTCAAGTACGGTACTTTTTTTTCACAGGAGTTTAATTTTACTGGATCTAATTTTCACGAATCGTTTTGAAAAACCTGCGAAATTCACGAAAATTAGATCCTGCAAAATATTTCATTCCACACGGTACTAGTATAGAATTTTATGATTTTATTTCTCACACACCCGTGTGTGACCAAGCCGACCACCGCAACAAAAACATTTACTCCTTAGTTTTTGTTTTGATTGAGAAGAAAAAAAATCAAACACTCGAGACAGTGTTTCATCATCAAAAATACTCCGCTACGGGTTGTATTTTCAACTCTCTTCTTAGTGTTTGGATATCCTGATGAACACTGTCACTCGTGTGATTATTATGTTACACACTGCAGAAGCCTTCAAGAGACATCATGAGACAAGTACAGTCAGGCACTACCGTGATGGAATGTGTAAAGAAATGGGGGAGATGCCAAACAATGAACAGGATATACCTGTCACAAAGCCACTACCAGTAAATTCTCAATAAAACCAACATATCAATATTGAAAATACTGGTCTAGATAGATGTACCTTTTAGTCCTTGTGAATAATCGTTCCAACTTTTCACAACAAAGGAATGATCCAGTTTATTTGATGATGATCCAATCTCCGCTAAAACATAGCCAGGCTGCCTGAAAATGAGTGCAACAAAAACAGCTTACTTCTACTTGGAAAACAGACAGAAAAATCAACAAATTATTCTGAGAAAACCAAGGATCGTTTTTGCAGTGAAAATTGAAGCTGCAGAGGAAGGACATGTTCACAGGCAGCAAAAATCGCCTATAGAAAATCCTATAGAAATAAGTAAGAACTTGCATTAGATGCAATTTTCCCAGAATTAAGACAATAAAACAGCCTTAGAGAATCACTTCACCTATATAACCAAGTAGCTTATCACGCCAGCGTTCAACTCTGGTTTCAATAGCATAAAGCGACTAGGAGTATCACTACTCCCCCTGGATGGATGCTAGTCCATTGCAGGTACCCCGGCATTTTGTCAGGTTGCCCTGACAATTTGCTGGTACCCATTTATACTCCTAAGTGGAGAGAGGCACTATGATAGTAAAGTGTCATACCCAAGAACACAACACAATGAACTCAGCCAGTCCTGGAACCCGAACCGCTCGATCCAGAGTCCAACGTGCTAACCATTAGCCAGGACCGCATCTCCTACATCAGGCCTCACCTAATGAAAGCCTGTGCACTCTGATTAACTAAAAGTTGTGTTTCTATAATAATAATTTATTATTAATAATTAAGACGGATTCCGCTCAACATTCGAGCAATAAGTGCAAAAATTAATTACTAAAAAACTACTCATAGCACGGTAACATTTTGAATACTATTTGAAACATATCACTTTAATTCACTTCTCCAAGTGACCCCGCAATTAAATTCTCAAGCATTCTCGAGAAAATTAATGTCAAACCTCGTAAAACAAATGATAAAAACGCACGCCATTTTGTTTTGAACTGACATGAAGCATCTTTTTAATTAAAATATGTAATGACTTCTCTCGCGGGGTCAGCTTGGGAGCTAATTCATCGATAATTTCTTCTTAACTGTATTCAAAATGTTACCGTGCTATGAGTATTTTTTGGTAACTTAATTTTTTGCACTTTTTGCTCGAACGTCCAGCAGAAAATCGTCTTAACTCTTTAAAAATATACGATTACAGAGACATGCTCACAAGTTTGGGAGAACTTGAAATGGTTTGTGGTTCCATCAGATTTCTCATTCTCCCAAACTTCCACTTGTGTTTCTAAAACTCTATGGATCCATGTACCTTGTTGTGTTCATTGTCAATGTGGGACATCAGTGACTTGATCAGATTTCCCGACAGTCTGTTCTGTTTTGACCAATGCTGAAATGCATAGTGAAGATAACGTCTGAAAAGAAAAATACAGTGCTTATAGCCAAGTTTCCCCAACAGTTCACCAGTACATGTTTATAGTCTTTATACACCTGGACTGAGAGAAGCTGGTAGTTTAGTTAATAACAATCAACTTCTAACATATCGCTTACCTGATTTCCTGTCCTGATGGGCTGGCGACTCTATCAAGTAGATTCCAAGCAAGAATGTGATGCTGACCAGCTGATCTGCAATTACCATATCAGAACATTTCATGGTTAACTTTTTATCTGTCAGTAACAACACTGGAGGCTACAACTCGACTTTGTACAACCTTTTAATAGTTATTTTATTTTGTTGTCAAGTTTGCAAATGTAAATAAGTCTTAGAAATTTCTGCAAGATCGATTTATTTTACGATTTCATAGAGTCAATTTACTTTTTTTATATTTTACATAAATGTACAAATGTTGACTTTTTGACAATTTGTGGGTAATAAAACAATCCTGCTCAATCTTGTGGAATATCGTCTGAATTTCACCAACTTAGCTTACGGCCACTTTGGCTAAGTATCAGGCAATATTCAGTGCAATTTTGAAGGATTATTGTTATAAAATATTTAACTATTACTACTAACTTTGAATGAGGAACAATATTGCTGAGCAGCACGTCCTCCAGTATCTGAAAACATTTTTCTTGCGCCGTAGTTTCTCTGTCCATAACAAGCGGCAACACTCCATCCAACCACAGGCTGAAAGTCAAGAATAGAAGTGAGCTTGGTGTAGAGTTGCGGAGGCGCAGTGACCTAATGGTTAGCGTTGGACTCCAGATCGAGGGGTCCATGTTCGAGCCCTCACCGGGTTCACTTTGTTGTGTTCTTGGACAAGACTCTCTCCACCAGGAATATAATTGGGTACCGACTAACTGTTAGGGAAACCTAACAAAATGCTGGGGGTAACCTGGCATTGGACTAGCATCCCACCCAGGGGAGTAGCAATACTCCTAGTCGGCTTTACGCTATAGAATCTGGGATAAGCTCCAGCAGAGTGGGCCAGTTTGGCACTGAATGGCTTTACCTTACAGTGTAGAGTGATCAGTTTGATATCAAATATTGATTCATTGCAGGAGGACTTTGTTGGCTTTAACGGCTTATCAAAAGTGAAAGGCATATTATGTTGTCAGCTACCCTGAGTAAACAGAATGTCTTTTGTTTTGAGCTCAATTTATTTTCACAAGAAACACTCCACAACAGGACTAGACTACAATAATCCTTATGCATGAATACGTCAGCTGCTCAAAATTCAGCCCCATGTTTTGTTTACACAAAATTCTTCTCAACCTCTTGCACATGCATACTGTTCACACATGTGTATTCTTTTCATCTTTGGTGTTTCGGGAATTCGTTCATGATAAAATTTACATAATTATTTAGACTTCAAAAGTGAGGCTTGGGGGTGAAATTAGCTAACCTGACGTAAACATAAGGCCAGGGCTATAGACAGTGTGGCTGACATCACAACCAAGCCTGACCTGTGTGTATGCGCAACTATGCTTACCTGTGTACCATGGTACATGCAGGCCTCTCTTGTAGAAGGGACGTTAGTGATACCATAGCTTGTCTCCTGACAGAAAGAGCTGGGTCCATACAACGATCATGGAGAGTCATACATCCTGAAATTAGCAAATGATGTGTTTACCATGTTAAATAAAGCCTTGAAGCAAACTCTTTTAGGCAGGAGTTGGGGGAGGTCTTCTATTGTTTTCAAAATTTCTGGACTCATTAGAACTGCAGATAATTAAGACCATTGTGTTTCATAACATTATGTTTTTCCATTCCTTCTAAATTAGCAAAAAGTCTCTACAAGTCCTAATTAGAACCTCTTGGTATTTATGAACCCTTCATTGCAAGTATGCAGGGTTCCAGATATGTTGTACAGGCAAGGTGTCAATGAGAAATTGAAAAAAATAAAAAATAAAATGAGAAATAAATGAGAAATAATAATAAATTATTATAACGGGTCAATGGATATGGACCTCACCAAATCCTCAGAAGTTTCCATTAATTTGTCGGGTCAAGTAGCCGACATAGTCAGGGTTTTGACTCGAGACCCCTATCTTATCTGGAACCTAAGCCCATCCCCAAGGTCCTTAGGGGTGGACCATTTAACTTCAGAGGGGGGGGGGGGGGGGGTTTGAGTGATTTGGTATAGGTGAGAAATTTTTTGCAAACCCTTCATGCGCAATAAATTTTTTTCTCGGGACATGTGTATGCATGATATTTTTTCTGAAGTTGCATGTGTCAGCCTATCAGGTAGTGCCTTGCAGGAAAATTTTTGGGCAGTGGTCGTGTGCATACAAGTGTGCTTGCAGGATATTTTTTTCAAAATCACCCAACCCCCCCGCCCCCCAATCAGACATTAAATCATCATCATCATTAAATGGTCCGCCCCTTAGTAAGAATAATTATTGCTTTACAAACTTTTTTAGATCTTTAACAATGGTACTTACTGCTCTCTCAAGAGAATCCAGATTAAGACTGATTACACTCTCCAGTGCCTTGAAACACAAAACAAGGAGTATGTTATTATTAAAGAAGGTAGTTGCCAACTGACACAAAATGTTACTTACATTATAGGTAGTGAAGGGTTTCAAATCAAGGTTGGCCAGTGTCTGAGTTTTGTGTACAATAGGTAGTGTTGGCCCGCGTGTTGGTAAATACTATTCAGTATTGGTCTACAGCCATTAATATTGGTCAAATATTGGTTGATTGAGTATTGGCCAACATGTTGGGATCCAAAGCAACTTTTTGATTGATTCAAAACAAATACTGTCTGAAATAATCTGAGCAATGACAAAAACTGCTTCAAGTCACAACAACAACAACAACAACAACAACGGCGGCATTGAGAACAAAAAAAGGAGAGATGATTATGTAGATTCTGATAATAAAATACAAGAGTATAGTTACATGTGAAGAGCTGGTGTAGAGGTGTAACTGTTATGATAGGAGAGGAACAGTTTATGGAGGGAGAAATGATGAAAACGGAAGAGGGAGAAACAGACAAATAAACTAGGGAGAAAAATGAGTTTTATTAAAATAGGGAGATGGGGTCTGTTGCTGTCCCCTCTGTTTTAAAATTAATATAACAACAAACCTGAAGAGCAGCCTTTCTAACACCAACTTTCTCATCACACATTCTTCTTCTAATTATTGAACCAATGCTTCTTGTCTCTGCTTGATTACCTGACAAAAATAATAACATGGAACAGAAAAAACCTTGACAGAGCTCTTCACTCTATGCAGCTGTTCAAAAGAGCCTTGGTGGCTAAACAGGGTGGTGCTTAATTCTGGTTTCCATATCATGAAGTGAGTATCATTACTCCCCCTGGATGTGATGCTAGTCCATCACTGGCTACCCCCGCATTATTGTCAGGTTGCCCTGACAATTTGCCGGTAACCATTTATACTCCTGGGTGGAGTGAGGCACTGTTAGAGTAGAGTGTATTGCCCAAGAACACAACACAATGACCGTGGCCACTGAGCGCTTGAACTCAGACCACTCAATTTGGAGTCCAATGCACTAACTGTTTGGCCACCTGATCTCCCGCAGCTGTATCAGCTATGTACAGCGTATATCAGCTGTATTATTAAAGCGACACTGTCCTGATTTTAGCATGATTTTGGGAAGCTCAGAAACATATCTAGATCATAGGAAGTTGATCAATAATGGTTTGATTCTGTAGAATAACACTCGACAAATGACAGGAACCCATTAGGAAGTGAGGATGACGAACGACAGCGAGGATGGAAATGGATTGTAATATGGATTTTTGAAAAAACGTCAGGATGTCAGTTTTTCAAAGTTTCAAATTTGGCTCGGAAATCTTTGAAATTTTACAAAATCTTTTGTTGCAGTATGGAATTTCTTGAAGAAATTGCTTTTTATCATTTAGTTAGAGGTTATTAAGTTCTTATTTCATAGATTTAGGGACCATTTAATGCATTTATAACAGTTTTAAGCAAATACGCCGGGACAGTGTCCCTTTAATAATCATAATCATGACCCACCATTAGTTGGTCTGTTTGATGTTGGGGTACCCTCTGTTGGTCTTTCTAGTGGCTCATGGAGTGTTTCTTTCACTCTCGTCATTAATGAACTGTTTCCTGATGTTGCACATTGAGCAAAATACTGCAAAGCTTTCGCCCGAACCCTGAATATGTAAACAAAAATTATAATAAAATAAATCACCATAGATCAGCGAAGAGACGGCTGACACTTCAGACTAATCAATACACAATTTATAATTACCAATCTATCACAAACATTAATTCTCTGCTTTAATAAATAAATTCACAAAGTTGTACTTTTTTTGGCTGCTGATTTTAGGGTTCACATTAATTTAACTTTATGATATCTTTTTTATGGTGAGCCTGACTTGAGTTTCAATAGCAATGTTCTATTCATCAAAAACAGTGTTTTCTATTCATTCAGACCCAGTGTTTACTGATGGATGATGGATGGATGGATGAAGGGGACAGAGGAGGGGGGGGGGGGGGGGGGCAGATGGAGGGAGGAAGGAATGGATGGATCAAGGGAGAGACCAAAGGCCAAAGGTGGGAGGGTCAGACAGCTGACGGATTGTATGGATGGCCATGGGCAGGCAGATTGATGGCCAGACTAACTCACAGCTGGACTAATTCCGAACAAATTGACTGATTATATGACCAACCAGCTAACTGATTACCTGACCAACCAACCAACTACCCACTGACCTGACTGACCGAAACTAAAACTTACGTCGGTGCCTTATCAGAACATCTGGCGATAACAATGTCCAGCAAGTACTTCTTGCTGAGAAGCTTCTTTATGTTGTCATTTGGTAAATTATCTGTTTAAGAATAAGACACATTAAGAATGATTAAAGAACATGTTCGATCATATCTTTGTTAGTGGATAGGAAACAAAACTATCAATAAAAGATCTTCATTACAGTGAAGATGACGCTACCATTGCCACTTGACAAAGTTTTTAATGATTAATTTTTGACATCTTTTTGACAACTTTACTGAGTTCCGTTTTTTGGCGCCACATTTGAAAGAAACAATTTACCATTCAAATTTCCCGACTCTGCCTCCAACACTCCTTGGATTTTGATTGGTCAAGTCGAACGGAACCCATCCGAAAGTCATCCAAAAATGTCAAAAATTAATCAAAAACTTTGACGAGTGGCAATGGTAGCATCATCTTTACTGTAATTTTAAAAAAGACCCATCGTGTACTCACCATCTGAAAAATTTCTGTCAGGCTCGACTAGCAGTAGTGAAATAACATCCAGTGCAAAAATTCTGTAACTTATCTGTGAAGCAACAAAAATTGTTAAATTTCCTAGTAGTTTATGAAATAAACATTTCTTGGAAAGCATGGGGACTGTAAAGTCTTTATAGAAAGCTATTGGGAGTAACTGGAAGTGATGCACAACAGTTCTGCACACAATTTCCCCTGGCTGTACATGTTCCTGATGCTGCCAATAATCCTTAGCTTTTGCTCACGTCCTAACCCAAAGATCTAAATCATTGGTCTTACTCTTCAGCAAAAAAACTTTAACTTTGTGCACAAACTACTGTAAATTCATGAACACAAAAATACACTACATGTTGATAATTAACATTCAGAAGTTTGTACCTTTGGCATTCTTGGAGTACTTGTTGATCCATTCCATAAGACTCGCAAAAAGACTGACTGGCAGATTTCTCATGATGTCAACTACTGCCTGCAAAATAAATTCCATTAAAGAATAGTAAAGCACAGCCTAGTGGCTCAACAGGCGGCACTTAACTCTCACGACTGGTTTCTGTAACACGAAGCAGCTAGGAGTGCTACCACATCTCCCAGCCTCCCACTAACATTTTGTCATCATTAACTTGATTTCAATCTCTCACCTTAGCCACAATGCCCCTGTACTCGGCTCGCTCAGGGCACTTGGTACAGAGGTGTTGAACAAGAACTTGGACAGCATTCAGCACTTCGTTACTCTTCTTACTTGTCATATGACTGAAAACCATAAATAGAGAGTACAGTAAACGCCAAACTAAAATTAATGTTCTAATTACAGTAACAGTGTAATTAAATTTCTTTGTGGTGGAGGGGTGGGGTAGGATTCTTGTACCAGGTGGATATTATTTTGCAAAAGCCCTTCTGGATGACCAGTTGATTGGAGAATTATGTCTGTAGACGTTTTTTCCTCAAAATTTCCTTTTGCCTGCTGTCCTCGCACATAGGCATGCTTTAATTGTTAGATTTTTTTCCTACTTTATCTGCCGAATATCAAAAACATCTTCAGGCGTGAAAAGTGATGAAATCGATCACAAGTGGTACAAGTCTATGGTCTCCTCGTGGCCGGTTTAGGAGTCATAGGTTAAATACAGGTAAAGGTCAAGTCTTCACGAGCCTAGTGGCCCACAACTGCCGAAGCGTGATGAAGCATGAAACGACTAGGAGTATTGCTACTCCCCTGGATGGGATGCTAGTCCATCGCAGGTTACCACCCAGCATTTTGTTGCCGGTACCCATTTATACTCATGGGTGGAGAGAGGCACTGTGAGAGTAAAGTATCTTGCCCAAGAACACAACACAGTCACCCCGGGCAAGGCTCGAACTCGGACTGCTCGGTCCGGAGTCCAGCGCGCTAATCATTAGTAAAGTATCTTGCCCAAGAACACAACACAGTCACCCCGGGCAAGGCTCGAACTCGGACTGCTCGGTCCGGAGTCCAGCGCGCTAATCATTAGGCCACCACAGAGTAAATACAAGTACGCCGATATTTACCAGATAAACTTGACAGCTTGATCTTTGATGGTCTGAACATCTCTGGGGACTACACCATTACTTGCTATCGACCCTCCAAACACCATAACGACATTTGAGATCAAGTGTTTAAAAACCTGCCAACATTAAGCAACATTTTTAAATTTACACTGTAAGTGGGACTTCAAATATACCAGTGATATGTGTCCCTAAAGGTTACTATTAAAATTTTAATTGAACAAATTTAACAAGTGCATGACAAATCGGTAATTTGAGTATAAAATGTCTACCAGCTAAGACAGTCAAATCTCCTGCATGATAAGTTGCAAAGATGTTTACAAGATTAGCTAAGATTACACCTGTAATCCATGGATTCAGGTAGTTGTGGCATTGTCTTTTACTTTGTTTTCGTAGTAATTTTTCAGCCACAATTGATGTAGAATGCGAAATATATGAAATGAGATTCTTGTACATTTAATGGGAGCTGGGACCGAACTGATCTTGAGTTCCACGCTATGTCACGTGACCCAGTTCTGTTTTCTTTCCATACAAGCAACATTCTTTTCCCACCCACCCAGCCCTTTGCCAGTCTGCAAGTTTATGATGTGTGTACATAATTTCTAGTTCAGTTGTCAGTGTACTCGGTCAGTGTGTATTCGGGGTGCATGCCCAGTAAGTTTTCTAAATAAAGTGCTGTTGTATTCTTGTATGGCAGACAATTGCATTTAGTGTGTGAGAATGGCCTTTTCTTAATACAGACTTGTACCCAGTCACTATTTATCTGGTTAGAAACAATTTTAGCCAAGGGAATCTGGAGTGAGATTGATTACGTGGTACGTGGGGCATTCTGGGAAGACCCTGGGAAGGCCCCAGAATGCCCCACATGCCGTGTAATTAATCTCGCTCCAGATTCCCTCAGCTACAACCAGATAAATAGCAACTGGGTACGAGTCTGGTAGATGTACATGTATGTATAAAAAAACTCATAACGTAAACCTACAGTGCGAGTGATAACTCCAACATCACCATGGAGGGGTGAACAAAGAACACCAAGGCCCTGTAAAAATAGTGTTACAGTCAACTCTCTCTAAGACGGACACCATCGGGACCGGCACCAACTGTCCGTCTTAGAGAAGTGTCCGGCTTATAGAGACTTTAGATACAGTAAAATGACTGAAAAACCGGCCCACAGGAACCAACGCCAGGTGTCCGTCTTACAGAGGTGTCTGTCTTATAGAGGTATCCATTAAGAGAGAGTTGACTGTATTCGCAGTTACATCAGACTTGCTAATATTATTATTATCACCCCCAAGCCTCACTTTCCAAGTGTAAACCTGTTAAGTTTGTCATCAGCAAATTCCCAAAGCAGCACAGATGAAAATATTACTCACACAAAAACAGTGCAAAGGTGCCTACGTTTGAAAGGAATATTATAGGGTGTGGTTCTAGAGGGGCGGGCATACATGAACAGGGCACGAAATTGCGCCTGATACGGTCGCCAATGCGCCCAAGTTTTCCACGTTGGCGACCAAATCCTGAAAATTAGTCGCCAAATTGGCGACTACGCCGACTAGAATTCTGACATCTTACCTGAAGTTTTCAGTTCTAACTTTGCCAAAAAAGTTAATTTCGTGCCCTGATGAATATTTTTTTTGATTTTATACTTTTGCTCAGAATCACTTTGCCAACTTATTTTCACGTGCCTAGCAATGCGTGCATCTTCTCTTTTTTTTTTGTCAAAACCTATCATTCCAAAGGATTTGGTCAAAGCTATGGCCATCTCTCTACAAAAGGCAGGGCTAAAGTACAGGTCACAGGTCACAGGTCACAGGTTACCCTAAGGCTAGCCCTAACCTAACTCTAAAGCTAATCCTAACCCTAAGGCTAACCCTGATGTTAGGGTTAGGGTTAGGGTTAGCTTTAGAGTTAGGTTAGGGCTAGCCTTAGGGTAACCTGTGACTCCGACCTGTGAAATGCAGGGCTCGAAATAGAAAAAAATTATAGCCTGCCATTGTTTATATTTTTGGCAGGCCAAACAAATTTTGACCTGCCATTTCTTTTTTGGGCCTGCCACATATTGAAATTTTTACTAAATTTTTCATTGATTCGTGGAAAGGAATAGTAGATAAAGGAGCATGGTAAGAGGAGAAGAAAATGTCACAAAACCAGTCCAGTAAATTTCGCCTGCCATTTTATTATCCATTTGGCAGTTCATCGTTATTTTCGCCTGCCAAACCTGGGCAGGCTGCTATTTCGAGCCCTGGAAATGTGACCTGTACTTTAGCCCCGCCCCTCTACAAAAGGCAAGGTGTCAATGAGGAATTGCAACGGGTCAATACACATGGACCTCATCAAATCATCTGAAGCTTTCCATTAATTTGTCGGTTCAGATAGCCAACCTTGATACGTTGGTCAATAATATTATTAGTGTAGGTTCTAAAATAACACAGTCTTATGAAAAGTGATAACATAAAAGGATTTTAAAATGGATATTTCTACTTGTTACAATTTATTCCAAAACATGATAACTACTTACAATGTACGCCAAGGATGCAATGGACTTGATTGAGTAAATTTGGTTCCTAGAAGAAGAAATATTAAATAAAACTGAGAAATGATTAGTTTTTACCAATGATTACCAAGACACTAATAATTTACTGCTAATAATTAGCAGTTAGTACAACAACTACACCTGGGTTTTTTCCCGAAAAAAAAATGGCAATCTAACAAAATCTAATTTTTCTGTGCAACAAGGACCACAAGTTGGTATCCCCTAACCCTTATGGGTGCATGCTGTCCGAAAGTAGAACTTCAGCTATAATTTATAATAATTTATTATGTATCTATTAATTACTCTCTAATGCATTCATATTATTTATTCAAATTTTCAAAACATGGTTCATGAAAATTACAGCATTTTTACTGCAACTACGCTAAAACCCGAGTTTTATCATTCCGATAAGCCTTGAAATCACACAAAAGTTGAAGAGCGAAAGGAGAATGAAGAGAGTGGAGGAGAAAAAGAGACTGGCATACCTGAAATTAATTTTATATTGCCCACTTTTGAGCGTAGGGAAAATGGTGAAATTTTCATGTACCACGTTTTGAAAAATCAGCTATACATGTCATCAGAAGCTTATCACCTAGGCGATAAGCTTCTGATGTCATGTAATGCATGCAGTGCTCGAAATTAAAAAAAAATCCAAGTTGTCCTTATGCCAAATGCCGGACAACCAAACCCCTGACTTTGGTTGCCCTGATGACTGCTTGGTTGTCCTTAAAATATTATCTCACCTATTGCCTAATTATGAGTTTTTGACTCAATTTTCACAATTCTCTGAAGTGCATTAATTCAAATAATAAATTCACAATGTTTCACATAAAGTTAGTATATATGTAACTACTTGTTTACTTTATTCAGTGTCAAGGTTCAATACTATAACATGTCTGAGCAAGGCTCGAAATTACTAGTTGCCAAATGCAAATTTTTAGTTGCCAGATTGTAAAATCAAAATAGAAGCTAGTTTAATTTAAAAAAGTGTTTAAAATCATTATGGTTGTGAAAATAAAAACAAAACAAAACAAAATATTTTTGCAAAACAAGCTTTAAAACAAACAAATTACATATTAAGACTTTCCAGCCACTAACTTTGTGGCTAACGTGAGCCAGACACGATCGCAAGTAACCAGAGACACAACCCATCAGCATACATGATGTACTCATTAAGATTTTCACTAAGCTTGCAATGCATTATAGGGCGATTTGAACCCAGGAACTGTGAATGCCACTTGCGTGTATAAACTTCGATTCAGTTGATTTTGAAAAGCTTGGTTGCTTCCATTTATTACCTGACGATTACTCCTATATTTAGAGCTATTTTCCTGTGTCAAATTAATAACTCCTTTTCGTTATTCTGTTGGACATCACAGAAACGTAACGTAAGTACTTCGATCAATTTATACTTGGGTTGTCCGGTGGCTTTTTCTCGGACGACCGGGCCTTTAGTTTTTCTGAAAAATGGTTGCCCAAAACACTTTTTAGTCGTCTCGGACGACCGGACGACCGCTAATTTCGAGCACTGTGCATGTGACCTTGCACAGGACTAATATTGGGCATCAAAAATGTGATTATTGGCGCAGATGTAAAATTATAGCCATACCCAGGAAAATCATAAGCGATTTGTTCCACTGGCATGGCTTCAAGTCTCGTGGTCTCCACAAACAACTGAATGACGTGATGGGAAGCTTGCTCAGAATCTTTGAGGAGTAACCATTTAGCAGCATTACTGCATCCTACAAGAAAATAGAAAAGAGTCCCAAGATAGGAACACTAAAATATAAGGGTAATTTTCCACTGGCTGAGTGAAACAAAATAAGTGGATTCCCCCCCCCCCCCCCACCCCCCCTTCTCACACACCACTGGGGCCTGGATACAAGTCATGTGACCTGTGAGGTGGGTAGTCGTTTTTGTTGCATCCGCCATTACTGACCTACCCACCCAAAGGCCTCAGTTTGCGGCATTAGTATAATGTACAAACGTTGTAATTTTTGGTAGCTTCCCAGTTTTTAGCATGATGGTATCACTATGTGTACAGTTTTTGATTTTACTATTAAGGTCAGGCTGCGACAGTTGACTTGACACCAGTGGTGTGTGAGAATAACAATTCTCATTACCAATTACCATATATTAATTTTAATGTCAGTTCTGAGAATCTGGAGGTACATCAGTACCATAGTTATGGTTCATCTCCTTGTTGATGATTGTCTCTAAATTCTTGTCATCCTGCTGTTCTTACTACATTTTGACATTGTACTGAGAAATAAAATGTTGATCACTCTTGGGAATTAACCAATAAAACTCTGCTGAAAGTAACTCCAGTTCAAATCAAACCATCCTGAAACTCACAACAGGAATTTATTGCTTGATCTCCAATTTACCTGTATTAAAGACAGCAGTTTGACTTTTACATTAGCTTTCGCTTGCTCAGTGTTAATCTGGCCATGGACATCATCGTCCTCATCATCACCGCCATCATCATCATTATCAGAAGCGTCCTCTATCTCCATACAGTCATTATCATCTTCTATAATGCAATAAAATACATTATTATTATAATATGGCAAATTGGTCTGTGATGAAAAGGAGCATTCTGATTGGTTCCCTGAGCGGTCTTAATTTTGCAAAACGGACCGCTACGATGGAATGCTCACGGATTAGTTTCGCCAAATTCCTTTCATGGAACAAACAAAAACTGTTTTCTATTAAGTAGAAGAATTTTCCCTTCATGTCAGCAGAAAATTTTGGTTAAACTTGGTGGCCTGTAAAAATGCTATGTGTTGACAGGTGCCTGGGGGGGGGACTCATGGATAGGTTGCGCGGATTTGACAGCCATTATATTGGATTGGTATTCCATCTAGGCCAAGCCAGTAGTCAAGGAGCTGGATGTAATGACCACAGTGGAAGCCCCTGGATGTCCCAGGCACCCATCCTCTACTTATAGCAAGCAATGTAATTTGTTAAACTTCATTTACATTGCAATGTCCTTACTATACCTCTTCCACGTCTTGTCTTTGCTTTACGGCCTGTCGTAGCTGCTCCTTCTCGTCTCTTTCTCTTATTGGTTTCTGTTGAAGTTAAAACATTGATACAAAATTAACATTCTCACACACTACTGGTAGCCATGCCAAGCCAACTGACGCAACAAAACATAAAACAAAAACAACTGCCCGCCTTACAGGTCACACATGACCCTATATACCCAGGCCCCAGCGGTGTGTGAGAAAAACATTTTCCACTTATTTTGTGGAAAATTACCCTTAATTTTGACTTGAGGCTCAAAACACGGTGACATCAATATGCTAATTTATAACCCACTACAGGAAAAGACTACCAAGTTTGAAACTCAAGGACTCAACCTTGCTTTCAAACCAAAGCTCTCCATTTGCCTGACACACACAACAAATTTGAATGGATTGTTAATCCCGGTTCACACTAGACATAAAGACATGGACATAACAAAAAAAAGAATTGAAAATCATTCCTGACAAATGTGTAATTCACATTCATCATTTTTTTTTTTTTGCATTAGCTTGATCTTGTTGTTACATTATGTACGTCATTAATGTGAACCAGAGTATAAAAAATATATTATAAAAAATAAACTTAGTAACTTCTGTCATAATTAACCTTTCTGGGGCCAAAGTCGCAAGACATCCAAAGCTTTTTGGAACAACAAAGGATGGAATATCTTGTATGCTCCACTGCCTAGAAAAGAATGTATTACAAGTAGTTATTATTTTTTTTAAATAATAAATCATTATCGTCAATAGTACATTGTGATCTAAATAAAAGATTACGGCTGAATATTTATGTATATTTAATTTATTTACTTAACTGCAGTGATCATCAATCACTTAAAAGGTTAAAATCTAACTACAAGGCCATGTGGCTTATCAGGCTGGCACCAGGCCTTTAGCCAGAATTTGAAATGTGGGCATCCTGGAATCATGTCCCCTCATAAATTTGTTAAAGCTTGGGTGCATTTTTCGTCATTTTCTCCCAGCATTGGGCATCCACAGGACACCTAGATGCCCTTCTGGCTAAAAGCTTGTTGTCGCTTAACTCCAGTTTCAATAGCATGAAATGACTGGGACCAGCATTTTTGATAGGCTGCCCATTCGCCGGTACGCATTTATACTCCTGGGTGGAGAGAGGCACTGTGAGAGTAAAGTGTCTTGCCCAAGAACACAACACAGTGAGCCCCATCAGCGCTTGAACCCGGACAGCTCGATCCAGAGTCCAACGCGCTAACGATTAGGCCACCGCGTCTCCCACAATCATCACTGTAAATTTATTAATAAAAATTAATAATCATTAACCGATACTCTTCTCACCTGGTATTTGCACCAAGACTATGTAAACATTAGCTGCTAAGACACAGCTCTCAAGTTTAGGTCCGCTTTTGATGTCTGTGAGTTGACAAAACAAAACAGTTACAGTCTGCAGTGTTCCAGATATAACAAGGGGTCACAGGTCAAAAACCCAACAAGGTCAGCTACCTGACCTGACAAATTAAGGAAAAAACTTCTGACAATTTGGTGAGGCCCCTATCTATTGACCCGTCCATTGCAATTAATCATTTGACATCATTCCTTTAAAGTGCACCTAACCCCAAAAAGTTTTTTTCGCTAAATAAAATGACCACATTTTGTTGAGCATGACTGCGAAAAAATTTTTTTGATTTGGTAAAAACCTCTATTTTTTGTGCCCTGTTGAAGTACGGAAAATCGCACCAAAATCGCCGCCATTTTGTATCACGACCTATAATGAGTGGAATGGGTCGAGTTTCTGGATGTGACGTCAAATCCAGAACACGGCAAATCTGCATATCGCACATTTCACTTGTTTCTTTGTACTTGTACGATACCGTAGTTCGAAAAAATATGGCCCGATAGCTCCATTTGTTCTGCTGCTGGAGCATATCATTACCAAATACGTTGATGAATGAACAACTGACTTCAAGCTGAATTGTCTTTAGCTATTCAAGTATAATATGAGCTTACCTGGAAACATCGTTGCAGGGTACGGTGTGACATATTAAAGTTCCGTTTGTTCCATGTTCATACATTTTATTTTCATTTATCAACGGTTACAATATATGATTTGATTATAATTCACGAAAATCAAACCAATAACGTCTGTGACTGGCGAATTTACTTTCGTTCAGCTGATTTTACGTTTACTGCCGCGCCGACATAAGCTTACTTGTATTCGCCGACTTATTTTCGGCTTGGTTTGAGTTCTATTTTAAAGTAAAATTGACATACGTTAAATAAAAAAATATTATTTTCTTTCAATGTTTTGGCTTAATTTAAAAAAATAAAATAGACTATGCTTTGAACTTCTACCGGCGATCACTCGCACGTAATTAAATATGCAAGATCAGAAACAGCAACAATAATCATTGGAAATCATCGCTCCATCCGAAATCTTTCTTGCTCCAACCGACATCGCCACAACAGAGAAGGTCTTAACATAATAAAAACATGTATAAAAAGACGGGATCGGAAGTAAGGTAAAGTTTATTTTCAAAGCGAAAGTTTACAATTTAATAGCGGCGCGGCGATAAAAGCTTATAAAGGCAACCTTTGCCCTTCGGTCACACAATCCGTCATGCATTGAACATTCAAGTCTTCGCTTTTCGTGAATGGAAACTTCATTCAAGCGCTTACACTGATGAAGAGTGATATAATTTTCTCCAAATATGTTCTCGAAAGAACATAGTGGCCAACGTTTGTTTTCGACGGTGAGACGCTTCGGCGAGGTATATTTTTACCTTCCAGAATCTTCCGTTCACTGAAGTTACAAATCTTGATTATTTTCCAACGTTCGCTGATGTTTTGTAGGGCAGCGATGCTACACTTGCACCTAACGTTAAGAAACACTATGTTAAAGGACGAATAATTGGAGCAAGACTACAGTCTGTAAGAGAGAATAAAGCAAGTACATGTAATATAAAATGGCAAGAACACGGCACGCGGGAAATAAAATGTAAACAAGTAACGCGCGCCAGTAGTCTTACCATCCTTTAGCCTTCACCGGTTCGAGTTCTTCGTTGGCTTCCAGCTCCTCTTAGTATTTCGCTGTCCATTCAGCATCGACCAGCAGGTCGCCAGCATAAGCAGTAGCTTCGTCAAAGTTAGTGAAGATCGCGGTGTTCTCCGTGATCAAAATAATTTTTTGACACATCATGTTCGGCTTTCTATCTAAATGTATCTCGTATCCAGCGATAAAATTTATTTCCGAGTCCTCTGAGTCAAAACTCGTCTCAGTATCCGATGAAATGGAAGCCATTGTTAATTTGAAACAATTAAGATGACTCGAGAGCCCAAATTGAAGGAATTTTGCCGAAGAAATCCCTCGATCAACCGGGAAATGTAGAGTCAACAGAGAACGCTCACACGGTCGTTCTGGATTTGACGTCACAGCTCACTCTCCCCAGATCTCCTTTCTGCGGGTCGTGAACCATTTGGAGTTCGCCTTCAACAGGTCACAGAAAATCGAGGATTTAACCAAATCAAAACATTTTTGCGCAGTAATACTCAACAAAATCTGACAATTTTATTTAGCGAAAAAAACTTTTTGGGGTTAGGTGCACTTTAAAACTAATCTGTACATATGTAACCAGGCTCAAGCGAGCGTGACAAACTCAAATCGACCAAAATGGTTCTGTTTAATTTTGTGGTCACGTTCATAATTGTAAATGTTCAATATTGTTGTCTCCAGTTTACTCGCTACCTTACTCACTCACGCGGCTCGGTCACACATACACAATATTTAGCATGAATTAGTATAATTTCTGGAGGTGAATTAATAAAGGCCGATTTAGACGGTACGATTTTGTCGCATGCGACATGCTTACGGCAAGCCTACGACACAAATTGTGTCGTGTAAATCAAACCTACGATTATCGTGTACGACACGAAAAATGTCGTAGGATTTTGAAACATGTTTTAAAACCCTACGACATGTCGTAGCTTCAAACAATGTTAAAAGATGAAAGTCGTATACGATTTTTACATGACGCGAGTAGCGCGCGCTACAAAAGTCGCATGCGACAAAATCGTACCGTCTAAATTGGCCTTAAGAATCCAACATTCTGATTGGTCAAGAAACACAGCTTTCCCATTGGGCATTAATTTTGCTATGTCATCAAATAAACATAGCCGCTGGTTTTTGAATGAATTTTTGTTTATTCGGCTGAAGAAATCACTCCCCAAGTCTAAGATTTCCAAAGCATTATTGAGGATATAGTTCTTTCAGGACCCTCAATTTCTAACAGACAGATTCAAAAATCAATATTGTTGTAAAATTTTGGTCAATGCATATAATGCACGTTCTGATTGGTTGTTTAGTCATTTTGTATCAAGCTATGTAAACACAGTTATGATGCATCATCGCATTTTGTTGGCTTTATTTTATAAAAGAAATTGAAAACAGCTGCTTCTTGTTTACATAGCCTGATGCAGACACTCAAAAAAGTTTGGGAGAATTTGAAAGTACTTTGAATTCTCCCAAACTGTCTTCTGTGTTTTGCATCAGGCTACGTACATATGCGCACCATTTTCTATTTCCAAAATATAATAGTGCCTCTAGGCATAAAAATCTGCTCTGACCAACTGAGTAGTAATAACAATATTTATTATAAAAGTGTTGTACCTTATCACAGGACTCAATAAAAGAGTGAAGTACTGAAATCAGGACTTGGTGAGAAAAATTGTTATCTGAAAGAACTTTCCATAGACCTAAAAGAG
Organism: Desmophyllum pertusum; assembly: GCA_029204205.1. Taxonomy (NCBI): domain Eukaryota; kingdom Metazoa; phylum Cnidaria; class Anthozoa; order Scleractinia; family Caryophylliidae; genus Desmophyllum; species Desmophyllum pertusum. The sequence goes on from MU825402.1 coordinate 1,702,031, forward strand.
ATACATGTAGGAAGATATTTAGAACCATGTTACACTCAAGGTATGGTAAAGTCTTCATGAGCCTAGTGGGTCACAACTGCCTGAGAAATTAATGTTACCTTAAATGGGGTCCCATGAAACATAAAAAAAGAAACAATATACTGTAGTCGTTCATAATTCATCAAACTCAACACCTCTATTGATCCATTTACCCATGATAATCAACCTCCTGTAAGTGGACACCTCCTGTAAACGGACACCAATACAAGGTCCCAGGGGTGGGGGAGGGGGGTACTCAGGTATAATAGTGACAGGGATGTCCGAATTCAGACATCCCCATCACTATTGTATGCAGGGTGACAATCTAAAATAAGCGCACCGCCCCCTTCATCATGGAAATCAGGATTTGATTAAAAGAGAATGCTTTTAATATCAGGAAAACATCATTGGTGTGCATAGTGTTTTCAATGGGAATCCGATGTCAAATTATTTCCGTAAAATGTTGGTTTCTGAAACAATTACAATCTAGACACAACCTCTCTACAACGGCCACCTGATGTCGTTGTAGAGATGTGGCCGTTGTAGGGAGGTTTCAAAATATAACAGTAAAATGTATGGATCGGCGCACGGTCAGGACGACAAATCTTGGCCGTTGTAGAGGACCGTTTATTATTTTTCAAACACGCAATCCACTTTTTGACCTTTCCATTCATTCCTATAAAAAAATTGTTGTGGTGCATTTTCTGATCAATCTGATGTTCTATGTGAGCTATACTAGCTATCTTCCATTGTTTTACGATAAACCGATTTCAAATCAAAAGCGTCATACCTTCATTCAAACTGCCTTGGCCCACTCCAGTCGATGTCCACAGTCTTGAAATCGTCAACAAGGCTTTCAATTCTTCAACAAAGTATCTACAGTCGAAAATGTTGTTTTCTAAGACTTCCGGAAGCCCTTGCGACTCGAAAAAGTCCGAATTCCAAGCTTGATCGGCCCATTCTTTGGCAATGGAAGAGATTTGAAGGCCATTGCAAGCTGAAATTGTCCGTTCTGTTATGGAGGGAGCCATTTTGGAACAAACCAGCAGTTCCCGCCTTTTTCGTAGACAGCTTGGTAGCCGCTACCGTGACATAGCCAGCACCTCTAGGGTGGGGTAAGGTTGACACATTTTAGAAAGGCTTACGGACCTTATGAATCTAGCCACCAAAAAATGTAAAATTATTATTGACTTGAAAAAATATCGTTGGTGTAATTTATTTTTTGGACATGAAACTAAATGTTCCTAAATCTACAGAAGAAAATAGCAGTTAATTGCAGTACACCATAAAAATAAAGAAATAGTTTAATTCAGTATTCAAATTTAAAGAAAAAACTTTCTAGTTGCTTTACCTCTTTATATCAGAAGCTTGCACGCTTAATTTGCACCACGAAACTGCTAAATAAAACATAATCTCAAAAAATCGTAGCTGTTTTCCTTTGTGTAAAAGAAGAAGAAGAAGAAAAAATGTACTAATAAAAATCCCCTTGTCATAGCCATCATCTAAAATTTAATAGCTGTATTTATTGATAAATATCATAAATATCGAAAATGAACGTTGTTTTTGAGATAAAATATCGAATAAAAAGTAAATCACGGGTATAATAATGGTTTCCTCTCCCTCCCCTCCTTGGGAAATCTTTTGTTCAGTTGCCACGTGAATCACAGAGACGAACAAACATTTTATCAGCTGAGAATATGGCTTAAAACATCGAGAATCAAGAAGAGGTTTCCCAGCTCATCACTGTTATCCTTTTGAATTGGGAACGAATTTTCCTAGCATTTGAGATCGCCAGGGATCGCTCTGGCAAAAATGGTGAAAAAAGAAGGTGGAAATCCAGGCGAGAAAAGGGGAAGCAAGACCAAAGATGGCGGATCGACCGATGAGTCGCAAACATCGTACAAGAACATTGCTTTACTTTGCTTAATGATTTTCCCATCGCTATTCTGGCTTGCGGCCGTTGGCAGCGATGTTATGTCTAATTTTGGGTCCGTGTTTGGACATATTTCCAAGGCCCTTTCGGTGACTGGGTTGTTGGTGATTCCGGTCATCGCAGGGTACTTCATCAAACCACTCCGAGGATTTGTAAAGTTGTTGATTCCCGTATTATTTGCCGTACTTCTCCTTCCCACATTCCACGTGTATTTTTGCTCTCCGCTGCAAATCAAGAACGAAAATATCGGAACACAGTTCAGCTTGAAAACAACTGCCGCCGAATTTCTTCAGCAAGCTTGCGAAGATGTTTGCCTGAACAACTCGAAAATTCCTTCTTCGTATTCTATGACGCTGTTTACACCAAGAGTTTCGCTGAAAGTCAAGTTCAGCCAAATCGTAGATTTGAACTTAACAACATCAGCGATGGTTGGAGGAGAAAAACTCCCCGTGGCAAAAATCGTACTGTTGAAATCTTGGCGGAGTGTGAAAGGAAAATATTTTGCTCTACACATCATAACAAGGGTTCCAGTGAAGATTAAGAAATTCCAGGAGGGGTTAACAGCCAAGCAAGGCATGATTTTATCTGGTAGAATGGAAAATATTCCCACAGATCTCAAGAACCTTCGTAGTGAGCTGGAAAAGCAAAGGCATTTTTTGCGACCATTTATTTTGGAAGTCTTTCGGGCCACACTAATGGAAGAATGAACATAAGTAAGAGAGACTGGTAGAACTTTTTTAATTAAAGAGACTATGTCACGCTATTTTTGGCCATTCTGTTACTTAGTCTTAAAATAGATTGAAAGCACTAAATAATGGTTTCAAACCATAGAAAAACATACAACAAATACTAGGAAGCCGCAATGAAGTGCGGACGGTCAAAATTGGACAAGATTGAAAGGTTAACTTGAAAAACGAAGGCCCAACGTTTTTCAAGTTTACTTTAGTCCATTTGTAGGAAACAAGTGGTAAATAAATAAATAGAAATCATAAGTATGTTTGTTATGTAAGTGAGATTCCATCTTTGAATTAATATTTCACTGACATGTTTGAGTTTAGAGCTCATAAAAAAATAATACAGGGATGAATAGCAAAAAGTAGCATGACATAGCCCCTTTAATATATCCTAAGCCAGGGGGGGGGGGCACTCTGAGGAAATATTCAATTTAACAGAGAGCTCCCCCACCCCCCTGAGCTCATGATACTCTTTCAGAACATTTTTTTATTTCATGGATACTGAAACTCGCGTATATTATATAAATGAAACAAGTACAAGTCTAATATTTCATCGCTTACCATTTAAAATATTGCAAACAGCACAATAATATTTTTTCACAAGATCATCTAATGATCAGCTGTAAGATGGCCTGTTGTAGCAAAATGCAAATAAATTTATAATAGAAGCTGGATACTTGCAGCTCCTTATTTTAAGATTTTCCTATAGTGGTTTGATTGACACCTGTAATAACACTGGGTATCATTGGAGGGAGACGTGGTGACCTGATGGTTAGCGTGTTGTACTCTGGATCGAGCAGTCCGGGTTCGAGCACTGGCTGGGGTCATAAAGTTGTGTTATTGCCTCTCAACCCAGGAGTATAAATAGTATAAATAGGTACTGGTGAATTGTGAAGGCAACTTGAAAAAAAAGATGCTGGGGGGGGGGGAAGGAGTTACCTGCAATTAACTAGCATCTCATCCTGGGGAGTAGCGATACTCCCAGTCACTTCATGCTATGGAAACCAGAGTTAAGCACCAGCCTGATAAGCTACTAGGCTTGTAGACAGACTTTAACCGGGCAGATTGACCACCTGTTACCACAACTTTCTCTGGCTACTTTAACATGATGATTTTACCAACTTTGTTTTATATAAAGAATGTACAAATATTAAGTCACTATCCTACCCGTGCGCTCTAAGATGCCATTCAAAATCATAGATCTCCGGTGTAATGAACCAATTCCAATTCAGAATGCTCACATCAATAGTCCCTCAGTTTGTTATGATTTAGTTGTCAAACAGGCATCTTCACAGGGGTGCCATCCAGGGGGGAGGGGGATACTCCCCTATTATAAGCTATATAGAATGTGCCGCCCCAACGGGTATGGTTTTTCGGCAATTTTGTTCTGAAAATGGGTATAGATTTTGGTCTCAAATTGGGTGTGTTTTGCTTTTGCCTGCTTGTCTGAAATAGGGTATAGATTTTTCCCATTTTGGCTTAAAAAAAAGGGACTAGGTCTGAAATTGGGTCAGGAAAATCGCATATTTTGATCGGAAAATGGGTAAGAGTTTAATTAAAAAGCGGGCAGCACACCTCCACCACAAATTTTGAGGAGTATTCCCTGGGGGTGGGGGTGGTAACTCTAATAGACAACATTATTTGAATAGTACCATGTGGTGAGACAGTTGAACATTCCGATTCCCCTGATTTTTTTTTTTTTCAAAATAATCTGTGTTTTATGTGGCAATATGTTTTTGCAATGTATAGACAATGTACCAGTACCAGTCAATTTCTAAGTCTCCTGATTCCAGGGATTTTCCTATGTTTTCCATGACTTGTTACATGTTGAACATCATGACAAAATTACTCTGGGTGTGGGGGTGAGGCAGGGATGCGGCACAGTATTCAAGATGGTAGATGCATGAAAAAACATGGCTGTTTATGATACTGTAATCAAATTGAAAAAAAAAGGCTGCTGTCAATCTTTTTTCCAGCGTAGTGTGAATAAGGTATTGGATTCAAGTTGAAATCCATGTATAATAATCCACTCTTGTATCCAGACTCTATTTGGTGCCCATGCAGAACACAGACATAACTGTCTGTAATGATGAATTCTCTTCCTTTCTAATTCTTCCTTTTTATCTTGCAGAAGTGGCAAAGCTAAGATCAACAGTTTTTGACATAATGTTACAAGGTATGATAAGTGGCTTAATGAACATCAGAGACATACCTCCAAATGTAAGAAACAAATTTTGTGGAACCAGTAAATTCTCAGTAGAAAATTTTGGTTATGTTTGTTATATTGCATATTTGAGGTTCAACAGTTCAACTCCCAGGGAGGTACTCCCATATGAAAGGGGCGGTGATGTTTGTCGTCTCTTGGGTGACACGCAAAGAAATAAGAACACCGTAATACTGTGTTGGTGGTCTACACCGATCTAGACTACGAGTAGTCCCTAATTTTTCTCAGATCGAGCGGGTGAGTGCATGGAAATCTCACGCCCGCGAGAAGACGCGACGCGAGGAGGCGAGGCTAGGAGGCTAATTTTTTCTCACCTCCTTGCGTTGCGTCTTCTCGTGGACGCCAGGTTTCTACGCGCTCACCTGCTCGATCTGAGAAAAATTAGGGACTACTCGTAGTCAACACCGATCAGGGGCATGAAATCTTTAACAAGAACTGTATCTCTTAGGGGTCCCATAAAGTTTGAGCCACGCCCAGATTGGTCTCCTTTAGGGGTTTAATTCAAATTTTCTGACGAGCATCCCCATCCGTTTCACGTGGGAGTTCCCCCTGGGTTCAACTGTCTATTTTTACCAATGTTCGCAATGTGACTTATCAGGCCAACTCCCCGAGACTACGTCCCTTCATGTGAACTAGTCATGTTTGTCAAATAATCATGTTGTCATATTTGATTAAACTGGTTTGATTGTCTCCTTGTGTGTGATCTGATCATCAGACTGTGAACCGGATGAAAAATAAACCATCCACAAAGCAAGTCGGAGTTAACTGTCCCTGGAACAAATTCCCTCTGAACAAGTCCCCTTGGGTATGCCGACCTTTTATACTGTAAAATCCTGGTTATATCCCCCCCTAAAAAAGCAAAACAAAATCCATGTTCTTGTATACCTAAACCCCCCACCCCCCGTAAGATAAAGGTCCCATCAAGGCTTATCTATTTAGGGTATGTTACACAGCATTCCAAGACAACAAATATTCACCATCAAACTATTTATTTACAAAGTCACGCAATGTTTCGTCTTTCACCTAAATACACATGTCATATTTGACAACAAAGTATTATCAAGTGACTGGTCTACATCTCACAAAATAAATATTTTTTTGTTTGTTTTCACTGGTATAAAACTATATATCACACTAGCATCACATTACCAAGGTAATTATAAAAATATTTTCCCTGAGAAGCATAGCTGTCATTTGAGTTATATAAAGTATCTATATTTATATCTGGTTCCCTTATATGAAAATAATACAAAACAATCTCACAAAAATAGATATTACAATGAACTGTAACAATTTCTACCGGTAAAGATATGATAATCATATCTTGGTGTATATATATTGCTAAACTTATTTTTGGCAAATATTCTATGGACTTAATATTACGCTTGGATTTGTTGCAAGTGATTGGATTAATTAAAATGTACAGTGATACCACTAACATTGCCTTGCAAAGCAAGATAAATTAAATGAACTAATGTCAGTAATATTAATAAATACTTGTAAAATGTTTATGGATAACTTCTTGCAAAAAGTGCAATGTCTTTAGAAGTTATATTTAAACATGAAATAACTTATGCAAGCATAGGCTCACTTATAGTATTCTCAGGTATTAACCCCCGATTTATCCCCCGATTATCTACCTCGGGTTTCACTTGTGGAGCATGAAGCTTACTAATGTGACGCGACAAGTGACTAGGGTTGTTAAAAGCCTTTGGACACTTGGAACACTGATAAGGCCTCTCCCCGGTGTGAATGAGAATATGGCGCTGCAAATTGCCAGAAATTGAAAAGCACTTTGAACAATGAGGGCACTGATATGGCTTTTCCCCTGTATGGACCCTTGTGTGAATAACAAGCGCGCTTTGCTTGCTGAATGCCATTTGGCAGTGCTGGCACTTGAATGGTTTCTCGCCAGTATGGCTACGAATGTGCCTAACTAGCATTTGAGAATCATTAAACGACCGAACGCAAAACTGGCATTTGTAAGGCTTTGTACCTATGTGAACTAACAAATGTTTCTCAATGGACTGAGAGTCACTAAAAGCACGTCCGCAATATTCACACTTGAAAGGTTTCACTCCGGTATGACTGTAGGTATGCTTTTCCAGGCTTGTATTGTCATTGAACCCTTTACTGCAGTAATGGCACTTGAACGGCCTCTTTTTGCTGTGCACAAGCATGTGACATTGCAATCCATCCGCACGTGTAAATGCCCGTGAACATTCAGGACACTTGAACGGTTTCTCACCAGTATGGGTGCGCTCGTGAGACGTCAAGTGAGAATACCACTGGAATCCCTTGTGGCAAAATTGGCAGATGTACTTTGCATTCCTTCTTCTCCCTTTTCTGGAAAGGTGGTTTCCATTTTCATCAACATCTGGAAAACCACCTGGCGAGCGGTTTTCCTTTTGAGTCGGGCTGTAGTTCTCTTCTCCTTCTAGTTCACTGTAGTCCTCCTCCTCGTCATCCTCGTCATCCTCCTCCTCTTCCTCCCCCTCCTCATCTTCTTCTTCTTCTTCGTCATCATCTGACATGCTCTCACCATTCTCATGATAAGCATGCGCGAGAGCTTCTTTCTCAGAAATGTACACGCGTGGAGCAGCAGATTCCATCTTGACAGTCCACATGCCTTGTTCGGTTGGTGGCCCGGCCTGGATGCCGTAATCTCTCATGACGACAGTGTATGAACCATCTTCATTGTCTTGGGGTGAGCCGGGAGGAGTGATAACACAGCTGGATTTGTTCAGCGTAGGATTGTGACCAGGAGACTTGGACATCCTCTCGTCACACTGTAGCTCTGTGCCGGAACTCTGCTGTGGGTAGCCCTCGGGTGGCAAGGAATTGTCTCTGATTTCACGATGAGGCATTGCTGTTTTTCTCCTCTTTGCTCCCTTTGGTGGCTGGGTTGGAAGCTGACTTGTCTGGATTATTGTAGGTACCTCCATGGCTGGAACCCTGTACACAGGACTGCGCATAAAGTCTGGAGGTGGTGGTGCGTAGACAAACTTCTGTGGGTCTTTACCATCAGGGGTGTACTGAGGAGTTGGTGGTTGGCTTGCATTCTCAACAGGGTATGGCAGCGATGGTAAATGTACTGGCTTCTGATCTGGATACTGCTGTGGTTCACCTGGTGGTTTATTGGCTGGATAATAGTGCACCGGCATTGGACCAGGCTTGTCAGGCTGGTAGTGTGCTACAGGAGCACTGTGAGGTGGATAGTACGGCTGGGGCGGTCTCTCGGCTTGATACTGATGTGGAGCAGGAGGTACTGGCCCTGGAGCTGTCTGCACTGATGGCGACGACTGACTGGTAGGTACTTGTTGGGTAGCTGGAGGATATGGTAATGGCACAGGAATGACATGAACTGGGTAGGGGGTCTGGTTTGGTGCCGGTTGATATTGAGGTGGGTACATAGGTGGTCTTGTAAATTTCTGATCCTGTGGAGGGTATGGATGTTGCCCTGGAACTGGGTAATGTTGAGGTGGAGGTGGCCTCGCTGCTTGCACTGGGACAGGATATGGCTGAGAGGTAACAACTGGAAGACCAGGAGATGACAGCTGTTGCGGCGACACAGGTTCAGACTTTGTGAACACATGTGGTGGAGCTGACACTGGTTGCGCTGCTGTCTGCGGTGGGTAAGCTTGCGTTGAGATGACCCTTGGATCAGGTGGAGGGTATGGCATTGCAGCCATTGGAGGATTGTTTGGTCGTGGTGGGTAACCAGGCTGTACCATTGGTGGCGGCAGAGGATGAGCAGCTCCTGGATTAGACATCATTCTTGGTTGATACATGACAGGTCCCTGAGGCTGTTGTTGTGGCAAGTGATGCTGAGTATGTGTCGGCCCCTGCACCTGTGGTCGAGGGGACATGGCGGGAGGCGCTTGTGGCTGTGGTGGTGGTTGTTGTGGTGCTGTGGGATGGGCCTGTTGCTGGTATGCAGGCTGGGACTTGGCCTCGCCATTCTTACCCACTGGTGAAAACAAATTGGGAGAGCCTGGAACCTTTTCAAGAATGGCGGCTCCAGGGACGGCCTGATACTGCACTCCAGCAGAACTTGGAATGGCGTACACTGGGAGATAATGGACAACAGGTGCCGCAGAAGGTGCAGAGGTTTGCACTGGTGCTGTCTCCTGGGGGTTGGCTCTTTTCTTGGAATATAATGTTGTGGTGGTGGAGCAGAAGCTGGTACATTATTAGCAGCTGATACATTACAGCGGTAATCTTCATTTGGGCGATGCGCTGGTGCAGCTGGAACTGGGCCATTTCTCGTTTCCTCAGGATAAACAATGTCCATCTTTTGCCCGATCGAGTGAACCTCGACGATCTTGACATTGTCTAAGCCAACATTGTTCACAGCTGGCGCGACTTCGCGTCTCTCGCGAGGGAAATTTCCGGCAGCCGCTGCATAATTAAATTGCTTGGCGCTGTCTGGATGGGAAGCCTTTTCATATTTAAATCGTGTGGACTTTTCTTGACAGCTCGCTGAATGCGTGGGCGGATTATAATAATAACTGCCATTGGGGTTCCCCTGAGACTTGACTCCCTTGGAGTTTGCCGCCGCATAATTATGACTTTTCCTTTGATGCGTGTGAGAGCCTTGTTCATGCGGAACATCCGTGTTGGAACTTGTGTCGTGGCCAAGTCCTGGAGGCTGTTTGCCATTCCTGTGTTCGCCTTCCTGCGCAACTTTGTAGTAATAAACAACGTTTTTCTTTGGGCCTTTCTTGCGCGTTTTTCTCGGTAGACCTCGGTTTGCCACGCGTGGAATTTCTGTGACGGTATTTTTGTTTGTGACAAATCCATCGGCTTGGCAGACAGGATGCGAGGCATGAGTTAATAGTCTGTCTTCTGCTGTGCTCTGCGAATGTTTTCGCTTGAAATGGAGACGAGCGCTAGCGGGCGGCGATGACTGAAAGTCTGTAGGCGGTGAAACTTGAGCCTCTGGTCTCGATAAGTACACGTTGCTGTGAGGATCTGAGAAAAAAGTCAAATGGCAACATGAGACGTGAATACCGTTAGTGAAAATAGCTTGCGGTTAGCAACAACGTGCGGTCTTGTCCACTTTACACGAAACTCAAAAAGTTTTCCGATCCATGTCAAGAACTAGTACTTATATTTCGATAAAGAAACGGGCGATTTTTGAGCTGCGAATCGAGTCGACACAAGGCGAAATAAATCAGAATAAATAAGTCGAGGGGCGCGCTAATTAACTATTCAAAATCTGAGCAGTAAATAGAAAGCGCGGTAATTAAGTTAGAGAGCTAAAAAAAACTCGTAAAACAAATTGTAGCATTTGTGAACCGCTCGGAATGCGGCAGAAAGCTTGAGAGTACAGTTTGCTGCGCGCTTAGAAGCTTAGATAAGCAGAACTTGCACGCACTTGTTCGAATTCTGATCAACGCGGGCAACAAGCTATTTATTGACTCCGCATAAAACTTGCACGAGTTTACAAAAGTTTCAAAACACGCGTCGAGTACAGTGACTCGAACTCAACACACATCCCCGACTTTCGAAACCACCGGAACAAAGTAAATTCGAAGGAGAGGAGAAAATTTCGAAGAAGTTTGCCCGATAAATTTACGCAACATCGAAGCGTCAAACTCACCGGCAACTCCGTTGGAAAATTGACCGTTCTCATGCGCGGACTGTGAGATTTGTCCCTCATCTTTCTTCTTTTCCTTTTTGGCTTTGATTAAGAATGCCCGTGGCATGATGACAGCGACGAAACTGGAGAAAATCCTGGTGAGCGATTCCCGTGGTTGTGTCCACTTCAAGGATGCTGACGAATGCTGCCGTTAACTGCTCAACACACAGCATTAAGGATATTAGCATGAGATACGACATTAGTATTCAATGCTCATTCGACGGGAGAATTCCGCTGGGTGACGTCACACGGTTGAAATATCATGAATTTGTAACTCCCCCGCCACTTTCACCCGGGGTGGCGCGTGTGACTTGAATGCAACATGTAAAACATTTCCTACAGGATGGCAAAAACTTGTGGGGTTAAAGCTGATACGATTTGTGATAACCAATGGTGATTTGGCGAGAAGGACTGTCAAGAAGCGAGAAATTCCGCCACATGAAGCATGAGTCAATATTAGCTCACTGCCGCTACCCCTATCGGGTTTATTTTTCACACCGGAAGTGAGCGATTATGCTACGCTTCGGCGATTCGAATTCCTCTACTTAATTACGCGCACGGAATTGTCCCCCGCACGTGCGAACCCGTTTTCGGTGGAAAGTTCTTCAACTGCACGAGTCGAAGACAGGATTTCGCGGCAGCTGAACGATTTTAGATGCAGAGAAGTTGTGATTTAACGATAATTTTGCGCTTGAATTCCCCAGTGTCTCCATGCAAATTTACATTTTGTTCTTCAATGTCAGACACGTGTTGAGGCATTCACGTCCCTTGGACCGTGGCTAATTTTATTGACGTCATTGCAGCTCGTATCAAAATAAGCCAAAAGAAGAGAAACTAAATCCTTCGAAATTCCTGTCACATACTATTATAACCAGAAATAGCTTTGTTGTAAGTGAGAAGTGATTGCGAAAACTTATAATTAACCCGTGTCGTCCATTCCGAATTTTACAAGTTTCTGGTGATAACAGACCTCATCCGGCACAAGCATTGTTATCACTTCAAAAGAGCAAATTAGCATAACTAGTTTTTCGAGATTACTAGTGAACAAACATGAACAACAGACTTTGACTTTTTCACCGCAAATGAAGTCTATTAATAGCAGTTTTCGTTTAAAAAATTTTATCAAAAGTTTCATCTGAGATTGCTTCTATATCCGTTTACTGAATATCGGCGCCGAAGTTTCGTCTGCTCCATTTAACTCATATTTTTTCCTTTTCGTTGATTCAGGTTTATTATTCAGCAATTCCATCAAAATACCCTGTGTTTGTTTTCTACTGTTATGGAAACCTTTTGAAAACCTAAAGCCCGCCCCTTTAAAAACAAACTTTTCACTTTCGGTCCAAAACTTGAAATGCTTCTTTCGTGGCAACTTTCGAAGCGATTTTTATGGCCCTCTTTTAGTATAGCGTTCCATTTCCCCCCACAAAAGCAATATCTTCCGTTAATTTGATACGAGATAATCGGAGATAACATTTTTCTAGTAAAATATGCATTCTTCAGTGGCGTCCTTGTGCTTTTGAAAGTTCCTGGTTTTATTCAAATGAAGTTTCCCACACGCTCAAGAATGCACTATAATTAAACTTATGTTTAAAGATGAGGCTGCTTAAAAGCTTTCATGTTCTGTTTGGGTTTAATAAATCGTCCATTATCATGGTTTGGCAAGTTAAATCACTAATTGATTTACTGCCTTGGGGTTTTTAGTGGCTTTTTTTTGTTCCAAATTACACTTGGTTTAAAAAGCGGTTACATCATCCTACATCATACACAAATATGATCGCAAACAATCTTTTGTTTTCAATCTCTTCATAACAAACCTGTTCACTTTTGAGGCTGACAGAGAACAACAAGACCTAAAAATCAAAATGCAGACCAAAAATTTTGACATGGCACGATTTTACGGACGATGTTGGAGTTTCGGAAATAAAGCACGTTCTTCAGTGAAATCATCAAACATTTTTTACCAAACAGCGGAAAACAATTAGGTTTGTTATCCGTTTGAACCTTTCAGATACAATGCAATTATATTAAAATGCAAAACGGGAAGAGTTTTAAGTCAACCGTGAATGGGGGCGGAGAAATGAAGCAGAAAAAGGTCTGAAAAATACTTTCTGTAGCAAAACAATGCGCTCAGATCGAAAGCGAACTCCGATCGAACCACTCAAATAAGTGATTTGCGACTTTGAAAACGCATTAACTTGGATTGTAAAGCATTGTTTTTAGCGCGTTCCGTGGTTCGAAAAGTCTATTGCTTAGGAACAAACATACCACCGGTCAAATTAGTTTTCATACCGTCGGACGTTCGGTCTTCTATTGTTATCAAAAATCAAACACAAGGGGTCCAATATAATGGGCACTTGTAAATTAAGTCGGCTACCAGGATACCAAGTAAACAAATCACAGAGCTCGGAATAAAAACTCGTCCATTTCAGACGAATTGAAACGTTCTTATCTTGAGATTGCAGAAATACGATGGCTTTATTTTTGTGGGTGATAGTCAAACGCATTGCTTTAGCATTGCGTAGTGCCTATAAAGTAATGACACGTACAACTCTGTGCGAAAACAATACAAATCTAATAATCTCGGCCCTTTTGACCTAAACTCCTCCCACAGACGCTGTGATATTTTCGTGCGAAATAAATTTCCGCTTTGAAACAGACCTGGGGAATGTTGTAGATTTCACCCAAGAAAACCACTCAGTGTTGCTTACACGAGGTAGCGTTAAGGCATGGCTACGCTTTCCCCTGAAAAATGGGCCATGAACACCCTAACTCGCGATGTTGTTTTTAAGCCAACGCATCATGAAAGACAAAAAAGTTGCAAAACTACTGAAGCGGACAATTTCTTAAAGCAGTAATATTGCACGTGATTTGCATAAGAATTGGGTTGGGTTTCGCTTAAAAATTGTCAACATTCGTGCTGTTTTCCACTGTTTGTTTGCTCGATATCCCCGATAATAACAAATCGCTCAAAACTCCGAAAGTAGACCTTTAAAACAATCCTGGACTACGTATTCGAACAGGTTTTGTGCGACAGTGCAAAAAAATAACAACTTTTACTGAAAAGCGAATGTTGCTTTGTCACTTTGCACTCCACTGGCTTTTAAAATAACAGTGGGTGATTAAAAACCCATTTAAAGTCGGAACCCTTTTAAAAACACTGACGCGCGAATGTCTCTGTTATAAACACCTCATTCCAAACAACTTTGACCCTACTTAATTTCAGATCTTTTAATATTAAAAAAAGGATTTCGATTCATTGCTTAGAAAAACAAACCATGGAATATGTTGAGACCAAACGGTCATGAAAGTAAAACAGTTGCCATCGTTCAATATCATGCGCAGATTAAATTTAAAACGCGGTTATTGTTGGTTTCAACGCTGACATTAAAATTCCTTCAGAGACGCTACGTCTATTGAAAGGAAAAGGAATTATGGTGGCATTAAACACTTTTGTTCCTTTACAAAGAAGTTTTTTTATCTTCGGTTCAAGAGTTTTGCGTCAGAGTATAGTTAAACACACACTGATCGTGGCGGACATCACGTAAATAAAATATATTCGAGAACATTTGCAAACTTTCGGAAACTTTGTGCTTGCAATTATCACGAGTACAGCTCAGTGGTTTTTATTCTGGGGGGACAGTATTCACTGTCTGAAGAATTAAAGACTACATTTTCTGACTGAATAAACGCATCCGTGAAAACGCCAGCAATATCGAGAGAAGATAAAGTATTTTACTTTCGACACTTTAGTATGGGCCCTTGACCATTTGACTGCTTTTTTAATTATATTTCTAATTCTACCCACACAGGAAAAAATAATGCTCATATCAAAATTCTCAGGTTCGATTAAACGTTTTGAGTTACAAAATTAGAGAAAGCTGAGTGTAAACTTGTTGTGGTTAGAAGTCAAATTTGAAATTCCTGACTGTTGTTCTCGTGTGGTCTAAAATTCTTTATACACGAGCGTCCAATTTTCAAGAATACCAAATAATTCAATTCACGTTCAATTCGGATAGTATTGTATCCTTAATTAAGCTTTCGAGAAAATAGTCTATTGCGCATTTTTGCTATGTGAGCTGTAGTCACTTTCTGACACTTTCCAAATCTTCAGTTGTATTAAAAAATGTGAAAATAAGCAAACATTCCAGCCAATATGTAATGCAACTAATATTCTCATATTATGGCATGCTAAAGGGTCCTCCTAAAAATCAAATGCGGAGGTTCTCAGAAATGAAAGTGAGCATTCAATAGAGGCCTTTTTTCATTTTAACTGATCTCTTCAAATTAAAATTAGCAGTTTTCAGTCAAACTTTCGTGAGTATACATGCATTGTAAAAACGGATTGGGTCCTCGGCAGTTCAAATCCAATATACTTTAAATTTATTCCGTTTAGAGTAGTTCGAAAGCTTAATTTTAAATGAGATTTTAAGCTGACTGGAACCTAGCGTTAATTTTCCGGTTACATGATGTGTTTGCGGTAAACTAATTGTGTGCAAAGGAAACCGCTTTCATTGTTAAAAAAAACTAATTAACCGAAACACTCAATCTAGAGTCGCTCGCAGACCTTCTTGGAAAATCTAGAAGATTTATTATTAAACTGTGGACATTTCAGTTAAATTATATCGTTTAAAAAATTAGGCGTCTTGGGTATATATTAGTTACCGACCGATCGAAGCTGGCGGATTCGATGATTTTAACAAAAAGCTACCTATATATAAATCAGTAGATTTGAAAAAAAACATTTCGTGCGAAAGTCCCAAACCGGTGTTCTATGAAAACATTGGAACTTTTGAAAAGGCTATTATACCATACAAACGCATGATCTATATTGCTGACCTTCTTAGAAGGCAGGTCAAGTGGAACTAACAAACAGCAAATTAGTTTTTATCCCATGCGAGCCGTGAAAAAGTTGAATATGTAAAAATGTACTTTGTCGCAAAGATTTGTACTTTTCCGGCTTTCTTCGTTCGTTTGAATTAAAACTTCTGCTGTAGTGCATGTATTTAGACTATTTAGAAACAATTTGTCGTATAGGATGAACACAGTCGATGTTTGTCAGATATTTTGTCGATCGTCGTTGCAACCTGCCTGCGGTGAAATTGATCAAGCGGAGATTTTTGTGCTTTCTCTCGAACTTTTCAAACTTTTGAATAAATTATTATTTGCATTTTTAATATTTTTAGAGTTTCGCGAGCAACGTGAAAAGTTCATCCAACATAATCGACTGCACACTTGGAAACACGTTTACAACAGTGATTGTAGCCGAAAAATGACACAGAAAAGGAAAGCGTGTTTTGGTTTGTTGTGATCGAGTTGCTCCTCGCTTTTGCATTTTTTCCTGTTTGGCGGTGTTTGTTTATTTGCCCCCGAGCAACGGTTTTGTTCATCAGTAGATTCAGTACGATTGTTTTCCTTAACACCACGCTTTCTTCTTTGATTTATCTCGCAAACAAAGAGTTTTAATTTCAATTATCATCAGTGAAATATTTACGTCGATGTTCGGGGTAGGTTCGCCAAGCGTTAGAGGAGGAACTTTTCTCACGACAATATCGTCTGACTATCAGAACAATTTTGATGACTACACTCGAAAGATCTCAGAAAATCGATGGCCAAAAACGGAAAAAGTTTATGCCATGCAGGGCGACTCGATAACAGATAAAAGAGGCGGATTGGCTCCTTAGGTAATTACTGCGTGTTATTTTGCACAAATACGACTTTTTAGAAACTTCATTCTTTAGAAATCCAACGAAGCGTGCGAAGCTTGTTCACGTGGAATCCACGCAGTTCGCGCACGAGCCCACGCGTGTTCGTTTCAGGGCCGGCGAAAGACATGAACAAATCGGAAATATCGATGTTTATTTTATAACGTGCTCAATGCTGTGTCCAATGATCTATTAAAGCCTTCATCGAGGCATTAACACTTCATTTTAAAGTACAAAGTACACGCGTTTTACAGGTTTTATGTACATGTTTTATAATAGCATTCAAGCATTGTATTAATTCCATTGTAACCTGCTAGTGCTACTAAAAAGTGCTTCTAAAAGTATTAGCGACGCCATATAGAATACTAAACCGTCGTTATTGTTCTGTGAAAAATAAACTTGCTCGTACGACATATTAATCAACATAATTGAAGCTAATTGCAGGCAGAAGAAAATAACGTGAACCGCATTGTAAATAATTATTTCTGCCTTATAAATTCAATTCCTATCTTTGCTCCTGCAGCGAAACGAATAGTCTAGCACTGCGGACGCAGTTTCATCGGTTTCAACTCAGACTTTGTCGGTGCATATGCTACAGAAATTGACGTGGATGCAAATATCAGCTCAGTTTATTGAAACAACGCCGAGCCTGATAAAACTCCTGAAACCCGTGAAAATTATGTGGACTTCGCCGGAAAGACGCGATCCGAAAGTTTTAATCGGTTGACAAAGTTCATTCATAAATAACAACTGAAATACAGTGGTTTTTTATGACGAAAACAGGCCGCACGGTATTGAACGAATGTGGTCCCTGTTGCCTGTTTGAAATTCAGACACGTTTTTAAAATAATGAACGAAAAACTTGAAGTTCGTTCATTAAATCGGGGATGTCATACACATGTAGTGGAAGTAAACAAGTGAGATTCGTCATTCAAGTTTTGTTTACGGGATGTTTGTATATTTGCCGTTCTCCATTAAATGTAGTTTGCTTCAAGTTTGTTTCTAATGGGCAATAATTATGTTTTATGAGTAGGATTTTCAAGTAGAGCGTTCGACTGTGTACACTCCATGTTTGGCTTCCTGTCAGGCTTTCACCCCGACACCTCCGATTTGCGAAGCTTTGCTAAGCCGGTTTGATTCGGCTCATTTCTATAGCAAGATATGTTTTTGGCTCTCTTAATGTTTTCTCTGGAAGGACTAGATATGAAATATTCCTTGTTGGCACGCGTCGGACGTTGATTTCTTGCATTTCTAGCCGGACCCGGCATACATTTTTCAGATTTATACCGGGTAGATGAGTCGTTTGGAACGGATATCATTATTTGTCCTTGTCCAGAGACTGCTGTTGGAGCTTCTACGAAGCTACAAGAATTCGTTTAGAGAGATGTTCAGTTGTAAGCCCTGATATCTCGTGTTATCTCTTGCATCAATTGTATCCTTTGTTCGTTGTGTGACATTCTTGCACCACAATATAGAAATATAAATATTTCATGCAAGTCGACTTTTTTGCGTTTTGTATATGTAGTCTCTTCAAGCCTTCTGAGTACTCTATGTTTTAGTTTGAACGCGGAGTTGTAACGGATTGGAACGCACATGTTTGATTCCATTTCAAGCAAGGCTTTGCAACTGGAAATGGCTACAATACAACAGCATGATGTCAACATTTGAGCGGAAACTGTTTGACGACGTCCTATTTTTTTTAGTCGCTGAGCTCACCTCAGCTTCAAATGACTCTTTTTATGCTATCAAAACTGTTATATTTTACGCTACGCGAAAACCTTTTTATAACTTTCTTGTTCTGTTTGATGTAATATGTCATAATAGTATGGCAATATCATGTGGCGCGGTGACCTTGATGCCTCAAATAAACTAGAACAATGAAAATGGCATACTGTGGATTGTCGAGTTACTCTTAGCGCTCCGGCTACCACAAGAAGTTCATCAGAAAAAATACTTCCCCATATGCCAGGCTCCTGAAACTTTATTTCTTGGTTGTTTTCCTCGCTACAATAAAGCACGGGTTTTTTCAATCGGCTAAAACGCGCGTTGGGCATCACAATGATACAAACAAATTCAAATTTCGCGCTCTAACTTGTAACAGCCAATGAGCTGGGTGGAATTTTATTTAATTAAGTAATTAGCGCTTTTGATCCAAACGGAAGATTTTGCATCCGACATAGGGATTTTTGCCTACCTCTTACGTGGATCATTACTTTAATGCAGATTGCCGCAGTTTAGCTTTGATTTGCAGCTGGGTGAAATCAGGCATAACGAGTTTCTCAAAGACATCTGCCATCGTTGGTTACCGGTTTGGAGTTCAATACCAAGCATACCTAACACAGTTAGCAGTGGAAACCACTAAATGTTTCTTGGTATTTTATTGTAGCGTGCACATTTTATCAGAGGATGCAATGTCGTAAAATACACTGTACATTGATACGTGTGAAAAGCGCGAGTAAAAAGCGTGTTCGTCGCGCGCGCGTGTCACGCGTGTCACGCGTTGGAGCGAGGGACAGTTCAGAGTCCAGTTGAGGAAAATTAAATGTCAACTATTTGTGTGAGTGGAGATTTTTTTAACAAGGTAAAAAAATAAAAATAAAAGTAGCTATGACATACATGTAATGGAAAAGGAAATTTGTGACATTTTCAAAGCAGCGAATTTCACTGTAGAACGTTTCCGGGGGAAATGAGAAGAGGCTAGTTGCTGACTACATACATGGAATGAACTGAACTTCGAACAATTTTCCTTTTTGTCTCGGTCAGTTTAATTTTCTATATATAAAAAAAGCAATTCGATGATATAATCATGCAAACCAAACTGTATTTTATAAACATTTCTAGCTGAAGATAAATTGTTCAGATTGTTCCCTGATGGAATTCGTTATTGAAGGCCAGGTTTATATTTTGATATATCACTGCCTCTGAATAAAATATTTCAGAATAAAAATAATAATCGACATTGAGCCGGTTTTGTCCTCAACTTGAGTTGTTGTTATCGATTATTAAGGAATGAATACGTTTAGTGAAATTTTGGAGGGAATTTGTACGAGAAAATTTTTTATTTCAAGATATATTAATGTAAAAATGAACAATTTTATTGGAAGTATATACAGGCAGGTACAAGAACTAGGAACGAACAGTTACGAAGGAAATGAGGCGGCGAGTTTGAAGACGAAGAACTGCTGAGGTGAAGAGCGGTGTATGAGACGAATTTCTGGTAATTTTGAAGATCTATCACGGTGCATAGGCATATAAATAATGACGAGTCGTGTAGCTATAATCACAGATTTCTCTCCATTTTCGAGGCCTTGACGAGGAGATTACAAGACAATGTCTCACACTTCGTTCGCTAAGTATGTAAAAAGCTTTTATTTGCCGTCATTTTTTAGCGTAATTAAATCCATTTTAGGGGATAAATTCGACTACAGGTAGCCATCGAAATTATCAACAAAGGTAAACAATGAAAATAACAGAACAATACGGTATTTCATCAGACAGCCGACCATGTGCGCCAATTTTTCGCGCCAAATATCCAACCTCTCACAATACGCATAATTTATGTAATTATTATAATTATGTAATTAGGTACATTAGCTAGTTACAGCTCTGTCAGGCTTAGCCATGGCCATAAAAGTGCCTTCCAAGTCTACGTACCAAGACTACGGAACATATTTAGTGTGTTGACAACTTAAGAGTTGCGGTTTTGTGGGTTTAAACCAGCAGTATGAAAAGTTTCGCGCCTAAACTTTGCCCGCGCGCGCGAAAATTAACGTGCTTTGCTCGAATAAACAAGACGCTTTTGTTCTGGCTAATTTCCCTTGATCGGCTGCCAATAAACCCACCATCATTTGAATATCAATGCTTTTAGAAAGTAAAAATAAGCTTTCAATTTCCCGTGTCGTGTCGTCTATTGAATTGCTTTCAAAGGGGATTAGATATGTATTTGAAAAATAAAACCGCAAAGCATACGTGGCGATTCGTGTGAGCTCGCGCGCGAGTATATATATATTCGTCTTTGCACTCAAACTTATTGACCTTATTTCGTTGAATCGGTGATTTTATTACACAAAGTAGCTCTTAATATCTTGTACACAAACCTGCAAACGGTAGTTTTTTGAACTTAGCGAAAAGCAAATATCGTAAACTGGTGATACACCATAACAAATTGTGCAACATAGAACTGACCCTTGAAACACATCGTTTTTCTCGAGATTTCTTCTATGGTCTCAGCTTGAAACACTCGTTGGGTTATATCATTAGACACTGATTAGAAGTCTAGACTACAAATACAGAGATTCTTTCTTGACTTTATTTGCCAAAACAATCTTGAGAATATTGCGAAACCATTTTTACATCAGTTAATTAATTTGAGCGGCTTCCTTTAGTGCCTCTTGCACGAAATAGCGGTTTGCGCGCGATATACGCGCCCGGGGATACACGTGAGAAGCTACAACAGTTAGAACTGGAAAAAAAACACAGTTGAACTGACATTGCTGTTTCTCTAACTAACAGTTCACTGGTCTTCTATTCTGAGAGAAACAACTGAAACAAATTCCTCTCCCGATATGCCCGGGCGTTATCAGTTAAAGCGGGCACTTCTCTGTCAAAGCGGACATGTGGAGTAGATCATTGCTCTTGCAGTACTTCAGTCATGTTAATACTCCCTCCAGGGCGGATACCCAGAGCTCTAAGTCAGTAAAGTCAGCGAGAAATGCACGTACCGAGCAGATCCCGTGTTTAGCGGGAGTTCACTGTTTCTATGTTATTCACATTCTATATTATACATGAAAGAGTTCAGTCAACTAATGCCTTTTCTCTGACAAGGCACTGAATGGCCGGTTGAACAGCACACTGGCTTATGACACGTTTGTTAAATGTTTATTCGTAATATTGGGCTAATATACACTGTAGATGTATCAGGGAAATGCGGATAATTCGTTGGAGAGGTCGAGAGAAAGAACCTCGTTCGGTGAGCGGGAATATCATGTGGGTCAATGATGCTATTTTCGAACAAATTGCGTGCTCCAGTGTTTGGTGACTTTGAGGACTTTGTGAAACCTCTTAGCGGCAACTTCCTTGTGTTCACGAAGGAGTGTTTCTCTTTGTAGACCTAATTATAACAACATATCAAGCTTAACGGCCACTCGCCTCTTTTGAAAAGACTGCGAGCAGATCTTTCCTATATTTCCTTCCTGTGACGCATACAGGAAGGAACTAGGAGAAGTCTGCCCGTAGGGTTTTTTTGAACAGTTCAACCTCCCGAGTAACTGCTTACAGCTAGTTTGAATGCACCCGACGTGATACCGTACTGAGACCGCGCGCATTGACATGGTTTCCCTCTGGAAGCTAATCGAAAACCGTGTTATTATCCGATAAATTTCAGTGCAAGTTTGGAAAACTTGAAACTTGTCATTGGAAATTGGAACAGGGCACACGCAACTAAACCAAGTGTTGTCCCCATCCAAGAGAATAATTCTCTTCCCCCATCTCATTTGTGACACGGCGACAGCTAAAAAAAAAGCGCTAAAAGAAGGCGCTTTAAGTCCACGTTACTAAATTTTTCGCGACAAATTTATACGGACTTGTCGCGTCGCCTGTGAGAAGCTGGCTACACGAACGATTTTCCCAATGTGGCTGGTGGCGCGAAATATCAGTAAAAAAAATAATCGCGTATCTGCGATTTTAACGAGTAGCGACTGCAGGATAAAACGTGCGGATCGAATAGTAGTGTAAAGAGCAAAAGCACGCCTGTTCTAAACGCACAGCCGCGTTCGTGGCGGTCAGTTCTCAGTCGTCGCAAAACAAAATTCTCTCGCAACGATGTCCGCTTCGCTATAAAGTAAAATATTACAGTGCTGGCGCGTCGCCACGTGTTATTTACAGTCCATGGGATTTGTCGCAAGTTTATTTTCAGTGTTTTAACTGGCTTTAATGACACTGATTTGCTTTGTCTTTTTCCCCTGTACGTTGTTACACGATATTTTGCTGATATCTATGCGCGCGTGGTTTTCAGTCGTTCGGAGAACATTTTACTGGGAGTGGCTGTGAAAACCGCACCCCGCTCTGGACGCCGGTCAGTATTTGGCACATTTTTCTTCAAGGACTTCAAGTAACGGATATATTCGGCAGAGTTTAAAAAAAGAGCAGCTCAAATATTTGCAATCAATTAATGGGCGTTGCTTTCGTCTGGTGAAACTATATTTTTGTAGTTCGTTTGAGTCTATGCATGGGCTATTAACCAACTCTTTGTTGGGAAACACAACCTTTGTCTGAGAAAGATATTATTCTGTCAGTGACACAAGCTGCTCGGAAAAAAAAAATTCCGAGTTCCCCCAACAGGAGTCGAACCTATGACTTTCCGCACACCGGTAGGACGCTCAACCACTGAGCTACAGGAGACTCGTGGGAGCTAAGGCCATATAACTTTCCACAACCTTTGTCTGTTTGCTTGCAATTTTGGGTGAATAATTATTTTGCCGCCGGCGTTTTAGAGGATAAAATGCTGGTCTTAGGCAAACTCTGGAGGAACTATATAACAGACTTTAGACAGGAAAGGAATATAAACTCTTTGAAAAGCTCCATATGGTCCATGTGAGCAATTAGTGCATGGATATTTGTGCCACATACCCATCCTCAAACCCTTTGAACCCTATCTTGTTTTTTGTTTTTTTCTCTATTCAGAGCCATAGAAAAAGTCTTTGAAGTAAAGCCGCGAAGGCTTCGTTCTTGTCAAGAAGATAAGAACCATTTTAGGAAAATAGTTTTAGCGTATTTAAGAGTCCACATCGAGTTTTATTGAGCAATTAGAACATTGAACTCAGTGTAACTTAGCAACCGCGATGTACATAGAGGTGGTGGCTCGTTTTCAGAGATTCTTCAATTAACAGTTTGTTTATTTGAAAAGAAAACTGTATCTTTATATTTCTCATTTGATGAGAAATCTCCCAGAAATTATTTGAGTAATACTCTAGTCTCAAAGCCAGTCTGTATGGTGCGGCAAAATTCCGATGTTCCGTTTTCGTGCGGAATTCTGTACTTTAACTCATCAAGTTCAAGGTTATACTAGATTTATATTGTGCTAGCTTTTGCAATATGCTTCAGTCATTTGTACAATGTTTTCACGATGTAAAATAATGATAATACGTTTTATTTTTCAGTTTTAAACTCCTTCATTATGAAATCGAGGGTGTTAAATTTGTGTGCAAATACGCCACTGGTTTGACAATCAAGCTTCATCCAGTTTTACCTAGACAAGTTCGTTCCTCTCGCATAGGTATATGTAAACAAGACTATTTTTAAACTGAACGGCCGTCTGATGTTAGACTCATGCATTCAATATTTTCAGCCATTGCCGCAAATAGAGAGTCACTTTAACAAATATTGCTGTGATATTGAATTCAGGAAGTGTATTCTAGCTAGATGAATATTTAGCAAGGGGAAAAATGGACGCTAGTTGTAGTCGAGTTATTTTTTCCGCATTTTCTTGGCTTGGAAAGTCGCCATTTGGACTCGGTTTACGAAAACGGAATAAATGCCAAGTTAATCACGCTGAAAGTAGTTTAAGAGTCAAGTAGTAGCTTGGTTTCCTGATCATCGTTAAAAACATTAACATGTTCCGTTTTATGTTACATTCACAAACTTGTATGCACAATACACATAGATCAGTAGTTATAAAAAATCTGTCGCCGCCAGGATAGGTGTTTTTAAGGCATAGAAAGTCGTTCCTTGCTGGGCAAATTACATTTAAACAGGCGCCTACAGGATGTTCTTTACTCCCAACACAACAGTACACAGTGACCGTCAGATTTTATTTCTGTCATGGATGTACATACCGTGTGATATTCCTTGTTTTGTTTCATTTGTCCTTATTTGCTTCTAATTTTCCTTCAACTTGCGTCAAATCGTTAACTACACCGTCTTAGCCTGCGCGCTACATGACTCTGATATTAAACTGAACCTATGCTCGCAAGTTTATCAGAAACCAAAAGGATGATCTAAGCCGGAGAAGCATTCCCCCATACATGAGTCTCTTCCAATGATGATTTTTTGAAATCTATTTTTAATTTTTTTTTTATAGCTCAGCTATTTTAAGAGCGCTACCTGATTGGTCAGTTCGAGTAACGTGATGTTGGCGCCTCGATCAGAAGGATATAAAAATAACTTTCACAGCATGGCGCGAAACCATTCATAGATTTAAAAAAATTATCATGGGGCACGGGGAATACTTCTCTTAAATCATCCTCTCTTACGAAAACCCATTTTCCGCTAGTATATGGTGACACCAAGTCACATGCGCGACACGTGTCACGCGCGTGGTACTCCTTTTTTATGGCACTTGAGTGTTGAGTGTAGTTTCTCTAAATTTCTCCCGAGTTAAAATCTCAATCAATTTTCAATCAGGTATATAGGATCATATAGCTGACAAGTGTTGCGATCTTCTTGCCTAAGGGAGGATGAGATTTTGAGTTTGGACTTTTACACCTTCTTCGGAGATATAACTCCAGCTTTTAACTGGGGTCGCTGGGTCTTTGAATCCAGCGACCCAGTCTCCATGAAATAAATAAAAAAAGGTGATTTAAAATCGCTCTTTAGCAAACCTGATTTTCAGGTATCAAAATTAAACGGGCAGAACTTTAATAATCGCGCAAAACATTTTATTAAAAAATCCCAGAAAAAGTAGACTTACATTGTTTTATTTCCTAATCTGGAATTTCGTAACGTTGTGAACGCCAGACGAGCCATTTATGGTGTTCCATGCGTGCTTTTCAGTGATGTAGGGCGTGAAACAACCATCCCCTTTCAAATAGTTTTCTAACCCGGGATATTACCCGTTTAGAAGGATAATCCTGCTAAACGGGTAATTTGTCGCAACTTTTCAAACACCGAAAAGTTCCGCGTGATTTCCTTAGTTCCGTTTCGGTTTTACGAGTTCCTGTTTCACTTGATAACAAGATGGTATCTTCTAACTCGTGGGCACGAATACCTTTTATTGCAGAAATTATAAAATTGCACGGTGTTTATTCTTGTCTGGAAGAAACGTTTCTCTTTTGAAAGCCACTTGAAGTTTTAATTTATCGTGTTTTTGTTTTTGCGTGTTGCTAGTTTATCTTTGACAATAGCAGTGGAGTCATACTTTTTTTTTCATCTGACACGCCCATGTTACGTGATCGCATTATTTGCTCCACGTGGCGAGAAGTCGCAATCTTATATCGCAAACAGATAACTTGGCCTCGATTCAACAAGAATAGGAAAATAGTGAACACGCAAGTAAATAAGAATGTGAAATATACAAGCACTCAAGTAACACGCACGTACAAGTTCCTTGATAAAAAAAAATACGTTAAATATTTCCCACGAAATAATTGGCGTATTGCCCTCTGGTGCTGCAGTAAGTTTTTCAAGCGTGGGTAATGTTGTTACGGATAAAATCGTGGAGTGTTTTGACATCTAACAGAATGGTAAACACGGCTTTAGGTGTCTAGATGTTTTATTAAAATGTTGCTGAAATGTTTATTACCGGAAGAAAATTTCAATCTGTAAGATACTTCGTGAAGCCTCCAGTGTACTAAAAGTGGGCGCGTAGGCGAAGCAATTTCCACCTTAACCCTCAGCGCAACCTCAAACAAATGTAATTGAATTAACAGTAGTTTATCGCATGAAGTTTTGTTATGGCAAAAATTAATCCGACGAACGTTAAGATGATCGCACGCTCAGACGGAATATTTCCGACAAATACAAATCTGCCGACAAACAAAATCAGAGTTTGATAAAAATTTTATACCAGAAGGTACATTGAAGTCTGTGAAGTGTCTGTAGCAAGCATGGCAGCATATGGCGGACGTGACAAGAAGGGAACTCCTGCAGTGTCAATTCGTGACCGAACGGTAAACGATCGCGTGTACTTCTTCAGTGAAATCACACTAAGCGAAACCGAAGTATGCGATGACACGAGGAAGGATATCACCCTTTATATATTTACGGCCGAGAGTTGAGGGTCTGTCACATACTGTAATCGCTATATTTAGTCGACATATAAACGTCCGCGGAGTGCAGGCCAGTTCCTGATTTTCCTTTTGGGGACACAAGATTTATTCTGTATCGACTTCCGCTCGCCTTCAGAGCACGTGTTGCAAAGAAAACTCACGCTATTAAGGAAACACCAAACAATCGGGTTTATTTAATCTTCCAAATCTTTCAATCGATAAAATAAATTCGAGGGATGTTCATGTGATAGGTTAATTGTCAATCTATAGCATTATAACACCGGATCCATTAGTAACCGTTGTTTGTTCGGAGAGGGTGGAGTTTCAACTGAATATATATTCATATATTCACACTAGCGACATCACGACTTTACAGCATGGACATAAACAACATAAAAAAGATCAGTTTTTTTCGTTCGTTGTGTTTATGTCATTGTGTTGTGTTGGTCACACTGGTGACATAAAACAGCAAAACATTTTTTGCGTTTGCGTGACCTTGCCGTTATGTCATGATGTCGCTAGTGTTGGGTTGCCATGGTAATACGAGTCTTTTTGGCGCGTAAAAAGGCGCCATTGCATTGAGAGAAAGCAATAAAGGCCTTTTGTGATTCTGTTTGCGTACTGAATTGCTTTTTTATTTTTATTTTTGGACATAATAATTTTTATTCACAACATTAACAATATTATTACAATAATACAAAAAACTGTTATTACAATATTATTACAAAAACTATTATTGCAATATTATTACAAAAACAAAAACTATTATTACAATATTAGAATAATATAAAAAAACTATTATTTCAATATTATTACAAAAATTGACGCCTTTAATTTTAATTCAGACACAAAGATGTACTAATGACATGTTTTAAAACAACTTAAAATGCAAGGCGTTTATTACGGAAAAAGAGTAGAATTAATGGTCGATATTT
Source organism: Desmophyllum pertusum (assembly GCA_029204205.1). NCBI lineage: Eukaryota > Metazoa > Cnidaria > Anthozoa > Scleractinia > Caryophylliidae > Desmophyllum > Desmophyllum pertusum. The sequence goes on from MU825402.1 coordinate 1,729,204, forward strand.
CGACAAGTAGACTACGCCTTTCACGCAGGCTACATGTAGACTAGTCTTTTAGAGGATGAGAACTCGAGTAGAAGACCAGTTGTACAAGTACAAGTACAATTATCGACCATTAATCGCAGTGTCTAGATACCTGGCAGACGGGAAGCGTTTTCAAAAAACTACATACCCGGCAGTCTGAAATTTTCATAGAATTTCCACGAAAATTCTCGCGCAAACCTCCTAGAATGCCAAGCGATTCAAAACATTATAATCGATCGTTTTGTAGTTGACGAATTCGGTGAGCTTTGGCACACTTTAAAATCGCCATGTTCTGGAAACGGTTTTCAAAAAACTATATACCCGGCAGTCAGAAATTCTCACCGAGAAACAGGCGCGGTTTGAAATACTGTGGACTATTAAATGCCCGGCGGTTAACGCTGGCTTCAGAGAATATTGATATAGCTCTGACAGGAGCTTGAATGAGAATTTCGTTAGAATTTCTGACTGCCGAGTATCTAGTTTTTTGTAAAACTGTGCCCGTGAGTCAGACCAAGTGTCCAGAACATGCATGGCGATTTTATAGTGTGTCCAAGCCCCCCCCCCCCCCGGGGGAGGGGGGAGGGGGATACTGAAAAAGGTTTTATACGGGGAGGCTCCGCCCAGAGGTCCAACCCCTTACCCTTTTATGTACCATTTTTGACAGAAAAGGTACCCCTTTCATATGCCTTCCATGGAAAATGGTACCTCTTTCATATACCTTCCATAGAAATTATGAAAATGGTACCCCTTTCACATACCTACAGTAGAAACACTGCATCCCTTTTCTATACCCTTGGAATGAACTTAATGAACAATATATATCCCCAGAAGGAAGTGGAAGGGAGCTGTCTTACGATGGCTAAGAACTTCAAACCTGCAGTTCTGTGAGAATTTCAATTTCAGACTGCCGGGTATGCATGTAGTTTTGTGAAAACTCTTCCCGGCTGCCAGGTATCTAGACACTGCGCAAATAAATTTTGTCCTTGTTTCCGTAGTAATAGCCTTGCATTAATTTAACCCAACTACGCAACTACGCATATAAGCGCGCTTAGCCTCCTCCGCAGGCAACTCTTACATAAAGGCACGAGTGAGAGACTGGAACGGAGGACAAAAAGGTGACTGAGTGGGGTGGGGGACAGGAAGAGAGGAAAAGGAAGGATTCGCTCCCCTCGGCCCCAGTGCCCGCTCGTTTGCCCCTTTCTTGCCCCAGACCCCGGAGACCCAGGAGTTGCCTGCGGAGGAGGCTAAAGCGCGCTTTGGAGTCTTACACATCAAAGCCATTGTGACGTCATCAATTAACACGTGACAAGACAGGCAGGCATCTGACAGGCATCTGATGCAGAAAGGATGGATCTTTGTAACCGTGCATCAATTTTGGAAATCTAACAAATTCTTCCAGAGTTACAATGGAAAAACCTGTTCAAGTTTTGTTGAAAAATCAGTGGCAAATTTGGCTCTCACACCCAACATACTTCCAGGTTCATTTTTCAGCTCCCTTAAAAGGTTAGGTCAAAACCTTTCCAGCTGATAGGAAGTGTATCAAACGCCGAAGATAGCAAGAAAAGAAAGGGGGAGTAAAAGGAAAGGAAAAGAGAGAAGGAAAAAATCAGAAGGGAAATATGTTTTGTCTTTTTTTGGCTATGCACTGTGGCCAAGTATAAAGTTGTACAGTTTTGCACCCAAAACTTTTTTTAACATCTTTTCCTTGTTCTCCAAATGGCATTTTTAGCAAAGGTTAGCCAAATTTCGGGTGACAGCACCAAGAAAACGGGTTCCGTGACCCAAAAATGCGTTTTTCAGTGCGAATTCTGGTACCTTACTAGTAAGGGTTAATGCTTTAATTTACGTTCTAGCACGTGCATCTCCGCAACGAGAGATCCAGCATTTTGAGGGTTTTCTTACGTTTCGCATGCGTAGTGCATTGAAACCGGTTTATCGGTATGCACACAGGAGAAGAACAGGTATAATTCTACTCAAAATTAAATAAAAAACCTAACTTGCAATAACCCTGTTACGGGACCTTTTCAATCAGTCGAGCCTGTATATAACGGCCCTGTATTAAGCGGCCACCCTCTATAAAGCGGCCAGTTTTCATAGTCCCGAATTTTCGCCCATACATAATATGTGCGAAGTGACCAAAGTAGCTTACGCTTTCGCGTTGGTCGCTTCCACGTGTAAATAAAATAAACCAATAAGAGATCATAAGAAAATAAACCAATCAAAGACCAAATCGGACTGACCCCTGACTTCCCTCGTGTGTCAGTACGCGCAAGGGACTTGACGTACGTAGTACGGAGCCCTGTTAGTGCCATATTGATGATGTATTCTTTTTTCTTTTGGCGAACACTTTCTTACCTTTGGCGCGACTTTTTCTCTCTGGCGCGACTTTTATTTTTCTGGCGCGACTTTTATTTTTCTGGCGCGACTTTTTTTTTCTGGCGCGACTTTTTCTCTCTGGCGCTCATTTGTAGACTGCTACTAGATTTATTGCGGGCTCAAAGTTCGAAAATACAATAAAGAAAGGCTGACTGTACGGTTGGGATAAATGTGAATATATTTTCCAATATTTCGTCAGGCACGGCCTAGTCTCCTACGCAGCCGTTATTTGTGTCGTCACGCAACGCTTCTCCCCACTACCGTTGCGTGACGACACAAATAACGGCTGCGTAGGAGACTAGGCACGGCCTGACTTCTTCAGGGAACTAACTCCAAGAAAAAAACGTTACAATTTCAAACACCAAAAGACAAAATAATATAAGATTACAAGTAAAAAACGTTACAATTCAAATAACTGAGAAACAAAAGAATAAAAGATTACAGGCAAAAAAACGTATATTCTTTTGTTTCTCAGTTATTTGAATTGTAAAGTTTTTTACTTGTAATCTTATATTATTTTGTCTTTTGGTGTTTGAAATTGTAACGTTTTTTTCTTGGAGTTAGTTCCCTGAAGAAGTCAGGCCGTGAAATATTGGAAAATATATTCACATTTATCCCAACCGTACAGTCAGCCTTTCTTTATTGTATTTTCGAACTTTGAGCCCGCAATAAATCTAGTAGCGGTCTACAAATGAGCGCCAGAGAAAAAAGTCGCGCCAGAGAAAAAAAAGTCGCGCCAGAGAGAAAAAGTCGCGCCAGAGAAAAAAAGTCGCGCCAAAGGTAAGAAAGTGTTCGCCAAAAGAAAAAAAGAATACATCATCAATATGGCACTAACAGGGCTCCGTAGACTTGTCACCGGGATACAGTCTTGCTACAAGTCCCTGCAACACGTCCTCTCGTGTAAATACAGGGGACTTCATTTGCAGGGATTTGTCCCCTCGTCAGTGACGTTCTCGTTTCCGTCGCCGTCGTGGTTGCGTGAAGTCCCTATTAAGCTTAAATTAAATAAGTTCCTACTTCTCAAAATGTTATGTCTGTGTTCTTTGATTCTGCCTAATTTATCGCGTTTAAAACTCATGGTCAGTTTTTTCACGCAGACATATCAAAGTAAGATTTGCCCAACCCTAACTACAATATAACCATTATAAATTCCATGCGTGATACACTATAAAAATAACTCGTTTATCGTTTGCATGATGTCCTGTAGTCTATAGACAATTGTTTGCTCAGTGCGATGACTAAAATGTCGAACAATACATCGGTTTATTTACCACAAAACAAAAGGTAAAGAGAGCATAATTTGTCGTCTCAAGAAGTCGCTACTGAACCGGCCACACACTCGCTTCGTCGCTTCGAGATGTCATTAAACTGTTTCGCTATTTTTCTGGTACTTTGTACAGTGCGTTTCACAAGCAAAGCTGCGACAAATCCTGTTCTTATTGGTAAGAATCGAGAAAGAGTTTCAACACTCATTTACATGAACAGATATTTGCAGCGAGGCGCCAACTAATGTTTGATCCGATTTGTTGTCTTGTCGATCCAGGCGGCATTTTCTCGCCCGGAGCCAAGTCATTGGAGATTGAGGCGTTTAAGTTGGCGATAGACTCTGTAAACGCCGATTCTAGTTTGCTGAAAGATGCTACAATAACAGGGTTAGTGGAAACAGCCGAGCCTGAGGACGAATTGACGAATATGGAGAAAGGTATATAGCCAAGTCGACAATCGAATTGTTGCAAAGGTGAACTTGCACGCATTCAGGATTGCCTTGTACCGTCGAACGACATATAAATAGAGAGAGGTTTTATACTGACGTTTTTAGATCATGTTAACTGCCGAAAAAACTGAAAAGTGATTGAAACAAAGCAATAAGAACGACGATTCCTAAACAGATGTGTTAACTGAATTGTTTATTCTGTGCGTACTTTTGAAACAATAAGTACCAAACTAATTCATTTCAAGTAATTTTAAAATGTTTTCGCCACATTAGGCTGTGTACTGAAAATATTTCCAGTGGCTCCTTGGTTCAAAAATACAGGAATCACTGAAGTAGTCTTAAATACCAGTTATGCAGTTGTCAGGCAATGTTTTCTCGTGGTATATCGTGAATATCCCACTCGTGACTTGATTTTTCTTTGTATACACACACGAGCCTTTTTGATTTGCAAGAAAATGAACTTGTGAGCAAAACTCATTTGCCATTACCAGTACCATGTACCAGGACTCGTTTTAAAAGGAACTCGGAAATGGCATATTTGTCTCAGTTAACTGGACTGGCTTGCCCCATAGTTGTAATCTCTAGGAATCAGTAATATGTAAGATTTAGTTTTTTGTCTACTCTACGTTATTCTGCGTTTTATTTTGTATTGCAGCAATCAGTTTGGTTCAGAAAGGAGCTATAGCTATCGTAGGACCTCAAAGCTTGCTCGCATTTGAAGCAATACAAAGACTATGTGAACAACTTGATGTGCCTCAAATCGCCATCCGGGTCAGCGGTCTCAGCGCCTTAAACAACCCTTGCAACAATGAATACGTGTTACGCATGAGCCCTGCCGACTTACCGCAGCTCAAAGGCATCGCGGTGTTCATAAAGCACTTCCGATGGAAGAGAGTAGCAGTGATTACTTCTCACGGGAAGCCAGGTCAGGGACTAAATTATGACAGGAGAAAATGACATAAGAGAGAGAATCCTTGTATCGCCGTAAGAATCCCTCTCAGGCTATTTTTAGACTCACAAAATTGGTACCAGGGCATCGCGCACGTTCCCGTACTTCTCGTGGTGGCTGTTCGTGCATTATTTCGTGTCGTGGTCACTCTGTATGAATGCAAAACGAGAAGACCAAAACAATCAAGAGTTGAATGCACACTCCTCGGCACCTCTGCTTTTTTCGCCATGTTATTTTTCACTAGTAGCGCCTCCTCCCTTACTAGTAGGCGATCATCGTTTGATAATGATAACATCTGCTCACTGATAAAATAGTAAAACCAGTCAGGCTACTATGGGGCTCATACGCCAGATATTTTCACAGAATCAAGTTGGAAATTGAAAGCATATTTGGAAAGGCCTTGGCACAGTGCTAAAACATTGCATACAACATTGCACAACATTGGGCACAACATTTCACATAACATCGCGCACAACATTGCGCACAACATTGCACACAACATTGCGCACAACATTGCACATAATATTGCACACAACATTGCACACAACATTGCACACAACATTGCGCACAGCATTGCGCACAACATTGCGCACAACATTGCACACAACATTGCGCACAACATTTCGCACAACATTGCGCACAACATTGCACACAACGTTGCGCACAACATTGCGGACAACATTGCGCACAACATTGCACACAACATTGCGGACAACATTGCGCACAACATTGCACACAACATTGCGCACAACATTGCGCACAACATTGCGCACAACATTGCGCACAACATTTCGCACAACATTGCGCACAACATTGCACACAACGTTGCGCACAACATTGCGGACAACATTGCGCACAACATTGCACACAACATTGCACACAACATTGCGCACAACATTGCGCACAACATTGCACACAACGTTGCGCACAACATTGCGGACAACATTGCGCACAACATTGCACACAACATTGCACACAACATTGCGCACAACATTGCGCACAACATTGCACACAACGTTGCGCACAACATTGCGGACAACATTGCGCACAACATTGCACACAACATTGCACACAACATTGCGCACAACATTGCGCACAACATTGCGCACAACATTGCGCACAACACGCGGTAAGCACGTTCTGGCCCTGGTTAGACAAAAAGTGGATAACGCTATATAACGCGCTCAAATTCTCCCTACTTTATTGGCTTATCAGCGCATCAGGCCGATGCTATACCCCGATTTCTGAAGCATGAAGTGACTGAGGTTATTGTCAGTCTATTACAGGCTAACTCTCAGCAGCTACGACACACGGTCCAACATAGTCCAGTCCAGTCCCTGGACTCTCTAGCTGTTACCCCCACCCATAGGGACTGGATAGAGCGGGGGAAAGAGAGAGTTCAGGGATTGGACTAGGTCCAACATTGCGCGCAATGGTTCTACCTCTACAACATGGCGTGCAGCAATTTTAACGTGTGTCTACTATTTGCAAAATTGCGCGCAATAGCTTGAGACAACAATCGGCCATTTCCTGCCTTCTGGCTCAAAACACGACGATCTGTTTTATTTATTGACTTTTTGCTTTGATAGCAAAATGTGGATAACTCTATCATACATAGGATAAATCACTATCCAGTGAACAGCGTGGTTAGCTTTGTTGACACTTATCCACTAGATAATTTATTTATCCGGTGAAGAATCAAATATTTGATGCCCGTATTCTGTTATAATACACATAGCTCGATCAGTCCGCCATTTAATATACGATTCTTTAATTCTTTTTTGCAGCAAGGGAAGGCGTTGAAGAATTTATAAGCCACCTGAAAGCAAACGATATCACTGTAACCGCCAGCGAACATTTCCATGCGCCATCCATGGAGGATGCTGACCAACACATAAGCCAGCATCTGGAATCAATGTTGATTAGAATAAAACACAGCGGAGCGAGGGCGATTGTATTAAAGTGCGACGCTGAACAAGCTAGAAAAGTACTGGAACAAGCGCGGAGACTGGGGTTGACCGAGAACCACGCCTGGATTTTGACGGATTCTGCAGTTAGTGAGGTAACAGAGTCGTCTCTTTCCTACTTGGGGACAGTAATTTAAATAATAGCCTGCGTAGCTGGCGGTTTTGTTGGCACGCGAAGGCAAAATTCGTAAGCGGCAAAGCCGCTGTCGCGAGCGGTGGAGCCGCAAGAGTCTGGGGCGGGTTCAGACCCTCCCGCCCCAGACTCTCGCGGCTCCGCCGCTCGCGATTACGAATTTTGCCTTCGCTCGCCAACAAAACCGCCAGCTACGCAGGCTAAGTAATTAATGGCTTTGTTTTTAATATTGCCTGTTGCAGATGCACATTTTGTCGAACGGGTCCTTCCGGTGTACATGAGAGGGCTCATTGGATTTCGTCAAAGTGTTGGGAGAGGCCTTTATAGTGATCACGTCACATTGCTATGGAAACAGTTTGGTCATACAAAGGCTATCACGGTATGTACCAGGGAAGGGGAGAGACAGGGGAAAAGAGGTGTCTTCCAGTTAACCCTTTCGCCTCCAGTCGTACTTCCATGTGGTACTGTGTTCATGAAACCCTTGTGTGTGACCATTCACATGAAAGCTATTGAGCAGTACTTTCATGTTGTACTGTTTATTATGCTGTACAAGGTGCTTCTAACTTTTAAGTCTGTGGATGAAATTCTAGTGTGTGACCATTCAAATGAAAGCTATCGAGCAGTACTTTCATGTGGTACTGTTTATTGTGCTGAACAAGACAGTTCTAACTTTTAAGTCTGTGAATAAAACCCTGGACCCGATTATTCAAAGCAGTATCAAGCTGATCCAGTATAAGCGTTTTCTTCGAATTCAATATTTACAAGTTAGAAATAATCCTTTCACACAATTTGTGTGCGACCCAAGATTTTTACCTTTCGATAATGTCAAGCTGCAAGCTAAAATGAACAGGATCGAGGCAGAGAAGGAAAAAAACCCCAGAACATAACGTGTTTCTTTTACAAACAATGACTATTTTAACACACATTTTATTTAATTGGTGTTAATCGCGTTTGTTTCATCATTTATCAGGCATCTGTAGGTCACGTGTTCGATGCAGTGCGCGTCCTGGCCAGCGGCATACAAATGGCAATAAACAATGGATTATCACTGGACAACCATTTACCGGCTCAAGATCTTTGCAATGCCTCACTTGAAAACAAATCAGAAGATAGAGGAAAAAATCTGAGCAAATTTGTGCGCAGGGTGAGGATAAAAAGGAATAACGATATTTCAATTAAATACCCAATTATTGCTCTTAGCTATAGTTTGAAGCAAATAACATTAGAGAAGTTTTCAATTAAGTCCCAAACCAAAGCAATTGCAATGGCCAAATTAATCACATCAAAATGAGCCAATGAGAACTTCAAGCAAATACACGTAACCGCCGGGCGCCAAGCGCGGGAAAACGCGTGTGACCAAGTCGCGATTGGTTTCGGTTTGCATCTGATTGGTTGAGTATGTGGCGTGAGTTTTTTAAACCAATCACAGAGCTTAGTAAAGAAAAACCAAAGCAATTCTGGATAACTTTCGACACTCAAATAAAATCCGCTCTATTACGAGTAATGTAAGCATTTGTAAATAATGTAAAATTATTGTTCTTCCCGTGGCCCAATCTGTTGCTTTAACTATGTCATGTTATAAACACTTTAAAACTGGGAAATGTCAAATGAATCTGAGTGGTGTGATTCGCAGAGTAAGACTGGAACTTTCTTTGTTAGGTGCAGACCGCTGGCTTTATGAACTACTTGAGCTTTGACAGCAAAGGTTTTCCTTCTCAAGCCATCTATGACGTCATCAACTACCAAGGAAACAAATTTAAAAAGGTAACCGCTGACTAACTTAATGCCTTTAATTTTCGCAAGGTTGAACTGTCGCGAAAAGCTTGCAAAACGGGCTGATTAAAATTTTGCGGGAAAGATTTTCGTGAAATGATGACTCTGTGTTTTCCTATTCTTTTTGATCGGGGATAAATTTCACGCGTTTACTGAATTTTCGCGAATCTTTAGCGATTCGCAAATTAACGGAAACAAAAATCTCGAGAAAAAAAGTCAAGATGCGTCACGGCCATGACGTAAAAGCACAGAAAACGGATAAATCGTTTTCGTGTAAACGCTTTGAAACCGTGTACTTTTGGAAACGGTTTCGAAATCATGTGATCACGTCCATGTAAACGCAGCCTCAGAAACTGTTATTTGAGTCGTCACGCAACGCTTCGCTTTAGCGGAGAGAAATCAAAATTAAGTCAATTGATCTGTGTTATAGTATGAACATTTTTATACGCACGCAAATCTACAAAGAATGGCGGTACAAGACGAACATGTGTTTTATTTCACGTGCAGGTAGGAAACTGGAGCACGATTGGTGGCTTGCAAATGAACCAACAGCCAATCATCTGGCCTTCAAATACCCCGGATGTACCACGAGAAATTATCAACACTCTGAAAAACAAGAACATCAGGGTTGTGACATTTGTGGTGAGTCAGTGAGTCAGTGAGTGAGTCGGTCAGTCGGTCGGTCGGTCGTCGGTCGGTCGGTCGGTCGGTCGGTCGGTCGGTCGGTCGTCGGTCGGTCGGTCGGTCGGTCGGTCGGTCGGTCGGTCGGTCGGTCGGTCGTCGGTCGGTCGGTCGGTCGGTCGGTCGGTCAGTAAATCAGTCAGTCAGTCAGTCAGGTAGCCTGCGAGCAAGCTCTCTTGGTTTCCCGCCTCCCGCCCCCCACCCCCCAAAAAACCCCAGAGAGCTTGCTCGCAGGCTATCAGTCAGTCAGTCCGTCCGTCAGTCAGTCCGTCAGTCAGTCAGTCAGTCCGTCCGTCTGTCCGTCTGTCCGTCCGTCCGTCCGTCCGTCCGTCAGTCAGTCAGTACTCTGAATATTAGCATTAGTAGTTGACATTTTTTCTTGTCATGAGGAGATTATTTGTTAATTTGCATGCAGGGTTCTCCATTTTCGATGTTGAAATCAAACTCATCGCCATCACGTGAGGAATTTGAAGGAGCAGCCATTGAACTGTTGGATGAACTGAGCAGAATTATTGGCTTTTCGTACACAATTTACTTGTCACCAGATCGCAAGGTCGGAATAGAGAATCCAGCCACCGGGAATGGAACGGGGTGATCAAGGAACTCATGGAAAATGTAAGTAATATAAAATGTCAAACGAAAATGTAATACAAACAGAAATTAATTTCTTTAACTGTGGTCCTCAAGAGGGCGTGTGAGGGACGGCATCTCTGAAGCTCTCAAACCAATCTCGTACCCAGAAGAGCTGATTCTGGGTACGAGATTGCTCTGAAAGTCCAAAGCTTTTCTTTACTTGGTGCCCGGACCAAATATTGATTCTTGTTCGTTGGAGCCCTGACATAATGCAATGGAGCCCTGGAACGTTATATTTTTATGTCTTGGAGCCCCAGAAACGCGGAGCCCCAGAGCCCCGGAGCACCGGAGTCCTAGAACCCTGGAGCCCAGTATTTTGAGGCCGGAGCCCCTGAATTAAACCTTCAAGTCCTGTTGTAGACACGCATTGGCTCCTTCTAGCCCTTCCCCTTTTTTTGATCAACCCCCCCCCCACCCCCCCCCCCCCCCCCCCCCCCCCACTCAGGATTTTTCGATTACGCACCATATCAATGCCGATTAATAAATGAAACAAACTTTTGGAAACATGTTGTGTTTGAACCACTAAAGACACAGAAAAATCTCCTCGGCTTAGCTAAAACCAAAACATTTTGCTTGTATTACTTAGCCGCGTAGCAGGCGCTGGAGTAATATAGTGCGCGAGTTGTAGGGGCGCACGCGAGCGAAGAGACGCGCGAGGCGAGAAAAAAGGAGAGAGCGTTCTTTTTCTTTTTCTCACCACGCGTGTTTCCTCCCTCGCGTGTGTTCCTCCAACTCGCATGTGACCTACCTCGCGTGTGCCCCTCCAACTCGCGCGTGCCCTCCCTCGCGTGTGCCCCTCCAACTCGCGTGTCACCTCCCTCGCGTGTGCCTCTCCAACTCACGTGTCTTCTTCCTCGCGTGCGCCCCTCCAACTCGCGTTCTACATAACTCCAGCGCCTGCTACGAAGGCTAATTAAACTGGTTTCTGTAACACGAAGTATATTGTTTGTTGTTTAGAAAGCGGACTTGGCTGTTGGACCCATCACTATTAATCCAGAGCGAGGAAAAGTTGTGGATTTTACCAAACCTTTTTTCACTACCGGTCTGGGTGCTGTGATGGCGACTGAAGAATCTCCAATAGCGTACTTCCGGTTTCTCTCTCCATTCCACGTCTACCTTTGGGGTGTCATCATTATCTCCATATTTGGTATGGCCGTGGTAAACTGGGTACTAAGTCGGTTCAGTCCGTTTGGTTACTATGGAAGATGTGCGCAGACGCAACGGAAGGTAAGGACAAAGGAATTAGTAATAACACGATGACAGACCCGTCCCCCACAATCCCGTGTGGCACAAATCACAAATGTTATGCACTGATAAACCATTGGTGGGACCTCTTTGTCAAGATATCCCTTATATGGCATGTTTACGTCAGACTAGGCAATTTCACCCCCAAGCCTCGCTTTTGAAGTCCCTGTTTTTTTTTCCCGTCAAAAAATCTTGTCGCGGGGTCCCCGCGACTTGTCTCACGAATTCAAACTGGTTTGAATTGAAGGGACATGTTCCCAGGACCCCTAAAATTATGCTTTTCCAATCGTGTGTACTGTTCGTGGGACTACAAGTCCCCGCCACAAAATAAGAAATTAAACCAATAAAAGACCAAATCGGACTGTCTCTGCAACAAGTGCCCTGGTGTCTACGCAAGGGACTTGTCACCGGGACACAGTCTTGCTACAAGTCCCTGCAACCAGTCTCCTCGGGTGAACAGCTACAGGGGACTTGTTGCAGGGACTAGTCCCGGGAACAAGTTCCCTCGTGTGTGCCGATCTTAAAGTGTTTTAGCGTTCGAACCCGGACCACTCGGTCCGAAGTCCAACGCGGTAACCATTAGGCCACCGCGCCTCCTATGTATGTAACTGTACTGTTTGCTAACTGTTACTGTGTTTTTAACAGGTCAAACAACCAGTTATGGAAGTCAAAAACAATCTAAGTTTCCTGAATTCCTTGTGGTCCTCGGTCGCTTACTATCTCGGACAGGGACCCGATGGCAACCATCCGGTCTCGGGATCGGGACGGGTGGCTGTTGCAGTGTGGTGGTTCTGCATAACGATCCTAGGTGCGACATATACCGCTAATCTGGCGGCTTACCTCACAACGAACAGACTGCAGACTCCTATACGAAACGTGGTGGACTTAATTCAACAGACTTCTACTGAGTATGGGGTTGTCAAGGACAGTCAAACACAAAGGTTTTTTGCGACTTCAGTGATAGCACGGTGAGGTGTGCAGTGTTTGCAGTCAGACTAGTGTGTGCTGTGCTTCATGTAGTTTGCAGCTAGTACCCTGTTAAAATGATGCGCGCTGTACCTTTGCCACTCAAGAAAGATTTTGATTAATTTGTGACATATTTCTGACAACTTTGTTATGGTTCCGTAGTTTGCTTTAGCCAATCAAAATCAGTGTTAGATTTCGCACCAGCCCCGCCATACTTCTTAGATTGTGATTGGTCAAAACAAACAACCAATCGAATCTTTCTTTCAGTTCAATTTGAAAGCCGTCAAATCTCCTTAAATGCATCGCATATCCGATCAATCGTGATCAATTGCTTTCTTTATTTTTGCTTTGCATTTGCTTTTCTACACACTATGTTCGGCCTAAAACAATAGACCTTTCTCCAAAATGGCCGCCGCAAATTCAAAATGATTAAAATTAAGCTGAGCGGAAAATCAATACCAGCACCCAGTCATACAAACGTCTCTAAATTTTCCAGTTTTCAACTTCCGTTTTCTCGACTCAGGTAGAACCTAACCTAACGAAACTTCGTACGATTACCAAACAAGAGGCGGTCTTTCAGGAGCTGGTATTGATTTTCCGCTCAGCTTAATTTTAATCATAATTATTGAAGTTTCGGCGGCCATTTTGGAGAAAGGTCTATCGCGCCACCTTCTTAACCAATCAGATGCACTGACCAATCGCGACTTGGTCGTACGAGTTTTCCCGCGCTTAGTACCAGTGACGTGTATTTGCTTCGATTTCTCATTGGTTCATTGTGTGTTGTTTACGTTTGTTGTGATTGGTCATTGTAATTGTTCCTGGTTCCCGGGGCTCCGGTTTCCGGTATACATGTAGTTCGTCTAGAGATTGTCAGCGACCACACGGAAACCAGTCTTAAGAAATATTCTTATCAGTAAACATTTTAATACCACTCTAGGTACCAGATGATGTGGGAGTTTATGAAGTTACGTCGATCACTATCATCAAGCACATTAGAAGGACTCAAGAGGGTGGGGTCAGGAAAGTTTGCTTTCATTCACGATCAACCGCTGTTATTATACAAGTCTCGCAAAGAGTACTGCGGCAAGATGAAAGTGTTAGAGGGGTGAGTCGTCCAGCTGCTCGATAGCTTGAATTTGAATAGAAAAAAAAATTAAGAGCCTCTTTGTATAGCAAATCAAACAAAGTACCACATGAAAAGTACTGCTTAATAGCTTTCATTTGAATGGTCACACACACTAGGGTTTCATCCACAGACTTAAAAGTTAGAACGACCTTGTACAGCATAATCAACAGTACCACATGGAAATACTGCTCAATAGCTTTCATTAGAATGGTCACACTTGGGTTTCATCCACAGAATTAAAAGTTAGAACCACCTTGTACAGCATAATAAACAGTACCACATGAAAGTACTTCTCAATAGCTTGCATTTGATGGGTCACACACTAGGATTTCATTCATAAACTTAAAATTTAAGAACCACCTTGTACAGCATAATAAACAGTACCACATGAAAGTGCCGCTCAATAGCTTTCATTAGAATGGTCACACTCTATGTATGGTCTCATTCACATACGTAAAAGTAAGAACCAACCTTGTACAGCAAGTGGAACTTAAACCTACACCTTTATTCCTTAGGAAATTTAGCGAGACTCATTATGGCTTCGCCTTACAGATAAAATCCCCCTACACTAGCCTGCTAAGTGTTGAAATGTTAGAGCTTCGGCACAAGGGAGACGTTTCAAGGATAATTGACAAGTGGATGATCAAGCAAACCCCTTGCAAAGCACTCGACGAGGACGATACCATTGGTACGTTGGTTCTTTTGAAAACTGATCTTATTTATAATGGCAAGACGTTTGTCAATGCGAGACGAGAGTGGGGTAGGGTGGGGTTAGAGCTGTCCACAAGTTGCTCGAAATTTCTCAAAAAATTGCTCGAAATTTCTCAAAAAGTTGCTCAAAAGTTGCTCCAAAAAGCCAGTTGCTTCAAAAAGTTTGTTTTAATTATTATTTTTTAATCGATTTTTTTTAAATTTAATTTTTTTTAATTTTACCACAGGCAGACCAAACTACTCGAGCTTCCCTTTTAAATTGCCAAATAATCGAATAACTATAAGCATTGCGATTGTGAAACATGGCAGTAAGACCAATATAAACACTAAAAGCTGCTCCGATTTCAGAGAATGGGTAGAAATTGCTCAGAATGCAAAAAGTTGCTCGAAATACGAAAAGTTGCCAAAAAGTTGCCGAGCAACTTGTGGACAGCCCTAGGTGGGGTGGTTGTTTCCTTACACCCATGTCGGTTTCCGAAAACGATGTGAACTATCTCAGTTGGCCAAAGAAACTAAGATTGAGACTTTTTAGCCTATCCAAATTTACTCCTATTGTCCGTGGGGCCGCCAGAGGTTAAGTCAGAACGCGGAGAGGAGGGGTAAAGGAATTGGACTAATCCAAACTGCCGGTTCTTTCCTATTTTGCTATCGACTGATATCCAGAAATCTGTGAAAAACGTTGAAAAATGTGCAATTAGCTAGGTGAAATTTTGTGCGCGCGTTCGTTCGAAATTCTTAGAAATTGCCAATTTATTAATGGATGGATAAGGTTGCAAATTTGTCGGCGGTCAGAACGTTAATTTGCTGTAATAGGCCATTTCCGAGTTGCCTTTTGCCTCTGTTTCAAAACAAGTCCTGGTGCACAACCGTTGTTATGGAAATGAGTTTGATTTGCATAACAATGCACGTGCAGGTAAAACTAATTTCCATAACAAAGGTTGTGCACCAGGACTCGTTTTGAAACAGAGGCAACTCGGAAATGGCCTATTCGCTGTAACCATAAAAAATTCAACCTTGTTCACGTCAAATTACTATCTCATTTAGTTATTTAGATATAACTATTATTTCCTACAGAAAACAATGATACCAGTAGTATGGGCGTGGTCAACATGCTGGGCGTATTTATCTTTATGCTCGCTGGAATCATTGTTGGCGGATTCATTCTGATTATCGAGTGGATAACAGCGGCTGTAAAGGACATCGACAGATCGAATCCTGAGGTTAGAAAGCGAGAGAGAGAGAGAGAGAGAGAGTCCTATCTTTCTTGATTTATTCGTCTGGCTGAGTGTAAATAACAGACAATTACAGCTCGCCGTTAGCCTCTTACGCGGAAGTTGTTTTGGCTCGTCACACAATCTTTTTTGTTGAAGAGGAGAGATTGCGTGACGTACCGACAGAGCTCTTGTCACGTAGACTCATACCCAGACCCCACTCTGGCCGTAGGGATCTGGGTACCAGATTACTTGTCAAGCTCGCTCCCTGGATATTTTTTAGTTGTTCGTAAAATCATTTTTTTTGTTTTTCTCTGTCTTTTCTTTTTCAGGCTCCACGTACATTTTTCTCGGCTTTTACCAGGAGACTGTCGGGAAGCTGTAACAACTCAAAGCGTGTAGTGTTTATCAAGCCAGTAGCTTCTTTCAGAAAACGGCCGCCAAGTTTCTCTGGCAAATCGGAACTTGAATACAAGCTTCCTTTAGCAAGACGTGGAAGCACTGCGCTTTAATACAGAAGTCATTATAGTGGTCAGGAGCATATCACCCCGGAGCCTCCATCTGTGCTGATTAAGGGGGGATTCTACCTGAATAATGACAACAGCGTAGTTACAGCGTAGTTTAGAATCGTTCTCCCGCGAAAAGATTTCCGTGTACGTCCGCGGACAATAGTGATAACGAGTAACGCCATCCCGCCGTTCTAGTTTTATTCCACGTTCCTCGTCCATTCCTGTTTTTTTTTAATTTAATGTGAAACATGAATGACAACCTTGTGCTCGCAACGGGTGATTTTCGCGGCAAAAGTAATTCTAAAAATAGCTCAAGGTGTAACTACGCTGTGTCATAGGCCCAATAAGGGAGATGGAGGCTCCGGGGCGATATGCTCCTGAGAGGTTCAGTTTGTTTCACTGAAAAATCAGCATTAGAAATAGAAAAAGTTCTCAAGAAACTAGGAAATAAAAATAACTTTTTTCACAGCACGGCGCGAAACTATTAATAGATTTCAAAAAATTATCATGGGGCACGGGAATCCTTCTCTTAGATCATCCTCACTTGAATTTACTTGTTTATTCCACAAATCAAGGCAGTATTTTTGGACATTACTTACAGAGTTTTTAGAGATGAAAGATTGTTTTTACCACCGATTTCACTGTTACGCGACCTTTTAAATCAAAATTCCTCTGAGTGGGTTGCAAAAGATAACTATCAATCTTATATTTCACACCTATAGACCCTTTTTAAAAATGGCTGCCAATTTAAAATTATTTTGTATGCATTTAAATTAGCCTGACTAACCTCGCTTTTGAGTTGATAATTCAAAATAATTTATATTCTAGAACGAGGTTAGTCAGGCTAATTTAAAATACATACAAAATAATTTTAAATCGGCAGCCATTTTTAAAAAGGGTCTATATGAAAGTGTTTTATTTTACTGCGAGTGAAATTAGCATAACCCAGTGACCGACTATTAGGCAAACTAGCAATCTGATTGGCTACGCAAGGCGGTCTAATTTTCATTACAATATACTCAACACAGGATATTGCAATTTTGTACAATCTGATTGGTTCCCTACTCGAGACATATGAGGCAATGTACCCTTACTACCTTATTTGGGAAGCCCGCTAATTACGAGTTTGGGGCTCGAGTTTGGAGTTTGAGCTCAATCTTGTTGTACATTAACTCATAGCCAACGAGGCGCTATAAGACTCGATTTCGTAGAATAATTGTTAAATACTATGTTGGTTATCAACTGGGAGTTGATAAAGGTAAATTAACCGCCGTAGCTTTTAGAAATTAGCTACGGCGGTTAATTTACCTTTATCAACTCCCAGTTGATAACCAAACATAGTGTTTCACTTGCCCGCCGACGCAGCACCACAGTTTCATTAGAAACTAATCACTTTGTCTAATTGTTAAATAGACTGCCCTGGGAGAGCGCGCAAGTAAAATTGCCGAAATCACAAACCAAAACTAGAAATAAACCACTTTCACTGAAAATTTTGTCGAATAGATCGGTTGGGTTATGTTTCTTTGAGACTCGGGGCTTCGCTCCTCACCAAATATCAGCCGATAGAAACCTCGAGCTTAACGTGTAATTGTTAAATAACCTGCTCAAGTTGTCCTTCATCAGAGTAGAAGGAGAGTCGAGGGAGGGGAAATAAAACGAAGCAAATAAATAGCAATGCATAATTTCTTTTGAACTCTCAGAAAACACAAAATCGAAGCAAATGCACATATGATTTATACCTTGCAAATTATCTGAAAAGGAAATGGAAATGGAAATTAGTGACAACTGACGGGAAATTAATTCAACTTCGGCGTGGAAATTAGTTCTGAGCGACTGGCTTTGGCTCGCGGGAGGGTAAAAACTATGTAGAAATTCGTGGATATACCGGAGATCTACATATAGCAACAGAACTCTCAAACAGGACTGCACTTCAATGTAGTTTAATCTCTTCTCTGCATAAATCTGAGTGCGAATCCGAATGTAAAACGAATTGCAATTACGAACCATTACGATATCACTCAAATCATACTATAAACTGTTGTTTGATTATTGCAACAGCTAAATAAATGGAGAAAACAACAAATGGACCCTAAAAAGATATTAAACGTTACCTTTTTGTTAATACAAAAGCCGTTCAGTGAATGTAAAGTTTAAGGTGATTCCATCGAAATAGAAGTTACACTGGGAAGTTTCTGAAACTTTCCCTAGTTGAACATTGTGATGTAATGTTTCAAAATATAGAATAAAAAGAATAGGTCACCAGCCCCGCGAAAGAGATATAATCGACTAAAAATACCTCATAATTCCTTACAAAATCAACCAAAAACACGTATTTTTTCACGTTTTCAGTGATTATTGATTTTTCTGCACTGAGAATTGGTCTATACTCCTTGTATAGAAAGAAGATGATTACTAGACTTAAATATGCGAAAAAAAATGATAGGTCACCACGCTCGTTTACGAGAAAACGATCATTTACCTCTCTGGCGAGCATAGCCATAATGAAAAGCCGCCATGTTTTTAATGTGCGCGCGCTAATTACGCGCGAAATTATGCGCAGAAAGGATGCGCAGTGCAATACTAAGGAATGACCTTAAGCTTAAAGGTCAAATGCAACGAAATTTGGCATTTTTTTCTTTTGTCGCGAAAACTGTTCTTTATACTAGCATCAATCATACTCAACCCTCAAAAGCTGGTTTGGGGCGATTTGTGGCACGAAATTCGATAATTTCCGAGAATTTCCGACGGCTTAACGAAAACGAACCAGGAATGACCGCGCTTGGAATGGAAACGAATTTGCTGTTTTTGTGATGTCATATGTGGTGAGTTTGTTTTCACGCGCGTGTTTTCGCGCGTGTTTTCAACAACGTGTGAAGGTCGATGCGAAGAAGCTTTTACTGAATTTCTCACATTATATTGCTCTCTTATCATTGACACGTGAATGGAGAACTACGCAGTGGAATTAAAGAACTTGCATTTCTTCAAAAAGGCGAGTGCTCATTTGATTTTAACCGACAGAATTTGAGTTTGTTGTTGTTTTGGAAATCCTGAGTTTCACCGCCCGCGCTAGCTAGCTTACGGTTTTTAAATTACAATCTCCGTGTTTAGACTCAATTCCTTAGTTTTAAACATTTGCTTTTCGTTTCTCCTTTTTACTAAACAAACCTTCCGTTAAGTTTCATTCAAGAAAGAACCTAGTGATACCGGTAGTCCGGCAGAAAATAATTCTCGGCAAGTATAAATTTATAGTTGCGCCGTACGTTGAAATTGAATGCAAGCTTGAATTGAGTTTGGCGAGGCTTCGCATAAAATGAAAGTTGAAAATTGCCACCCGACCGAATGCAAAAATTAGATTAACATGGGAAATGAAATTGTAGAAAACTGAGGAAACAGTTTTACTCGAAAAATGCTTTCAAGAGTATTGAAGAATGAAGATTGTCCTAAAACTTGCCGGTTGCGACTTTGAATGGTTTTTGTGTTAATTTGAAATAGCTTCTCATTTCAGCTGCTTTTAGTGGTGCGCGTCTGTTCTTCGCAGCTACGTACCTTTCTGTAATTACATATTTCCGTATAAGAAATTAATCGTCCGAGTTTCTTGTTATTTGGATTCATTAACTTAAGTTTTATTTCTTCGGTAGTGTTTATAGCGACCTTGCGTTAATAGAAACAGATTTTCAAGATTTCTAGCATCACAGAACCATGCACGTAGGAAACAAATAAAAACGTTATTTGCCGGCCTTTTATTGTAGGCTCAGATTAGAAAAGTAGTTTGTGGATCTGTCAAATCATACCTGATACAAGAAAGTTTGCGGCTTTATACCTTTAGCTTTCTGCGTTTCGCAAAGGCTGAACGTCGTGAACGACCGCATTCCGTGTTCGTCGTGCTTTTTGAAGGACATTCTTGGTCAATACTTCGCTTTATTCCATAGTTGAAAATGGTCGGTAAAGCATCAGCTTTCAGTCGAAGTCTTCGTGTCTTGAACTGAGATCCCAGGTGTGCCCTAACTCAAGATTCTGCTCGAAGCTTTCAGGGGAGAAATGCACGGAGCAAAGACGAGATGCTGCAGTTGGCGTGAAATCTTTCCTTTTCATTAATCTCACCCATTCCTTGCATCTCTTCTCGTCTTTAGGGAATGTAAAAAAGCTTACGCCTGATTTTGAACAGTTACTACAGTTAAAAGCAGCACAAAACACCATACTTGTTGATGTTTTGAAACTGCAGAATTTTGTAATTCTCGCTCTTCTCGCGGACTCGCGCGTGTATGTGACGTCATATGTGGTGAGCTTCCCATTTCCGATAATTTTCCGAAGTTTGCCCGAACGCTTCCGTTTGTGGAAGCGAAAAAAAAGGCGGTTTTGAAAGTCGAATATCTCGACGACGTTTTGTCCAAATCGTTTCAAACTTAAGAATATGATTATTCATAATATTACCTATTATTTCGACTTAAAACTAATCTTTCTAAAATTTTGTTGCATTTGACCTTTAACACTGGCTAAATCAAAAAGGCAGACTTGGTGAGCAGGTGAACAACTGTAGCGAACTAAAATGAACATTTGTTTATTTAGAATTAGGATTTTAATCAATTTAGTCAACAAGTGAACAAATTGCGAGCTAAATGTCAGTTCCATTTGCTTACTCAAGATTATGGGACTTTATAATAATTAATTATCTTCTCAAAAAGCGATTTGTCATGTCTGACTTGTGCACGTCGCCACCATAATTAAATTTACTTTTTCGACGAGATATCACAAGTTATCATTATTTTAATCAGTAAAGTGCTTTCCAAATGCAACGCAGCAGTTTCAATGCCAGGAGAAACTATTTAGATTAACAAACAATATATATCAATCGGCTCACAAGCATGAAAACGCTTCCGGCCGTCGCATTTCAGTGCGAACAGCCCTCCCGGGCGTGCTCAGTCGGCGGAAACGGCGCGAAGCGCACGTTGCAAGACACCATGGAAGCAACGTGTTCTGACTTTGCTCTTTGAGTGGGCATTGCGCTGATTTAAAGCGAATTTAAGCGAGTACGTTTTCTGAGGCTTGAATCTGACATTCGACGCGGCTGAAATGTGACTGCGAAAAGGTTCCTTCACTTCAGTCAGTTCCGGCTCGGTAAAATGTTTCGCAAAGGGCGCAAAGTCTCCAACATTGCACGGCGAATAGGCCTCATTTTCCAACAGTAAATAACGGGGTTCAGTGACGAATTAAGAAACGTTAAAGTCAGTGAGTAAATATACAGACCCTTCATTACTGTAGCTGAACCCGCTCTTATTGTAATGGCGATCAGGCTGAAAGCATGAGGCGAATAACAAAGCAAAAAAACAGCGTAAACGTAAAATGTTCCTACGGCAGATTTCCTCAGGCTTGCAAAATTCCTGATTAATTCCGTTTCATTCTGAAAAGCCTGTCGGGCTTGATGTACCTGTACCTTCCTGATTTGGGCATTGTGATGCCTTACGATGGTATAAATCTTGAAATAAAGAAACGTTGAAATAACGAGGCAGATTGCTGCGGCGATTGCAAATGTTAGAGCGAACATGTTGGGAGGGATCCACAAAAAGATGGAGGCCATGCATGCGCTGAGAAGCCATATCAAAGCTACTCCGATAATAATTCGCTTCTCGGTTACAAGTTCTTGATATCTGAGGTGCAGATGTATAGCCATGTACCTGTCCATACTAACAGCCATGACTCCAAAGAGCGAAGCTGAAGTAAAGAATATTATGACGAAGGTGAAAGCAGTGTAGGCGGTACACCCGAGGTTAAAATGTTGCAACGACCTCGACAACAGCGCCACGTAGAAAGGTTGATTTAACAAACCAATCCCGAGATCTGAAACTGCAAGACTGAGGAGTAATGTTTTTAATGGCGTTGACAACGAAGACGTCTTTCGCACAGCGTGAATTGTCACACAGTTCAAAAACACGGTGGTATAAGATAGAAAGGCGTTCAAAACACTATTGATGATAAGCGATGAATGAAGACTTGCGACATCAGCGCTCGAGGGAAGGTACCGCAGTAACTCTGCGCAGAATGAGTCTTTCATCATCTCGATTTACAGAGGAAAGGCAAACCGACTCTTACACTGACCTGTAAAAATGTTTCTCCGAGTCGTACGTCAGCCTTTATGCACCACAAATATGTGGTAGTTAATGATTTGCCCCCTCATGTCTGTCGAAACTCGAAAACTTTGGCGAGCCTCCTTATAAATAATTTGACTCACCTCATGAGAAGAAAGAAAAAAATACATTTGTACTCTTCACGCAGATACCAGCTGGTATTTGAATAGAAAAATAATTCATGATTTCTGATGAAAATAAAGGCCTGTTTATCTATTTTGTTTTGGATAATTTGAATGCACGTATCACCTCCGGATAGAACAATGATAGAAGTTGGTTTTCATTACGGGTGGCAATAAACTGAAACAACACTGTCGGTGCCCCAAAGTGTGTTTTGGTATCTCATTAGCCTTATGACATGCCATGTTCTTTAAACGCCTTGGGCAGATGTTACACTTGGTTATTGTTGACTTTAAAATTCACAATCTGATAAAAAACAAACGACCTACAACAGACAAAAAGGTTACCACGATAACATGCACTAGTTAGACATTGTTTATATGTACGGTTTTACACCGCTATCTTGTTTCGGCAAAGAAATTTACCAATTCAAAATGTTTTTAATATTTCTGCTCCAGATTTTAATTTCCTAGTGCAGAATTTCTTTGCCGAAACTCAAGATAGCAATTTTCGTTAAAATACACAGCATGCCGATTTCAATATTTTGCGGATATTATTCCGCCATGCAGCATGCATGAATTAGCACCAATAGATAAACCATTTCGGTTTATTATTATAACACGGGCATTGAAAATATGTCCAAAGAAAAAGGTCACACAAATCTTGCGGCTCTATAGCTTGTCATGTCCATGCATGCTTTCTATTTTAAGAGTTACAAAAATATAAGCTTGACTGACTACTGTATTCGGCCAAACCACATAGAAATTGTGGTAGCTTGTGGTTATGTCATAAAAACCAATAGAAACGCCTTTTACAAATGTAATGGTTTATTACCGAAAGAAACCACTTGAAATGTTGAAAGATTTTTCAAAAATTTCTCGTAATATCCAGCGTGGCTCATTGCACGGTATAAACCAAAAAAAAAAAACATGAAAAATTATATTTCAGGCCCAAGCCTCAAAGTAAAATCGTGACTGAATAAGCAAATATTTATCATTCCATTAATCTCCGGAATAACGAATAAGTTATTTATATTCCAAAGATCCATCTTCAACTTTATTACCGCAAAGAAAACATCCTAATGTCAGGGATTATTTCCTTACAATTTAGCTCTTATTCAATTATCTCCTTACAAACAAAGCCATTATTTCATTATTTCCTCGATCCTCATCCAAGGCCATTACTCCATTATATCCTTACAACCAAGGCCATTATTCCATTATATCCTTACAACCAAGGCCATTATTCCATTATATCCTTACAACCAAGGCCATTACTCCATTATATCCTTACAACCAAGGCCATTATTCCATTATATCCTTTCAAACAAGGCCATTATTCCAGTATTTCTTCACAACCAAGGCTATTATTCCAGTATTTCCTTTCAAACAAGGCCATTATTTCAGTATTTCCTCACAACCAAGGCTATGGCCATCCCCATAAAATGTTTTGTTTTCCCATCGCCCTCTCTCTCTCTCTCGTGAAAGTGGGTCTGTCGGTCGGTAAAAAAAAGAAAGAAAGAAAAGCCGAGAAACGAAATATTGACTAATTTTAAAATACATAAATAATTCCAAGCGAGCCTTGATTATATCTTCCCCGTGACCACCATTTTGAAACGAGCCGATATCACTCTGAAAGGTGTTCGAAGACGTCATTACTGGGCTGATTTAGATTTCAAAGTGACTTTAAGATGTAAACAAAGCATTTTAACACATTTTTTTTTACTTTTTTGTAAAAATTGGGTCGGTCGGGCGATGGGAAACCAAACATTTTATGGGGATGGCCTATTATAATTTACAGCATTTCATTTTAACCAGGGCTTATTTCCATCATTCCACCTCCAACATTTTTATTATTAATTATTGTTCTACAACTCCCGAGTAATTGAAGAGCACAATTAAAAATCAGCATGAATGACGGTTTAAGTGGAAGTGAATACTTCTTGTATATTGTAAAATGAATAAATAAGGTATATATACCCTAGATGCTCTATTATGCCTCTTACACTACAACGTCACTTTTCCAATAAGCCCACCCCTTTTAGACAGTAACCCAAGAGTATATTTATTTTAGGTTACTTCGCCCGATGGTGTTCCCAAAAGGATTACTGCGAAGAAGACCTCGACAATCTATGACTGTAAGCTGCCCGACTGCGCTAAGGCGCAACTTTTTCTTTCATGTTTGTCTATTTTCCAAATGTATGGACGATAAAAGATATTATTTCAGGTAAATATTTCCTTTTTAAGTTACGAGTTAAGGAAAGACAAATCATAAAACCTAGAACGCTTCTGGATAGCATGCAAATAGGTAACGTGTGTTTGTATTTTGCGTGTCCGTATTTTGTGGCAGTACTCGTAAAAATGTTTTTGTTGTCCCTTAGCTTTATTTTTCGGCATCAATTTAGCCTTACCCATGCCCTTTGTTTCTGCGGTTATGTGCGCTTAAAATTGATTTATCAAGGTCCCGGGTTATGGAAATTTAACAACTCTCTTGTGGAAGACAATGGATATGTTAAACTTATCCAAGAAAATTATCCTGTTATATGCGAGAAATATGCGGACTTGAAAGATGACAGATTGAAATGGGAACTAATTAAAATGGAAATAAGAACCCTCACCATATCATACTCAAAACACAAAGCAAAACAGCGTCGAAACCGGGAAACGGAGCTGCAAAATCGTTTAGAGGTTCTGGATAGAATAATTAGTAATTGTGCGAATAGTGCACAACTGGAAGAATATGACTGCCTAAAAATAGAACTTAATCGTGTCTACGAAGCCAAAGGGAAAGGTGCAATTTTTTCGTTCTAAAATTAGATGGGTTGAACAAGGCGAAAAACCTACCAAGTATTTTTTTAATTTAGAGAAAAGAAATTTCAACCGAAAGGTAATTAAAGAAATAAAACGAGTGGATGGTACAATACTGGTTAAGGAAGACGAAATAATGAAGGAAATTGAATCCTTTTATGAGAACTTGTATGCCTCACAGGATACAGGCACCAATGAGACTTTTAAAGATTTTGTACGGCAAACAGTTAAATTAACAGATGAGAAAAGAGACGATCTAGAAGGTTACATAACAATAGAGCGTTTTCACCAAAATAACAAGATCGTTTTGCTTGCATCAAAAACATCAACATACTCAGAGATTGTAGAGTAGGTGGAAATAAATATATTACCTAAATTTTAACTTGGCAGTGTTCATTGCAACGAAGTTATCGGGAAAACAATATTCGGAAAATTACAGAGCTTAGTATGGATCCGCCATATTGGTGTACCAGTTTGGAACACCAATATGGCGGCCAAAAATGTCAGCGAGTAGAAAAAAAGATTTTGCTTCCAAAGTCATGAGTTTTAGTTTGGAATGCTTTAGTTATCATTTTTAACTTATTAGCATATCGGAAAATTATTTAAGAAGTGCGAAAATATTGGTTTCTGTAACATTTCAGGTCACGTTGAGCCAGGCCGTCTCAAATTTCAAAACGCTTTATCTCCAAAATGAAGCACTCTGCTGGCGCAAAATTTTTCCCAGCAATTAGCGACACTGATGTCTAGAATATACTCAAAGAACAGCTTTGTATGAACAATAGTTTTGAATTTAGAATTTTGATGACGTCACGTGAAAACGCTCTATAGAGGAATGCGCTAAAGTCTTGAAAAACCTTCCCCACTGGGAAATCACCTGGAGATGATGGTTTTCACGGCGGAATTTTACAATTGTTTTTTTGATTTGGTAAGCCGGGATCTAGTGAACAGCTTTAATAAATACTGCATACAAAGAAGGAATGATGTCGATCTCTCAGCGCAGAGGCGTAATAACTCTTGTACCAAAGGAGTACTCTTATTTGTCAGTTCTTTCAAATTGGCGACCAATTACACTTTTAAATTTAGATTACAAGATCGCATCAAAAGTAATAGCGAAGAGAATAGAAAAAGTTTCTACCACAGATAATTCACTCGGGACCAAACTGGTTTTGTAAAAGGAACATACATTGGTCAAAATATTCGGCTAATCAATGATATCCTAGAACAGACGAAACTTCAAAATATTCCTGGAATACTACTACTTCTCGATTTTCAGAAAGCGTTTGACACCATTGAGTGGTCCTATATCCAGAACACCTTAGATCTCCTTAATTTTGGTCAAAGCATTAAACGCTGGATCTCTACCTTTTACACTAATCCAGAAAGTGCCGTTCTAAACAATGGTTTTAGCACAAACTATTTCCAATTGTCAAGAGGGGTTAGACAGGGTTGCCCCTTGTCGCCTTATCGGCTATTCATCCTGGGAGTCGAAATTCTAGCTTTGTTTTGTTTTAAATTTAGTATTGAAGGATTTGTAAGTTAAAAAGTGAAATTAAGCCTCTAAACAAGTTTTTTTTTTTTAATACTGAATTATTTAACAATCCAATCTCGACCCCAGAGCCCTTCTCTTTTGCGCATGACCGAGGGAGAGAAGAGCTCTGGGGAACCCTGGGACAGAGCTTGCTCTGATTGGTTTTCGCATGAAACAATAAAAATGCTTCTGATTGGTCAATTTGTTACGCGCGAAAAGAAAAGTTCTAGGGAGGGGTGGAGAATGTGTAGTCATTTGTAAATAATGGCGGCTGCGAGTTAGCTGCCAAGTCTTTTGCGAAGCTGCGTTGACTGCGTTGGAGGAAGTTCTCGAAGGGATATTGGTACAAAAAGGATACCGTATGTATTTTTAAATATCGTCACTGACCTATGAGCTGCTTCCTCGTGATTTTCATGTTTATCTATTGAGTCGGAGTGGAGAAGTAGTTCAGGCCGAGCGGACAGAAAACAGTTTCATCTTTTTGTCGTTTTAATCGATCTCTCGATCGATCTCTTCTTTTATATCGCTAAGATCCACTCTAGGTGATGTACCAGAACTTAATATTTATTAGAGAAAGGACATTTTTGCGATATGATATACCCTGTGTTTTGAGTTTCGAGATTTTGAACATATCGTAAAGAATCGTGGAAATGGCAGTGACAGGACTACAATCGAAGCTCTCTTCCTCTGAGCGGACACTCTCGTATTTAAGCAGACAGCTCTACTTGCCACCCTGACAAAACCCCGCTTGAACTCTAGCTCATGCAAACTAGCTCTGTATTTACACATTCCCGTAAGCGGCAAGCTCCATTTGCGGACAATTTTTCTGATTCCCGAGGGTGTCCGACTGTGTATTTTCAGTATTTTGCCGAAGCTTTAAGTAAGGTTCCTATGTTGGTTGTTGAAATGAGCTGGTCCTGCACAGTTATTTTATTTACCTTTTGAAAATATTCTAACCACTTTATTTATTATCTGTATTTTCAGAATTTTAAAGTGAAATAAATATTATTATGTTGTTATTGAAGTCGTCTATATTTATTTTTTCAGGATGTTCTGGTTCTCTCCAAATTTATTCAATTCGTCAAATATTATGGCGAACACTGCATCACACTAAATAAGTACTAAGATGTAAAGTATTTTGAGTCATGACCATGTTATTTGACCATGTACATGTACAATAGGTCTTATTTTTCATGAAAAGGT
Source organism: Desmophyllum pertusum (assembly GCA_029204205.1). Lineage (NCBI taxonomy): Eukaryota > Metazoa > Cnidaria > Anthozoa > Scleractinia > Caryophylliidae > Desmophyllum > Desmophyllum pertusum. The sequence continues at coordinate 1,756,996 of MU825402.1, forward strand.
GCCTTGAATCAAAATTTGAACTTTCATTCTTTAATTACATTAACCAAGATAATCCAGAAATTTCACAGGTAGCAATTACACTGTTTCTGCATGTCATGTAGGGTGAGGGGATGTCTAATTTGAGCTCTAGAAAGCCTTTGACCATAAGTCTATGTTGTCATAATATTTAAAAAATTGACAGATTATTTTGTGGTGGCTTAATTGGTTTCCTGATTATACTCAAGTGTATCTCAGATCACAGATGAAATGTCTGCAGTACAGGCAAGAGAAGGGGTTGGTAATGATGATTTTTTTTTAAACATGTAGCTGTTAGACTGGCTGATTTACCTTGGAATTGTTCAGTTAGATACATATGTGTATCCTAACAAGGGTGCATTTGGGTCTTCAAACAAATACCATACAAGGCTTTGAACTAGCAGAAATTGCACAGGGTATCCCTGCATGTCTTGTAGAATGAAAGGGTGTTTTACTGACCAAACCAGCCCTTTCATTCCACAAGACATGCAGGGATACCCAGTGCCATTTCTGCTAGTTCAAAATCTTATATTTGCTATTCTGCAATAAAATAATTAATATAATTTTTCTAAAGAACTGGAAGAAATGAAATGGCTTCCCACTGCATACTGCATGTTTGTAGCTTTTTCATGTTATCAAGAAAAACATGTACTGGTCAGCTAACTAGCTAATATTTAGAGGCAGTTGTATTTGTATAAAAATACCAAAATTATGGCAATATGATGTTTGACGTGTCTAAAAGTATCAAGAAGAGTGACAGTAAGAAGGTGAACATGTTCTTATACTGTCATTTTCTATTTGATAATGTTAGACACATCAAAACATTGTATCACTATAATTTTGGTATTTCTACTCAAATGTTTCCCTAGACTGTGATCAGTCGGTATTCACATCGCCTGCCCAGGAAAGATTAGGAAAAGAAAGAGACTACTCGCAGTCTAATGTTTCCCTCAACAAACCTTTATTTTAGAATAATAATAATTATTATCTCTCCACCACATTTCTTATTTTTAAATCAACACTTAACATGGGGTAGAAGTCAATTTTGCTCCGTGTGGTGTGCAGCGGGCTGGAGGGTCTGAACTTCCCTCTTCCCATACATCTAACTTCCAGTTTCCCAGGGTCATTGCGATGTGCTAAATCTTGGGCAGGACACTTTAACTCTCAGTGCCTCTCTCCACACAGGAGTATAAATGGGTAGTGGAGAACGGATAAGGCAACCAAACAAAATGCTGTGGATTATACATAATTTTGTAAATAACATATTTAGCTAGGTAATTTAATTTATTATTGTAATCATTTATTATTGTAATTAATTTAATACACGGCTCGATGGAAGAGCATGTATTGTGAATTGACACCGTGTTTAAATAGTTTTACTACTACTACTGTGGGACCTGGGGGGGGGGGGGGTACTCGGCTCAGATATGTTTCGGGTGTTTGGGTGGGTATGTGACGCCCAGGTCTTCTTATCCTGAATCAAAATTTGTATCCCGTTTTAGAAAGAATTTGCATTCAAAATGATACCCGTACTAGAAACAGGCCAATTTTTATACCCCGTTCTGGAAATTTATTTCCATAGCCCGTTTTTGAAAAGTCTCGAATATACACTGTAGGTACCCCGTTCTAGATCAGGAGTCCCAAAATCACGACCCCGCTGGGTGGTACATACCCATGTGGGTATTTTGGGGCAGTACCCCCTGGGCTGGGGGGTAACCTGCAATGGACTACCATCCCACCCAGGGGGAGTAGCAGTACTCCTAGTCAGCTTCATACTGCAGAAACCAGGATAAGCTCCAGCAGTGCACCCCTCCAGCAGTGTGGACCAGTTTGGCTCCGAATGGCTTTACCTTCTTTACAATGTATATTAGACCCTCCCTCACTGAAGGCCTTGAAAAGAAATAAGCCCCCTGGGGGCTTTTAAATAGAGTATTTATGCCGAGTTCATAAAATGTTCAGTCAGGTCCAACAAAGTATATCATATCTCAAACTTAAAAAAAATTTACAGCTACATGTATCAATAATACAGTATTGATGCCCAGCACAATAATAAAATGTAAGAAGAACCAAAACCAACTCTTCTTATCCTGAATCAACAGTAAAGTAACTAAGCTTATCTAACTCTTCCCCTAGTCAGAAGCCCGGGGGGGGGGGGGGGGGGGGTAAATGACCCGCTGAGGGTTTGAAACCCTGACCTTGTTTAGGACAACAGAAAACTAAAATACCTACATGTACCCTGTGTAGGACAACATCCTCTATTTTAGGATCCTGTTTAGGACATACATGTAATACACACACTCTTGTTTTGCACATTTTTAAAGTGTTTTATTGGTAATTGCAAATATTTAGCGAATGACGTTTGCCAAAGACCGGCAAACATCTCCAATCACGGATAGCTAAATACTGTATAAACCATATTTTTACAATGACAATCGTGCAACCGCATACCCTGTTTAGGACAAGTTCAGCCCTGTTTAAGGACAGACTCGCATAAAATTATATACCCTGTTTCAGAACAGATAGGCCAAAAACCATAACCCTGTCCAGCGGCACGTCCCATAAGGGAGTACCTCCCCCGGGGTCAGAAGATACTTTTCAATCTAAAAGATGACAGTCTATGGTTGCAAAGAAATTAAGGTGACAACAACACTTCATTTAATGAGGATATGCAGATAAAGCGTAAACATGTTTACACTCTGGCCCACAGCTAAAACTACAGGTAAACATAGAATGTATTAATAGAATATTTACACATATTACTAGTAAGATTAATGCCCAGACAAAGTGCTCTAGTGGAGTACTAATGGCAATGCCTCAAGAAACGCTCAATCTGCAAGACCTGGGAGTTGCTGACGAAATTATTAGTCTCATATACATGTATATAGTGGTCCACTATCATCCAGACCAATGGTGTGAAGGGATCCTTATAATTTAAGTGTTTTCATGGTGTGCACGTATTGAATGATATAAATTATACATTTTAAATTTCTATTTTCTATGGGTTTTCTGGTAAACAATCAAAATCAACGATATACAAGGATTGAGAAGCACCCAAAACACAGAGATTTTTTAAAGATCTATATTTTACTATGAATGTTTCCCTTGTTTTACATCAAATAATAATACATGCATGTACTGTACCAAAATAAAACCTATAATTCCAGTTTTCTCCATTCAATCTCTTACTTCACTGCAATTTTTCAGTCAAAATCTCATTAAAAATTTCAATTTAAAATCATCAGATGTTCGGAAATTATTGTACATAATGTGCAAACAAACACTGTCATTTTGGCTGCCAAAATCTTAGCAAGGGCCAGTCTCGCCTTTCAAGATTATTGCCCGACTACAATAATATTGCACATTAAAAGTATGAATTTATTACCGCTAAGCAGCTGGCAAGTAAACTGTATTAAACATGCGACAGTTTCGGCAAAACCTAACTGGAATGTTCCCTTGAAGTAGCAGCTAAAAACGTCGAAGGCGACTGTACAGACAGCTTGGGATCTCCGGGTGTAAAAACATCAAATTGAAATTTACCTTCCGTCCTTTGGCGTCCACTTTTTAGATGTCATAGATGAAAATAATTGTGACTTTCCGAATCCGAAACCTATCGGTAAAACCCCGAACGCATCCTAAACAAACTACAGCTTCGATAAATGACTTCTGCTCAACTTTTAAGCCGTAAGTAGCAGTCTTTGCCAGCTTTAGATGAAGCAGAGTCTGGCTTTAGCACCGCCATTTTGGATTTGGATGTGGAGCATGCGCTGTGATGGCGACATAGCCAGATTTTGGCTACGCTTGCGCAGAGTTTCCCAGAGCTTCGCGCGCTTGTGTAGTCAAGAAAGCAGCGAAGGTCTGGGGTCGAGACATTCTCGTTCCCAGATCCTCCGTTTCTTTTGGTCACGTGGTTGGCGAAACCGAATGTTTCCGGCGCAAAAGAAAAAAAACGAGGAGCCCTGGGGACGAGGATGGGGTCGAGAATGTTAACAAGGTTATTTATTGGAGCGGAGGTTCCCTTTTTTAAACTACTTTTCGGCAGGAAAGCGTCAACCGATTTCTCTAATTTTTGGTATTCAAAATAAGGAATCTTTAAATTTTAGAAAAGCCTTTTAATTTTAGGGCAAACGAAATTTAAGATTTAGAGATACAAGCGCTCTTAGAAAAACCTTGTTTTTTTACGAAATCGCGAATATTTTCATAAAACGAAGATATATTTTTTCTAATTACGTTCAATAAGTTCCAAGATTTCAATGTTTACTGTGAGCAAGTTTCCACAAAATCGGCTGCATAGAAATTGCTGCACAGTTCACTGCTGAATTTTAGCTTCAAATAATATGCTCGTGTATTTGCTTCATCTGTTGCAAGAACGCTTCAATAATGCTAAGATCGCACCTATTATTAGAAAGCTTGATACCACCTAAACCTTTGCTGAATAATCGGAAAAGATCGGAAATTCCCAGTAAAAGTTTATAAGCAAATGAAGAACAAGATGTTTATAGTGCGTAATTTGGGAATTTCAAAATATTCACGTTTGTTCGACTTGTGAAAAAAACTACCGATTTGTTTTCCGTAATTGTTAAGTATGATAAAATCCAGCATATATAAAAATGACCTCGCCTAGTTTTGGGCGTGTAGCCTCGACGAAGCTCGGCGAATTAAGTCGTCAAGTTAGCTACTTCATGTCCTCCATTTTACCAATGCTTTGAAAACCCCTCGTCTTCCGTAAATTATTCAAATTTGCCGCGTTGTGGGATTTATTTTGCACTTGGGAATTTTACTGATCATCGAAAATTTAAATGATAATGAACGATCAATGACATTCCAAGGAAATTTTCGATGATCCGTAATTCCCAAGTGACAAATAAATTCCAGAACGCGGCAAGTTTTGAATAATTTACGGAACACGAGGGGTTTTCCTAGCATTTGTAAAATGGAAGACATGAAGCAGCTAAATTGACGAGCCAAATTCTCCGAGCTTCATCGACGCTACACGCCTGAAACAAGGTTAGGCCGTTTGTATATATGCTGTATTTTATCATACTTAGAAATAAGCGAAAACAAATCGTAGTTTTTTCAAAAGTCGAACAAACTTGAATATCTTTAAATTCACAAATTACGCACATAAACATCTTGTTCGTCATTCGCTTATAGCTTTTCCTTGGAGTTTCCGATCTTTTCCGATTATTCAGCAAAGTTTTAGATAACATTAAGCTTTCCAATGATAGGTGCGATATAATAATTATTTTAGCGTTCTTGCAACAGCTGAAGAAATACACAAGCATATCATTTTGAAGTGAAAATTAAGCAGTGAACTGTGTAGCAATTCCTGTGCAGCCGTTTTTGTGGAAACTTGCTCACAGTAAACCTTGAAGTCTTGGAACTTATTGAACGTAATTAGAAAAAATCTATCTTCGTTTTATGAAAATATTCGCGTTTTCTTAAAAAATAAGGTCTTTTAATAACGCTTGTATCTCTTAATCGTTTATTCCGATTGCCCTAAAATTAAAAGCCTTCTATAATTTGAAGATTCCTTGTCTAGATTACCAAAAATTACAGAAATCAGTTAACGCTTTCATGCGGAAAATTAGTTTTTAAAAAGGAGCCTCCGCTCCAATTAATAACCGCGGGCCACCTTAAGTTAAGTTTTACGTAATCTGTATAAGCAGAGGTCTATAACTAGAGGTTTCCATCTAGCATTGCGCGCGGCCCATCAGATTCGCAGTTAATCTATTTTTAGACATTTTTCGCGCGAAACCAGCAGCCAATCACGCACCATGCCTGACAAATATGGTCAGTGAACGCGCTAGCTCGACTTGTTCAAGACGGTTTGTTCGTCAATTGAAAAGATGGCTAAAATTATTAAGTAAAAAACCTTGGCCCTTCTAAATCAAACAAAAGTTAATTCTACTAAATAATGTACGAAGTTTGGAACGAAATATTTAATGGAAATGCCTGTAAAATGTACAACTAATGCGACTGAAAGAGCACTAAAGTCTAAAGACAGCCTGAAATTAATTTACGGGAAGACGGACACAATTAATTCGTCCAAAGAATGAAAACCTGTTTACAACACAAGTTTAAGCTTAGTCTATTCAGTATTGTTACCTTGTATTTCGACGAGGCTTGTCAATTCCAGCTGAATTAAGTTTTAAAATCAGCACAATAAATATCCATGGATCAGTTAAGCTTATACGGCAGTTCGTCAAGCGTTCGTGACAGTCAATCATTCAAAGATCACTTCACAGTGAAATTCTCTTTTTTTCCATCCATGTAGATATTGAGGGTTTCCTTTGTTCTTTTACTTCAATGAACTTGATTTCAAGCTCAGTTCGTTTAATAATTCTGTAGTCGCGCAAGTTTTGCCCACCGTAAGCTTATAAACAAGTGAAACTTTCGGCTGCGTATAGCTGTCCGTTCCACTTGTAAAATGAATATAATGTTCAGCTCCACAATTATTTCGAATCTACCCATGTTAAGCTAAACGGCCATCTGCACAATTTTCCAGAATATACGAAACTTTGGAGAGATTGAGCGAAGATTAATCCGCGAGAAACCTTTGTCTTGCTTTTTGTGGCTTGTTATATTCAACGAAACGAAACGAAACGAACGAACGAAACGAAACGAAACGAAACGAAACGAAACGAAACGACGAAACGAAACGAAACGAAACGAAATGAAACGAAACGAAACGAAACGAAATGAAACGAAATGAATATGTTTGGTGGTTATATTTGATTTTAGGAATATATTCAGACTGGTCATGTTCGTTTCGTTGATTATCACTTTTCATTTCGTCGAATATCACTTTTTGTTTTCAGGTGTTTAGCTATCAACACGCGGGTTGAATTGTGTGCTTGCGATTTCCCGCCGTGTGTAAGAGTTATACAACGCCGTCTCAACCCAGTCCAAGTCCATGTAAGTCGCTACAACAAGTTCGTTTCGTTGATTATCACTTTTCGTTTCGTCGAATATCACTTTTTGTTTTCAAGTGTGTAAGGGCTTAACTCTTACGAGGAAACCAACTATACAAAGGACTTGGACTGGGTTGAGACGGTGTTGTGTAACTCTTACACACGGCGGGAAATCGCAAGCACACAATTCAACCCGCGTGTTGATAGCTAAACACTTGAAAACAAAAAGTGATATTCGATGAAACGAAAAGTGATAATCAACGAAACGAACTTGTTGTAGCGATTTACATGGACTTGGACTGGGCCAGACGGTGTTGTGTAACTCTTAAACACGGCGGGAAATCGCAAGCACACAATTCAACCCGCGTGTTGATAGCTAAACACTTGAAAACAAAAAGTGATATTCGATGAAACGAAAAGTGATAATCAACGAAACGAACTTGTTGTAGCGATTTACATGGACTTGGACTGGGCCAGACGGTGTTGTGTAACTCTTAAACACGGCGGGAAATCGAAAGCACACAATTCAACCCGCGTGTTGATAGCTAAACACCTGAAAACAAAAAGTGATATTCGACGAAATGAAAAGTGATAATCAACGAAACGAACATGACCAGTCTGAATATATTCCTAAAATCAAATATAACCACCAAACATATTCATTTCGTTTCATTTCGTTTCGTTTCGTTTCGTTGAATATAATAAGCCCTTTTTGTTCATTCAACTTGCCAACTGGACACCGCGCCAAGTTTTGCCGCCGAATTCATACAAATCATGCTTCATTTAGATTGAACTGAAAAATCACTCAGTCGATTTATAGTTTTACAAAAAGTATACCGAAGTTTGACCTAAATTTAGTGAAGTATTTAAACAATTATTACATTACATTCTGCTGTGAAGCTTTTCGCTTTTCCTTGGCCGGCAAAGTTTCTGCCTTTGCGTAGCGCTCGCATATTAAAAATGGTTCAACGTGATTGGCTGCTGGTTTCGCGCGAAAAATGTCTAAAAATAGCCTAACTGCGAATCTGATGGGCCAAGACCCAATACCAGCGATGGAAACCTCTAGTTATAGACCTCTGGTATAAGTTAGGTTTGACAAAGTGCTCATGACTTCAATGAGAATGCTTATTTAGTTGACGTCGTTAGGTTTTCGCTGTTGTTGTTGTTGTTTTTTCTTCTCGTGTATTTTTTCTTTTTTCTAATAGTGTATCCTCAGGAGCCCATTAGCCGGCGGAGCGAGCAACTCCGACACTACGCCTATGTCACAGCGTTTTTACAGACCGGTTTATTTTTAGATTCCTTTTTCCCGGGAAAATGTGTTTCTGGTCCCATGTGTAATATGAAATTAAATGAAATAAAATAAAAAGATGGCGACCTAATTGCGGCCTTTGTCACGCGGTAACGCCAATTAATGATTACAAAGGAAAAACGTTTGATTGTCTGGCGGGAATTCGTCGTTACGCGGTAACGCCAATTAATAATTACAAAGGAATTCGCGGGAAAAGCGAATCTAAAAATAACCTGGTCTGTAAAAACGCTGTGACACGAATCCAGTCCAGTTGCTCGCTCCTAGTGACGGGCTCCTGGTATCCTGTAATGTTTTTATCCCTAATCTTGATAATGTATGTATCATTGTATGTTTTGTGTTTATGAATTAAAAAAAAAATATGTATATATTTATTTTAGGTTAGTGTAACGACTAACCTAACGATGGATGACCAACGATGTTTTGTTTTTAAGTATAAATAGAACTAAGGCTTCTAATGCCAGACGTGTACACACTTTTCACCTGCTCATGGAGTTTATAGTACACTGCAAAACCAAACCAAACAGGTAGGCGACTCAGTAGGGAACAACGCGGACCTTCCGATCCCTGACTCGTCCCCAGTCGTCTCTCTTGTCTCCTATTAATATTTTACAGGCGAGGGGAGCGCAAGGGATGGTGGCGACTCCAAACAAAGGAGACAAGAGAGACGACTGGGGACGAGTCAGTTCCGATCCGGGTAATTTTCTTTTTTACGCCCCCTTCAAGATGGCGGCATTCAGTAAAGACTTTTTCGGCTGCATAAAAAAGAGATTGAGTCAATTCGAACTCACAGTAACCTGATTCCCTAGCAGAACACAATCGAGCCACTAGCTGCCTGAACCACAGGTCACCAAAGCGTATTATGAGAGTTTGTATGGAGCTGAAATTCGATCGAAAATAATTTTCACTTTTCCTTCGAAAAGTTGTAAATAATGTGAAATAAAGTTTAAAAACCTCACCTGTTGTCTTTTCCGGTGTTTTTATCGCTTCTGGAAGCTGCTATGGGCGAATTTCGACCTTCGGTCGAATCTGCCACTGTAATAATAATAATAATTTTTAGTATTTATATGGCGCAAATTAACATATGAATATGATCAAATGCGCCTTACAATAAAAGATATATGTTATGATTATGAGTAATTTAACTAAAATAAAATTATTTACAATTATGTATAGGATGCGAAGATTGTGCGAACGTGACATTTGTTTGCTAGCGAACATCAACCAGTCTCTCTCTCTCCCTCTCTCTTGCTTCCCCGTTTTTTAGGTTTATAGTACTTTGCACATCCATCGTGAATTAACAGGCTGTTTCCAACCACTCAAATACACGAGAGCGCTTCATACTTGCACGCATAGCGGACCTATTTATTTTGTCACGCTTCGCGTTGCGTGATTTCCGAAAGTTAGTGTATCGCGGGCGCGTGCCAATTCTATCCAGGATCCCCAAAATGAACAACAAGGTTATTATAGTTCTAACTTTTTTATTTTCTCCTGTTGCTCTCGGCATAAATGTCCATATCGTTGGAATACCAAGCATAGGAACAAGCCATGGGCTTGTGTATGTAAAAATCGGCCGTGAGCTTGCGCAGAGAGGTTACAAATACACTCTTGTTGTTCCAACTTGGCAAGAAAACGACCTGAGAGAGAGTTTAGCCGGACTGCAAGTGAAATCGTACGATACTCCAATAACGGGCGAAGACCTAGAAAAAGTGATACTAAAGGAGGCAGAAGGAAAGCTTAACATCACCGAGAGGAATGACTTTTGGAAGTCTACTTGCGACAGTTTGCTAAAGAACAGAGATCTGTTGCAGAACTTAGGACAGGTGGACTTGATTGTTTGTGATATCACAAGCATCTGTTGTGCGATCGTGGCAGACCTTCTCAAAGTTAATCGCGTTGATTTGGCACCTATTGGATTTGTCGACCCTTACGTGAGCTTCATCCATAATTTCCCTTCCCCGTGGCTTATGTTCCACATGGTACTGTTAAACTTCCCAAGATGTTGTCATTCCTTGACAGGCTACAAAACCTATTGCTGTACTGCCTTGGTTATATAATGCATGAGTTCGTTTTCATGCCACCTTTTGAAGATCTTTGGAGAACTCACGTCAAAGACAGTCAATTTTCTAGTCTCAACGAGGTATTCAGAGCTACAGGATTGCTTCTAATTCCCAATGATTTTGCATTCGATTTTCCCAGGCCTTTTGGTGCTCATGTAAAAGTAGTTGGGCCGATACTTCCAGACCCGCCAAAACCACTTCCACGAGAAACAGAAAGTTTCATAACTGAGGGAGAGCCCAAAGATCTAGTGCTTGTCTCATTCGGGACTGTCCTTTCCAACTTTAAGTCTGATTTTGTGGATACCATAACCTTGGGCTTGCTCAAGTCCCTGCTAAGGTTATTTGGAAGTACAAAGGTAACTATAAGCTGCCTCATAATGTTAACAAGAATATCAGAATCGTTCCCTGGATGCAGCAAAATGATCTCTTGGGGCATAAAGCTACAAAGGTGTTTTTTACACATGGGGGCTTAAACAGTGTTCTCGAAGGTGCATACCATGGCACCCCCATGGTTGTCTTGCCGTTATTTGGAGATCAACCAGCAAATGCGATGAAAGTTCATGAGGCAGGCATTGGTGTAATACTGGACTTGCAAAATTTGACACCGATCCAGGTCAAAAATGCAATAACTGAAGTTCTTAGAAATCCAAAATACAAAGAGAATGCGCTGACAGTTTCCAAACGGATACGTGACAGGCGTGTCACTCCAACTGAAGAGGCATGTGATTGGATCGAATATGGCTTACATAACAATGCTGGATTGCATTTAAGGAGCCAAGCCGACAACTTGTCTTTTATCCAGCTCTATCTTCTAGACGTGTTGCTTGCGATTGGACTGGTTATTCTCTGTCTCATAATTTTGTATTATTTTTTCCTGAAGTATTGCTTAATCTGTATAGCACAAATGTACTTTCCAAAGGTAAAAACTGAGTAAGTATAAACATAGATATCAAGCGGTTTACCAGTTTACCAGTTTACCAGTAAGGTGGGGGTAAAGGGGTCTGAACTTGTAGCTTTCCATATATTTTTACACCCGGTTCCCGTCCCTTCCTTAGGTGGTTCCCAGTCCTCTTTGTGAAATAATATATTATGTTTATGCCATATTTTATCTTATTTCTCCCAGCTCACCACCTTAGGAATCCTACTTCCCTGACCCTCTCTGTTTCCTGCCTCCCCCCCCCCCCCCTCATCACTCATACTAACTAAGACCAAAGTAATCTGGGAGCCAATCACAATGACAGAATTCAATAATTTATTGAAAAGGACACCACCATTAATACCGGTAGTTTTTTCATAGAATCACATAAATTTGACGTGCACAAAATTTAAAAGCCTCCCTCTTCATGATGTAATATTAATAAGCCCCCTGGTGCAGCTTAACAGAGGAAATGTGATAACTAACACCCAGAACACATTATGCCCTCCTATAATATAAAAGGTAAAGCCATACTTGTGGCCAAACTGGCCCATACTGCCAGAGTTTATCCCAATTTCCTTAGCACGAAGCCGACTAAGAGTATTGCTACTCCCCCTGCATGGGATGCTAGTCCATCACAGGTTACCCCCAGCATTTTGTCACATTGTCGGTACCATTTACACTCCTGGGTGTAGAGAGGCACTGTGAGAGTAAAGTGTCTTGCCCAAGGACACAACACAATGTTTTTGGGCCCCATATCATGTGGACTCCCAAAATACACACCCCTATCGCACCCTGGGGGAATATTGCAAAATCCCATGGAACCAATATCTTTTTCCCTGTTCTGTTCTTAACTATATTTTACTCCTGGTTCTTTTCTATTGCATAATATTGTGCAATGTTGCAAAGATTTTTCCTATTTTTACTGGTTCAGACGTGCCACCTAGCAAAATATTCAGTCAAGTTTTCAGCCAAAAATATATTTGTCCAGTTGTCCCATGGATGCCCGGTCTGTGAGCACAGGCGGATTTCTGGCTGTTCTTTCATGCCGCTGAAAAATTTGTGGCGATGTCAGATTAGCAACAGCCGGAAATCTGTCTGCATTCACAGGCTAATGGATTCTCAGTCTTAAAAGACAATCACAGAAATTGCCTAATCTAAGTTTTTAAAAGATTTTTGGGAGATGTGCATGTGTCCTTTACCCCAGGGATACTCAAGAAGAATAGAGACAAGAGAGGTATGTTGTGAATAAACCTGTGAGTCAAGATCCCCCAAAACTTACCCCTAAAACCCTCTCAATTTGTGCAAACTCCTGAAATACCGTACCCTATATCAAATGATAAAATCTCAGAAGCAAAAATCTTCATGGACTTACAGTTATGTAGATTTCGCTCTTACAGAGGGCGCCGTTTGTAAATTTACATAAAAGAGAGATAAACTTCTTCCGGTTACTGATATGCCCTCTATTGTAGAGCTAGTTTTGTATTTGATGTCTTTACAAAATGCTCAGAGACTTATGATGCCTGGGGGGGGGGGGGGGGGGGGGGGAACTCACATATAAAAGTGACGGGGTGATCTTCAGAAATTCTGAAATAAACCCCTAAAAGGTACCAGGATTTCATTTCACAGCTAGTTGTCATCCTGTCATATATTTTTACGGCTTAATACCCTGAAAGGTAACCGGGACAACTCAAACGGTCGTCATTTTAGATTTAAACACCCTAAGCGGTACCAAATCACGACTTTTAACCCTGAAAGGTATGACAATCACCCCTGTCTCTTTTATATGAGAGTCCCCCCCATCCCGGTTATGATGTTACTTTGATGATGGTAGAACTTTTACATATCGTAAATGTTTAGAGAGTTTTACCATATAGTATTCCAAAGATAAGCCCAAACACTTTTTGACCTTTTTAAATGCAACATTCCTTAAGACAATAATCCTCCCAAAAAAGCATTTTGAACAATCAAGAAGTTAAATTTTAAAAATGAATTTATTTACATGTAATTAATGTGGTTTATATATTTTAGAACAGTGATTGAGTGACTACATGTATAAAACTTATATAAACTGAAAACTTCGCGCGCTCTGATTGGTTAAAAACCCTGTTTTATCAGAGTATAAAACATAGAAAAGCGTGTTTTATCGTTTCGCGCGCGTAAATCTATATTTTAAAGCACATAAAGAAGCCAAAACCATGTATTATACTGTCATAAAACACTCCGGGAGTTTGAGAACACTCGAGAAATTTAGAAAACACTCGCCTGCGGCTCGTGTTTTCTAATTTCTCTCGTGTTCTCAAATTCCCGGAGTGTTTTATGACAGTACATGGTTTTGGCTTCTTTATTTGTTAAATAGTGGATAAAAGAAATATTGTTATATAATAACAACAGTACATATTGAGAATCAAATGACTTTAGCAATAAATAATTAATACAAGTATTGTTCCTGTTTGTTTATTTGTTTGTTTGTTAATCAATAATTTCTATCTCAGGAGTAAGCGACAGAGGAGATGGCTGAAATTCAGGCTAGGTTTTGCTTTACTACGCTCTGTGATTGCATGGATCGTAAAAAGGCGTTTTATGATCACCTATCAGATGCAAAACCAATCGCAACTTGGTCACACGCGTTTTCCCGCGCTTGGCGCCGGTTACGTGTATTTGTTTCGAGCTCTCATTGGTTCGTTCTGTTGTTTACGTTTGCTGTGATTGGCCATTGTTATTATTATATCTTGTCACGATGAACAATAACAACCTTTTATTACAATATTCCTGTGATTAAAAACCGGCTATAGCCTTAGCTAAAAACAAAACGACACTTAAAAAAATCACAACGACACCGAAAACGGATAAAAAGGAAAGAGCAATAATTTGGCACGTGTTCAGTTGATGGCGCCTCAACTTAAAATAAACCAAGCTGGGAATAACGAACGCTAAAATAGGAGAAAGAATGCTACCATCAAAAAACGACATTAGCGCAAAATGGGAATTAAAACTGCAAGGACAAGCGTGAAAGAAACGATTGAAATACGAGAAACAAAGAAACAGAGCGAGTAAGGAAATTTAGTGTAAAGGCTTTGGAAGGTTTGTGATGCCTCGAGCAGTAGAAACGCCGGTTGAAGTGGCAGCGCATAGGAAAATAAAAAGCTTATCACAAAACCAATAACGATACTCGCATGGATTGGACCAGATGGCAAATTGTTGATCACAATTTCATCCATGTCAAAACCGAACCACAGAAAAGCGCATATAGATAAAGGGATGTTGATACTTCCAATTATTAACAACGCCCAAGCCATGGATTGGCCTATATCTGGGCTTTGTGCTCCATGCTACCCTCCACTGATGGTATTAGTTCAAAGAACGCATAGCTGTATATAAAGATGCCGAGGGACATTAACATCCCTTCGCTGTCCGGCCAAAAGAGGATGGCAGTGATGTCCCATTGGTCGATGTGCGCCACACTCTGCCACACAATAACTCCAACTGTCGCAAATAATGCAACGATACCAAATAAGCTCAGCCAAGCGATTTGTGAATACGATTTGAAGAACGTTGTTGGGAAGACGAGCAATGCAGCTATGGAAGTCCACATGGCTTGAGTGACAGGCAATGATGGTAGAATGTGAACCATGAGCGATCCACAGATAATCAAATAAGAGCTCGACACTAGGAAAAGAATAAAGTTCTGAAGAAAAATAACGGCGAAACCACCGTACTTTGGTGAAAGAACTTCCCCGATTTCCTTCCAAGTCGCGCGCACGCGTTCCCTTTTATGTTCATTGTCTTGATCGTAAAGACACTCTACGATCAGTTTATTAGCATACCAGTAGATGAATGGGATGATAAAAAGAAACAATATAGCTGTTATTCTTCCTTGTGCAACCGCAAAAGGCATGGCCAGTACCCCAACACCGAGTGCATAACTGGCGATATTTAGTGTCGCTTTCCACGTGGGTATTCTGACAGGGGAGGGGCGGTGGGCGGGTTTGTTGCCTACGTCATCATCTGACGAGCTGTCAACATCAGATGATTGCAGCTCTAGAATGGCTTCTTGGTCAGTGATGCTGTCTTCATTTGATTCGTTTATAAATGAATAGCGTTCTGTCATTGTTTGATCTCTCTCCTGCAAATAAAAAACATCAATAAATATTTAAAGAAAGAAATAAAGAAAGAAATGAAACAACGCCGACAAACGAGCGAATGAACGAAAAATAAAGAATGAAGGAACGTAGAAACGAAACAAACAGGGGGTATCCACGGGGGTGGATTAGAATTGGGTGCCTCCCCCCCCCCCCCCCCCCACATAAATCCACCAGAAAATACAGTCGCACCTCCACTAACGGCCACCTCTCTACAACGGCCACCTGCAGTTGAACCTCTCCACAACGGCCACCCTGGTGTCAGAATTATCTGGCCGTTGTAGAGAGGTGGCCGTTGATAGGGAGGTTTTAATAAGAGTAATTATAAAGTGTCAGGGGCTCCTCAGTGAAAGTGTATGGATCGGCGCACGGTCGGGACGAAAAGTAGTATTGGAATCAATTTGAACGGGTCGTTGGAATACATGTTCGGAAGGTTTATAATCGCCTCATATGGATTAGAGTCGGTGTGATGAAATCCTGGAGTTTTCTTTATTGAAATAGCTTGAAATGTCAACTCGAACTTTCGTAATATGGGAAAATTACAGTCGAACCTCCACTAATAGCCCGGGGGGGGGGGGGGTACTCCCTATAATGGACTATACGGGGAGGCTCCGCCCGAAAGGGGTCCTTTTTTAGGCTCGAGGTATGTGAAAGGGTAGGGATTTCACGAGTTGAAGTATATGAAAGGGTAGGGATTTCACGAGTTGAAGTTTGAAGTATATGAAAGGGTAGGGATTTCACGAGTAAATGATATTATTGTTTGGTTAACATCTCTACTGGTAATGCTTGATGATTTCTGGTGATATATATTGTTCATTAAGTTCATTACAAGGGTATAGAAAAGGATGCAGTGCTTCTACTGTAGGTATGTGAAAGGGTACCATTTTCATAATTTCTATGGAAGGTATATGAAAGGGGTACCATTTTCTATGGAAGGTATATGAAAGGGGAACCTTTTCTGTGAAAAATGGTATATGAAAGGGTAAGGGGTTTGACCTCTGGGCGGAGCCTCCCCGTATAAAACTTTGCCACCTCTCTATAGCGGCCACTTCTCTACAACGGCCAGGATCTACGCTAAATGAAACGTCACTTCTGAAGGCGTACAAAATAGCAAATAAACTTTCTTTTGGATCCATCTGAAAGATATTACACTCTTTTTTTTGTAAGAATCTTTTTTATATAAAGAATCGATAAGAATATTGAGGCTGAGATTGGCGAAATTTTAAGAATATGCTAAGAAAAATACCCAAGGCTAAATACAATAAAATCAAATGAACTTTATTTTACCATCTTACCACTTCTTTCCTTTTTCTTTTAATTCAAAATGAGTTCATGTTCACATCAGGATTATTTTACTGAAATACTACACTTTGTAATCCAAGAATGTATATAAGAATATTTTCAGCCTAAAATCGGCAGAAAGATAAGAATATTCAGCCTGCGCACAAAAATATACATTCTTACAAAAAAAAAAAGAGTGTAATCAGTTAGTGACACTAGCTACTCGGTAGTCAGTCAATTCTGATATTTTTCTATTTTGCTCACAGCACAGTTCCAAATCCTTCCTACACCAGGTCCTAGCCGCTTTTTGTTACCTTGTTATGCATGGTTCAATTCCTACTGTTACCACCCCCCCGGGCACACCCCCGGGAATTTGCCATTTTTTCTTCACTTGGCGTCCTATTCCCCACCACCGGGCACAAAGAAAGAGGAAATTAGGAAATTCCCCACCCCCGGGACACTTAAAAGCAAACTGCACTGTTTCACAAGAAGACGTAAATATTTATTACGTTTTACAAAATAGATCGACATGGACTCGTATGCATACAAAGCTCTCCCATTGTTTTTTTTTCTCGTCAGTGTTTCTTTGGCTTTTAATGCTCCTCTCTTTATTTGTTTTCAAATACAGGTTTTATAAACTTGGACAAATTGTTTTCCTCCAACCAATCACTTACAAATTGGAGAAATTTCACAGCAAAGAAGTCCGCTAACTGGGGCATGTCGGCCCGTGTGGTTCGACGCCAATTTTCGCCCCATAATTCCTTGCGCGACTAGATACTTCAATTATCCACACCCCCTATCCCCGGGGCAAGACTACTTGCAAAATTCCCCATCCCCGGGAAACAAGGGCTGACTTTGTCCCGGGGGTTGCCCGGGGGGATGGTAACAGTAGGAATTAAACCATGCATAATATTCGGATAACTCCTTATTCCTTCGAAGGAAATACATGTAGGAGACGTCTCGGCACGTGCTATTTATATCTACTCCAAATAAACATCTACAATTCAAGGTTTCTCTCTTTCGCCGTAGACAATGTACAAGAAAGACGGTCAAGACAACTTCACAAACTTCAGCGCAGGGCACCATCCCGCGCTAGTATCCTGGTCTCGGATAATTGTATGTTTTCTTTCGCCGTCCAAAAAGTTCTGCGTCTGTAATCCCGCAGAACTAAGGCGAAAACAATCTTGGATATGAAAAATGTGCAGCAAAACACCGTTGCTCAGCACTGACAAATACAGTCAACTCTCTCAAAGCGGACAGTGTAAGGTGGACAACTCTCAAAGGCGGACACGGTTGGCTGGTCCCGAGGGTGTCCGCCTTTGAGAGAGTTCACTGTAAACACTGTAAACTGTAAACGTTTTCTCCGAGATTTGCGATCCTTGTTAGAAGCATTAGCAATCAATAGGCCTCTTATACGCCTTATATGCATAAACGGCTGTGAGAAGAAGTCTTATGTCTTATAACTCCAGGATCACGGGTATTGAATATTTTTTACGATACTGTTGTTTCTGGCCATTTCTCTGGCTCAAGATTGGTGCGTCTCTAAAGCTGCATTAGACGATTTGGATTCATTATAGAATATCTCCAAATAAACGATAAACGGGTCATACTTACAAGATATGCTTCAAAGTAGCTCAAAGTGAAACAGCTGCTAAACCTCTGCACGTACCATAAAATTGTTGAATCAACTGTTGAATCAGGCGGTTCGGATGAAAACACCGTACGAGTTGATAGGCAGACAGTGGGGTTAAAATATTCGTTCCGAAAATCCGTACTTAATCCCAAAGCCAAAACCAAGAGGCAGCTTTTGTTGTCGAACAATAAGAATGGCCCCACTAGGAATAGCTTGGAATCACCGCGGCAAAAATAAGCTTGTGCTTGCCGCTTATCCTTATGTCGCTGCTGTCTTCGCTATTCTCTTTTATTTTAACAATAATTTTTTATTTACATACACACAAACGTATACAGAGCTTCATTACATTGGTTATACATATACGGCAGGACTACCGCGAAACCTATACTATCGTTACAGCAGTGGTCTATATTATAGACCTCTGGTTACAGACATGAATTAATCAATTGTTTCTTGAGGGGCGTTCTTGAGACGGGGCCCATTTATGAATTCAGGTATTGTTGTCCAGAGCTATTTGTTTTTCAATTTTCATGGAGTTCATCAATAATTGTATATATACCTGCAGCTTGGGTAAGGTGTTTCTTAGTTTGCAGGTGTCTAGCGATAAGAAGTAAGTGGTGTAAAAGTAGATCTGATATTTTGTGAGGAGTAATGGACTCCTGATAGTTCCTGATAGTGTTAACCGAAACACTATTCTTATGCATGCTTGTGTCGTTAAGCGAAATCCTTTGAATCTGATTAAAACCCAGAACAATAGCTCAGTCTTGATTTTTAAAGACTCCATTGAAACCCTGAAGGCCCAGTGTGACTTGTCAGAAATTTTGAAAAGAACCCTAAAGGTACCAAAATTTCGTTTTGTGGATGTGGCTCGAACTGATTCATTTTCACCCCTGGAGTTACCAATTCTAAAACAAAACTAGTTCCCGTCATATTTCTTTCCGGCTTAGACTGCGAGCAGTCCCTCTTTCTTTCCGATAGCGAAGCGGAAATCGAGCGCGAAGCGCGAGCGAGCGGAAGTGAGGCACGTTCGTTCGTTCGTGACTCACTTCCGCTCGGCCCATTGCCATTCCCCATTTCTCGATTTCCGCTCTCTCGCGCTTTGCGCTCGCTATATCGGAAAGAAAGAGGGACTGCTCGCAGTCTATTTCCGGCTTCACCCCCGTCACTTTTATATAGGAGTCCCTCCGGCGGATAAAAGCGCCGATAAAAGTCATTTAATGCGGCCAAATTGATCGGTGCCAACAAAAAAGAAAAAAAAGAAAAAGAAAAAAGAGATTGTGTGTCGAAGTAGACTTCAAGCAGGTCGAAACGTTGTTTTTACGTTATATAATTGTGCTTTTTGTGCAGTTTAATGGCTTATTTTTAAACGCTAAGAAAAATGTATCTGTTCGGATAACTTCCAAACTTCAGAAAATTTTAGGGATTGAAATCTTATTACTCGAATTTATGAGCTGCTTTTGCCTTTCCGAAAATCCTAGCTGACCTGTTTTTGCACCCTAAACGACATTTTTATCTCTCAGAAAACAAAAGGCATGAATTTTCCCATATTTAGAAAGTTTAAGATGACATTTGCCTAACCGAATATCTGAAGCGATTATAGGCCTTCCGAACAGATATTCCACCGAAACGATCCGTTGGGTGCCCCTGTTCAAGCAATCCATGTTTTCCTGGACTGGTCGAGGGAGGAGCGAATCACGCGAAAACTGGCCGATCGAAGCAGGAGTTCTCGCGCGGCAACTGATGTTTTCTCTCGCGTTTCGCTCGACGATTAATTATAAAGGAGGAAAATAGGCGTAGGGTCCAAGTTGTCTTGTAACTAACTGCCTAGCCTACGTAGCAGGTGCTGGAGTAAAATGAAGCGCGAGTTGGAGGGGCGGACGCGCCCCTAAAAACTGCGCTCTTCTGAGCCTGCTTTGCGTTTTTTAGGCGAGCGCGAGGCGAGCGTGGAGCGCCCACGCGCGACGGGAAGGTCGCGAAAAATATATTTCGCGACCTTCCCGTCGCGCGTGACTCGCGCTCCACGCTCGCCTCGCGCTCGCCTAAAAAACGCAAAAAAATAACGCCTGTTCTGCAGGCTACTGCAGGCTACTAACTGCCCATTCACACGCGACTAAAAGGTAGGTAGATATCGTTCTACTATACTTGGCAAAGGTACTACCAAGATCTGATGTGAAATACAGGGTAATGAGCTCCTGAGTGCGTGCATGGTGCAATTACATAAAAACTAAAAAAGAGTTCAGAAAAGTGCATATTCAGGGCTTGCTAAAGGTGTCTTTGCATTTGATATCAAGTGGTAAAGCGTTCCCGTCTTTTATCGTTCTCAGGAGAAAGCTGTTCCCACAGATAGATACGTAGATAACTGGGTATCTGGAGCACCGAGTTGCCTTTCACTAAACTGAATAGAATTTTGAGACGATGACATTTACGATCAATTCTAATAAGGGCCACTTTAGGTCATTCCGTCACCACACCTTTTTCACGGGTGTAATTCCTTTTTTTTTTTAACGAAGCGAGTTGCATGCCGTTGTACGGCTTCCACCGTTTTTATGTATTTCACAAGATGGAGGTCCCATGCTGCCGAGACATATTCCACGTGAGGGCGCACTAACGGGGTGTCAGGTTGTTGGAATTCACTTTTTACAAGGAAAAATGGCAGTGAAGACATTTCACTGACCTCCAGCCTCCTACATACTACGCAGCAGGAACCAGACATTCTTTGGGCTCGTCACGCACTCCTTCCCCACGACGAGCCCAAAGAATGTCTGCGTACGAAGGAGGCTAACTGACCCCCAGTCCGTGGACATTGGACTACCTATGCAAATAATGAGCTAATTTCTTCGCTGAGGAAAAATCTATCGTACCCAGATCCCTCTATGGTGTGGGAAGACGAGAGCACCTGAGTAGACTGAGCCTTCTAGTTGGTCAGCAGTATCCATATAAAAGCAAAATATGAACGTCGAAAGAACGAAGTTGAGCGGTACAAGTTTTATATTTTGCTTGATAAGCACAAAAGTATTTTTATGCTGAATTCCGTAATGAAGTCAAACAAAAGATAGGTGTAGTCTTCAGCTTTCTTTTAAACCGTTTCCTTTCCTGTGTGAAATGAGAAACCGTTTCAAACCAGTCGTTACGACCACTCGCCGAGGTCGGCCGGGCACTTCCTCCACGAATGCAAACTCTGAGGGAACGGTTTCTTCCAACAGTCCTGCTGTAAATACGCAGCTAGAAGAGTCTACGCCAAAGGCTAATGAAGGTATGTCTGTCGTCTGGCATTTATATACTTCAGGGAAAGATAAAAGTACAATAAATGTATGTTCATGAAAGTTGTACATTTTAAATTTATATGCTTTCTGTGAGCTTATAAACGGTTAATTTGCCTCCCGATGAAAGATGCGATACTTCGATTCTGTTGACTTATTAGACATTTTAGTGTGTATTGCTGCATACGAGTCGTGCAGTATTTTGGCCAGCCCATTGAGTACAAAATGACGAGAAAAAATCGATACTAAAGTACTACACACTAAAATGTCTAATAAGGGCCTCCACAGACTAGAGAGATCACAGGCCGCCCAAGCTAAAGATAAGAGAACAGTGTCACGGTATAAGCGGTATTGTGTTACAACGGCTCGATTTATAAGGGTTTGTATGGGAACGCAACGGTTATGTTTTAGAAGATATAAAATCGAATGTTTTGTGAATAAAAACGACTTACCCTGTTGCTGTGTTGTATTCTTTGTAGTTTGCCAGCTTCTCAGGCCGGTTTGAGGCGATTTAGGCGAGTTTTAGTTTTCGAGGTTTTCCGTTAATATAAATAGGGAAGGTCGGAAAGAAGATTTCAAATCAAATCACTCGAAGATCGATAAATTCCGTTAAAATGCTCAAATCGCCTCAAAACTTCCACCAGTGTAATCTCCGATAGCGAATGTTCCCTCTTGTATTTTCGGCTTCCAAATGCCGTTCTAACTGCAGATAAACGTTCGTCAGTTCGACACTCACGTTTCCTGATACCCATTGGACGTTTGAACCACACACAAAATGGTGTCATGTCGACAAAATCACCCTACGCCGGGGAGGGGCATGGACGTATTGTCATCCATACAAAATGACACTGCGGGGCCCGGAGAGGTCGATTGTCACACTGACTTTCAAATTGTAATTCGAAACTAAAAGTAAAGCCTTATTCTTCAGGCCCAGGGGGGGCAGGCAGCGCCCTTTGATCTTGCCGCTTTTCCGCAATACATGATCGCACAAGTAAAGAAATCTGTCAATCATTCGAGAAACGTACCTCTACGGGAGTTTGCTGTGGAATTTTCATCCATGGTGTCCCACAATGACCAAAGTTCAGTTAAACAGCGACCGAATCGTTCCCATAGATGTTTGGACGTGGAATCGCCAAAATATTTCTGAACGAACACAAACGCACGTCATGTCAGCCATCGTCCGCCATGTTTATTTTAAACAAACCAGTACTTAGTCTCGCTCGGCCAAATTTCTAAAATGTGCAATCATATATACTAGGTCCCAGGCCTCGCTGCTAGCCCCCCCTGTTCAGGCCGAACGGATTAAAAAGCAATTTCTATGCTGTTGAGTATCTCCATAGATTTAGATATTTTTCTTCTCTGCTTGCTATTTTCGAAAACATTGATTTAGTCCGATATTTATCTGCTTTCAGACGGACGGATCGATCGATTCCTCACTGGAATGTGACGGTTGGTCACGGTTAGCGGTCGACGTTTAGGCAGGAAATTTTCACGTGCTGGTTTCTGATTTCAAGTGACAATCGACCTCTCCGGGCCCCCCAGTGTCATTTTGTATGGATGACAATACGTCCATGCCCCTCCCCGGCATAGGGTGATTTTGTCGACATGACGCCATTTTGTGTGTGGTTCAAATGTCCAACGGGTATCAGGAAACGTGAGTGTCGAACTGACGAAAGTTTATCTGCAGTTAGAACGGCATTTGGAAGCCGAAAATACAAGAGGGAACATTCGCTATCGGAGATTACACTGGTGGAAGTTTTGAGGCGATTTGAGCATTTTAACGGAATTTATCGATCTTCGAGTGATTTGATTTGAAATCTTCTTTCTGACCTTCCCTATTTATATTAACGGAAAACCTCGAAAACTAAAACTCGCCTAAATCGCCTCAAACCGGCCTGAGAAGCTGGCAAACTACAAAGAATACAACACAGCAACAGGGTAAGTCGTTTTTATTCACAAAACATTCGATTTTATATCTTCTAAAACATAACCGTTGCGTTCCCATACAAACCCTTATAAATCGAGCCGTTGTAACACAATACCGCTTATACCGTGACACTGTTCTCTTATCTTTAGCTTGGGCGGCCTGTGGAGAGATAGTTGTCAACAAGCTATTTAGTTGTCGATCATAAAAAGTTGTCGATAACAAAAAAGCCAGTCTGTGAAGCTAGTTAATTATCAATAACTATTAAGGGCCTTAGTTATCGATAACTAGCTTCACACACTGGCTTTTTTGTTATCGACAGCTTATTATGATCGACAACTAGTTGTCGACAACTACCTCTCTAGTATGTGGAGGCCCTGAGAGATCTATCATCATTTTTGTTCTCCACATGAGATACTCCGTAGCTCACTGGTTAGAGCATCCGACCAGTGTATGGAAGGTCATGGGTTCAAATCCCATCGGGGACTCAGATGTTTTTCTTTGTCCCATGCTCGTGACAAACTGAATACAGTTACTTACTACAGTATAACCGAGCTTAACATTTACCATCTTTGCATAAATATTACTATTTGGTTTATTGTTCTAATAGAGGAGAAATCGTCTGAATCATTAAAATCAAACACATCTACAAAGCAAGGCGATGCTGACTCAGCAGCACGGAAAACACTATCGGCATCCTCCACGCCTGCTATGGGAACACAGAGAAGGTCGCGTATCAAGCCAGCCGTCACCTCAGTGGCACGTTCTCGACCAAATACCGCAAATAAAGGTAAACCAGCAGAAGCTAGGTGCTCATCTGGTGTGACAAGTTCAAAGGAAGACAATCTGTCAGTTTCACAAGGCCATAGCTGTAATAAGGATGATCCGTTATCAAAGAGATTGGTGTTAGATGAACAAAATGGACAAGGAGCTGTTGACTCTGTTAGCACTGGTAAGTTTGGAATGAAATATATATTTTATTGGTAGACACTGTCAATTGACTATTTGTTGAATACACATAGATCATTATCAATATCTCGCACATCAATAGTCAACTCAGCTGCACTTGCTCATAGAAAACTCGGACTCATAGTCTAATAATATATTTTTTAAATTGTTAACAATATTTAGATGAATTAAACTGTTTCCTTTACTAATTTATCCAATTCTTTTGCAGTTTTACCAAGTGATAATATTTTCAAGTCTCCTTCACTTAAGGAGAGAAATCAACAGCAAGCTTTGTCAACCAGAAGCTCGGCAGTGGCAACTCCCTCTCTTACAAATATTGAACAAAGATCCCAGCCAGTAGCAGAAGAAGCAGTAATACGACCATCGCAAGTACAAAATAAGAACACAAACTCTGACAGTGCTGTGACGCAACCCACGGATAGTGGGGCAACTCCTTCGTTATTACGCCGCAAGCGAGTTTTACCCAATCTGGGGTCAGCTGCAAGGAGAAGGCGTTCTTCTGTGTCCAAGGAAAATGTTGATAAAAATCCTGATTTACCAGAAACAAGACAAGAGGAAGTAGAGGGCTCTCACAAAGATCTGGGACACATAAATGTGAGTAGTTCTGCACATTACATTACTACATGATGCTCTTAGTAATTACAGTTGAGCCACTCTACAACGGCCACCCTTAGGCAGAATTAACAGGCCGTTGTAGGGAGGTTCCAATGAAGAGTAAAATGTATGGATCGGCGCACGGTCAGGACGAAGAATCCTAGCCATTGTAGACCGGTGGGTGTTATAGAGAGGTGGCCGTAGTTTCCATATTCACCTGAAGGCATATTACATGTACAGTCAACTCTCGTTATAGCGGACACCCTCGGGACATAGTTTGGAGTCCATAATAGTGAGAGTCCGCAATAGCGCCGGGAGTCATTTTCAGTCAAACCTCTATCTTTTGCTGGCGGGGGGCTGGATTTTGTCCGTAATAACAGGGTGTCCACAAGGCAAGAGTTGACTGTATAAATTTGGAAAAGGTTGTCCTACAGAAACATAAAAGCGTATGCAACAATGCTGAAATGTATTATGGGTAGTGGTAGTACACCGTTGCTTGATCGAAGTTCATAGTATGCAATGTATGTCTTCACTTCCCAGACTACCTTTCTGCATTTTGCTGCATACACTCTTTTTGGATCATTAATATTGGATTTGGATTTTTTACCATGTTTGTAGTCTGCTTGTGTCTTCATCCTTGTTCAAACGTTTCTCAATTTTCTTCATCATAGGAACAAAGTGCAGTAGAGTGTGGTGGCAGCAGCAGAAATAAGAGATTGCGTACTTTATCAGAAGGAGAGAAAAATACTGACCATGCAATGCCACCTGTCGCAGTCTCAGATATCCACGACAAGGAAGATGACGATGATGAAGAAGACAATAAAAAGAAGGTATTATTATTATTTGGCTGGCTCCGCAAGTAGGCAAGATGAAGTTAATTGTGCATTGTGATTGGCTACTTGAGCAGTTTATCAGTATGCTCTACTGATAATATTTTGTTTTCTTGCAGGGTCTCAAGCGAAAGAGAGGTGGCAGACCCCATAAACTGAAAGAGCCTTCTGATCCAAGCCACATGACCATGCAGCACTTGATCTACTTCAATCCCAAGACCAACCCTATGACGTAAGCCATCATTTTATTTTAAATTATCCAGGGTTGTAGCCAAGAATAAAGTCGGATGCCAGGGAATTTCATTGAGTTGGCTGACACTAGGTGCAGAGGGAATGATTTATCGCTAACCAATTCCATTGTACAACAATAAAATGTTAGAGGTGCCCCAGCCAAACTTGAAACTGTAAGCTGCTTGACCATATTGCAATATATTTCCATCCTCACCATACATTAGCCATCCTCACTTCCTAACGGGTTTCCTGTCATTTGTCGCGTACTGTTCTACAAAATCAAACCGTTATTGTTGGATTTCTTATGGTCTAGGAGAAGGTATATCGTCAAATCAGTACTAAAAAATAGGTAACCATGTCCCTTTCATAAAACACATTTGGATATTGTTTGTAGATCAAGTCTGGCGGGAAGGAAAAAGAAGGCGGATGAAAAAAACAAAAGCAAAAAAAGAAAGGACAAGATACCAATAATTCACAGTAAGTTTGTTTTCACTAAACTTTTTTTTGTTGTTGTTGTTTTTTTTATTTTTTATTTTTTATTTTATTATTATTTTTTTAATTGCAGCACAAAGGTACTACTTACAATACGAATACGTACTTACAATACAATTCTTACATTACTTGCAATACGATACTTACACTAATTACAATGCGCTACTTACCCTACTTACAAACAATATTTAGAATACAATGCTTACACAAGTTTTTTTTTTTTCCACTTACAAATATTACGGTATATAATACGGATAAATCCTGGAAAACGTCACAAACATTATTAATTTAGTTTTACTTCCTGCTTTGCTTATGTGTCTCTATATTTAATTTTTGTTTGAGAAAAACCGAAATTCAAGAAATTGTTTTTTTTGTTTGTTGACAAAACGTTTTTTAATTTACCAACCTTCCACAGTGAGTCAGTATCATTATCATCACTCTTCACCGCATCATTCTGCTTCCATGCCATCCTGTCCCTGGCTACTGCTCTCGCAGTGCCCCAGTCGTTCCATCCTGCCTGCCGTCTCTCTACTTCCACTGTCCTTCTCCAGGTCGTTTCAGGTCCACTCACTGCCCTTTTAGTATACAGTATACAATGTACATTGATTCAAAGTACCACACTTCTTTGAATAAGTGCCCACTCTCTAATAAGCACCCAGCTGCAAATAAGTTCCCCCTCCCCTCACTTTTCCAGTCTGGTCAATTTTGAGTTTGAAAGGGTTTAAAACATTTAAAATAGTAAAGAGATCACAAGGCAATGAAATCCTGTTTGTGTCATCACTTTTACACACAATTTACTGTCGAACTTAAACTACAAGATATCAAAATAGGAATCATGGACTAGTAATGAACTACCATCCCATCCAGGGGGAGTAGCAATATCCCGGGGGGAGGGGTATTCAACCCAAGTTTGAGAAGGGGTGTGCCGCCCAGGCTGTCAAACCCTCAGACCCTGTTTATGACAAACATTTCACACTTCCCCTACCCTATTTATGACATAAATTTTGAAAAGACAAACTGTAGGCATTTATTTGAGCAGTTGATTCCTGACAGTGATCTGTTGTCAACATTGATATCGTTTTGTCGGACGCAAGGTTGGACGGCAGTCGGGCCTGCAGAAAATGTCGGGTAAAATATTTCATTGTAACTGAAGGGCACCCATGCACCCTGCCTGTGACAGCATCCATTCGAAAACCCATACCCTATTGGGTGGCACATCGGTACTAACCCCCATAACACCCCCTACCCCCCCCCCCCCCACCCACCCCCCCCCCCCATATTTGACCTTAAACAGATTTAACCGTAAAATTGCTCATTTGTTGCAGGAGCAAGGAGTCTGAGGAAGAGACTGGCTCTTCAAAAGACGCAGCTTCTGTAGCTGGATCACCAGCCAGACCCAAAGCCAGCAGAAAGCAAAGAGCCAAGTGTTGCTGAAGATGAGACAGATGGTGCAGCTGTTGCCCCGCGTGTCAAACTTGCTGCTGATGGAAGCATAATTCTGGACGAGGAAAGGTGCAGTCACCCTCAGTTCAACCTTTCCCTGTAATGTTTTTGATAACACACCAAGTGTATCGTTGTGATATATCAATCAAATCTCTCCTGGCAACCCCCACCCCCTGGCATTTGAACGTTTGAGTTTGAGGTGGTTAAAATTCCCTTCCCTGGGATTTAAAAAGTTTGTTAAAATTTGCCTTCCCAGGGGACACACCACATTTTATTTTTAACAACAACAACAAAAAATTTACAGACTGTATGTTGTTTTCCAGTTAGGTTGACCTTCATATGCAGTGTAAAACTTTTAAGTCTGTTTCCTTAAGCAAGCCACTTACAAAAGCAGAGTTTTTCCTTATTATCCCGATGAAAGAAATCATGCAGCTTGTAAGTTGATTGAGACAACTTGTTGATTCCCCCACCCCACCCTTCTGGTGTCAAATTCCCCACCCTAGGGGTATGCTCCGGGGTATATAGTTTATCTTGTAAAGTTACGGGTAAATTTCTTCACCTCCCATCTCGAATAGCCCTGCTAATTTGCGGGAGGTGAAAATCTATGTATTATAATCTAAGATTTAATAAAGCTTGTTGTTGTTGTTGTTAAAAAAAGAACTATTAACCCGAAGCTAATGTTCAAATTTCTGTTATTTTGCAGCCTTTTAATTCCTAAATCGTCAGAAA
Organism: Desmophyllum pertusum; assembly: GCA_029204205.1. Lineage (NCBI taxonomy): Eukaryota > Metazoa > Cnidaria > Anthozoa > Scleractinia > Caryophylliidae > Desmophyllum > Desmophyllum pertusum. Next base: position 1,785,732 of record MU825402.1, read on the forward strand.
AGACCCTTAATGATAGGTAAGTTTACTGCTATTGACTTTTTAAAAAGGTTGTATACGGGCAGGCTCCGCCCCATCTTTGACAGAAAAGGTAGTTACCCTTTCATATACCTTCCATAGAAAATGGTACCCCTTAAGCTTTCACATACACTGCATCCCTTTTACGACTTTACTAAACTTTTTGCTTGAGTAGCCCCTTAAAATACTTGGATGAATCAGCCGTTAGGTGTATCTGTTCGAGATATTTTGAAAGGCCCTTTTAAACACCTAAATGACAGTTTTCCCTACCCTTTTTCTATGCTTCATCATGTGAAATCTCTACCTTTTATATACCTCCAGCCTGAAAAAGGCCCCCCTTTCGGGCGGAGCCTCCCCATATAGTCCATTATAGGGAGAACCCCCCCCCCCCCCCGGATACAGGCATCCTAAACTTCTAGTGAGAGGAAAACAATCCCCACAGAATAAACCTCTATTGATTGTATTCCAAACATCTCAGTTCCTATAAAACTGACATTGAATGCTACTCCTGTCTCACCGCAGTGACATTGTTTATGAGGATGCTGATGAAGTCAACTTTGGCGCTTATTTGAAGCATAGAAGAGTCGAGAGATGGACACTTGAAGGTATGTTACATGAACAAGAAGGCACAGGTTCATATGAAGTGTCAGTCAACATTTTAGTGATCACTCAAAAACATTTGTCGTGTTTGCCAACATTTGTTGGTTCATAATTTTATAGCTACATGTATTATAGCAACACATGTAAATCAGCCGATTCCACAATCTCGTACCCAGAGTCAACGGTCTCCTCGGACAGCGGATCGTCGCCAGGTTAGACTCTGGGGGAATGGAATTTTGAATACCAGAAATCTGGTGTAACGGCCATTGTTTGTTACACGAGACAGCCAATCAAAAAATTCGAGATTTATTCCATTCCCTTAGAGTCTAAACTGGCGACGACCCGCTGACCGAGGAGACCGTTGACTCTGGGTACGAGATTGCCGATTCCAATGTTTTAGAGTGGTTTTCAATTGAGTGTCGTAAAACCAAAACCAAAGCAATTACAAAACGAACCAATGAGAACTCAAAGCAAATACACTTCTTAACCGGTGCCAGGCGCGGGAAAACGCATGTGACAAAGTCACGATTGGTTTTGGTTTAGCATCTGATTGGTTGAGTAGGTGGCGCAAGTTTTTTAAACCAATCACAGAGCGTAGTAAAGCAAAACCAAAGCAATTCAGCGATTTATTTGGACACTCAATTGAAAACTGCTCAAAATTAACGTGGTTGCCTCTTGTCTCTAGAAACACAGACGTTCTACAAGGCGCTCAGCCAAGTTGGAACAGATTTCAGTCTGATGGGGCCACTTTTTCCCAGCAGAAAAAGAAGAGAGCTAAAGGTTTGTGGCTGTTGTACTTTGAACTGGAAAAAAGGTTGTGTTCAGCTGTTTGCTGTTGGGTGTTTTGTTTGTTGTTCCATTAAGGTTGGCAATGAGTGCGTGCAACAGAGAATTATGTGAGAGTCTGCTTGAAAAGGAATCTCATTCCGGCCCTATTCTCCCAAACCCCCTTCCCCCACCATGGTACAAAAATTGAAGTCAAGTCAGAACATCAAGTCAGTACAGTATCTTCCTGCATCGCTCTTTCCAGCCCCCCTTTGCCGCATTACCTGATACAGGTCCGTTTACTCACGGGTTGCTGTCCTTTTCTCCCCCAGGGGCTCCCTAGGCCCTTCACTTCCCTACGGTATGCACCATCCCTTCCCTCCTCCCCTCCCCTCACTTCCTCCGTCCCTTCCTCCCTTCCTCTCTCCCTCCCTTCTTTGTCTAAATTGATAACTAATTGTTTTTTTTGGGGTCACTTTTCAGGCCAAATTTAAACGAGAAGAGAAGCAGCACAGGAGCCTTGTGGAAAAAGCGCTTCGTAAGCATGTAGTCTTGATTCTATTCTAAAATATCGACTCGAGTGTAGAGCTAACTGCTGCATAAAGGAAACTTTTCCACTACAGTAAAAACCCGCAAGTAAGAACCTGCATTTTCCCAAGTTAGCCTAAACAGGTTCTTACATAAATGGTAATTAGCACAAATTTAGGCTATTTAGGTTCTTAAATAGGTTCTTATTTTCTGAAGAAAAAAATTACATTGTAGCTAATAGAATTTAGTGGTATTCAGCCTATTCCTTATATAAAATCTGCATACCAAGTATTTATGTAAAAATGACTATAATTGACGCAGTGTACACATTTTTTTATATAGATTTTAGAAAATAAGAACCTGTTTCAAATTTTAGGCTAAACAGGTTCTTGTATAGAGGGGGTCTAACTGGCAAATTTTAGCCTAACAGGTTCTTAAAAACTAGATTCTTACTTGCGGGTTTTTACTGTACAGTTGAACCTCTCTACAGTGACCACCTTGCGGGCAGTTACCTGTGTTTACAATAAAGTTATTGTTTGTAGGGATTTAGTCTTGCAGTATTTCTGTAGGCCGTGGTAGGGAGGTTTCAATAACAATAAAGTGTATGGATCGACGTACGGTCGGCACGAAAAATCCTGGCCGTTTTAGAGAGGTGGCCGTTAGTGGAGGTTCGACTGTAGTTGAGAGGTACAATTTGTGTGACTTTTACAAGTGGCTGCTTTAATACAGGCCCGATTAGTGAAAAATAGAACGTAAAGCAACTTCATTCCTACACAGTTTGTGTTTAAACCCTGGGGCCCGTTATATGAAACAAATATAAAATTAACAAAGTTTTACGAATCCCAACTTGTAGGAGATTAACCAGTTAGCTATTTGCTTGGCATGACCGAGGAGTTGAACAAATAAAGACGGACGGCTTGAATCCGGGACCTCCGGATTACAAGACCAGCTCCCTAACCACTCGGCCACGCTGCCGACTGCGAGTCACGCAGCCGACTGCGAGTCACGCAGCCGACTGCGAGTCACGCAGTACCTTTTGCGTAGCCTGAGATCAGGCTCCTAAAGAAAAAGCGCTGCCTGGGGCGGGAACGTTCCCGCCCCAGGCAGCGCTCAGCTTGCTTCGCTCGCCGAGTTTCTTTAGGAGCCTGATCTCAGGCTACTTTTGCGAGTTAGCCAGTACGTACTGCTAGTCATGCAGTGCTTACTGCTAGTCACGCATTGCCTACTGCTAGTCACGCAATGTCTACTGTGAGTCACGCAGTGCCTACTGCTAGTCATGCAGTGCTTACTGCTGTGCCTACTGCTAGTCACGCAATGTCTACTGCTAGTCACGCAGTTTCCCTTGGTTTGACTGCATGTCCTTTGTTTCCTGCAGGCCTTCGCAATCCCATTGATGTGGAGTTGTTTACTCCTAAAGTGGACGGAGAAGAGATCGACGATGATGTGACAATTACTGACAAAACCAGCTCTTCGCATTCGACACAACAACTGTAAAACCATCTGAAAACTAGTGCTTGTACCTTGTTCTGTCACAACACCGTCTTCAAGAAGTGAACGAGCCCGCGGTTTTCAGCGGGGTTGTCGCTAAGCAACATGACGTATTCTGATGACAACAAGTTCACGTGACAACTTTCAAAGTGCTCGTAATATTTTCTGATTGGACGATAAAAATCGGAAACTCTTCGGAAACGGCACTTCCTGATCTCTCTCCGGACAAACCAACTCGAGAGCGACCCGAATCGCGAGGGCAATGCCTGGGAGAGTTTGGCTGCGCAAGCTGCAAGGCTGACGCTTTTCAGTACGCAGAGAAGATGTATGTTCGAACTGATGTACAGTGAAGTGGAACCGCAAACAATTGAGGTGCTTTGCACTTCAGAATCCGGTCTTGTTAGGCCGCTTTGCAGCTCGAAGGAGTCACAATAAAAGAAAGTTAAAAGCAATCATTGAATAGTACACAGTCTATGATAGGCCATGATAGCTGAAGCTCGCGCTCCCGTTTGACCACCAACTATCATGCATCATGGCACCCAGGGTAGTACCTCTTGGGGGTGAAAATTAAATCAAGCCACGCCCACAAAACGAGATTCTGGTACTTTTAGGGGTGCTTTTCCAAAATTCATACGATCACCTCCATCACTTTTATATGGGATTCCCCCGGGGGCCTGCTCTTCGTATTCATCTCTTGGACAAAGATTGTCAGAACTGAGAGCAGGACGAGTAGGATGAATCGATCGGCTTGATGCGCAGCCCATGATGGCTAGGTTTATTGCAGTCTCGTTCCCAGAGTCCTCGTTACCCTTGTCCAGCGGTGGAGCACAAGGACCTCTGGGGGAAGCGATCAAGAAGCGATCCGCCATAACAAGATTCTTGGACTTCCGGTTCTACTGCGCATGTTTTCGACCCCATGTTTCAACTAACGGACGCCAGGATTCTTGGACTTCCGGTCTTACTGCGCAAGTCAGGCGGATCACTCTATTCCAGAGGTCCTTGTTGCCGCTCCACCGCTGGACAAAGGTAACGAGGACTCTGGGAACGAGATTGGGTTTATTGCTGTTTGTCAGGCGGTTTAAGTGTTTTTTACAGATTTTTACAACCGCATCTGCCGCGACGAGATCACTATCTGACCTTTACTAGTCAGGCGCGGTGTTTAAAGATTCAAAATTTACGTGCGTCACTAGGGAAAAATACAGTTTGTTTTTGCGACATCTGTCCTCAAAGCAAGACCACTCCCTTGTCGCCTTTGTAAGGCTTCGCATGTTTTCAAGATGGAAGAGACCGTTCATGCCTTTTACATTAGGTGAATCAGCGAAGAGCGGTCTGTGTGACGATGCTGCGAACATGTGATTTCTCCAGAAAAATCGTTTCGTTTAGCTTCGCCGCGTTATGAATTGGACTATTTTTCAGATAATGCAACCAGCTCCCAGTTGGCTTGATAGCTCAGTTGGTAGAGCACTGCACCAGTAGGTATTGCCGCAGAGGTCATGGGTTCGAATCCCGTTCAAGCCTGAATTTTTTCAGGCTTTCTTTTGCGTACATAACGGCGATGATCTTTCATAAATTAAAATGTTACGGAACACTTTTCGGTAAAAAGTAGATTTCAGTTCATTTCACTGAAAATAAACAGCGCAATCTTCTTTAATCCGGTAGTAGTTGTAAGGTGTTCTGCACCTGTTCTTAGAACAAAGCCTTTGAATAAGAAATGAACTGTTGGTTCTAAGGGCGTGAAAAGTAATATCCTTAGAATTTCTTCTATTTGCTTAGCTTACGCATAGCTAACTATGGCTTACGCAAGTCAAACTGAGTTGTCGAAATACTATTGGCTACAACGTATTTATGACAATTTTACTTTTGTAATAGCTTTGAGTTCAGCCTGTACTTGAGTGAGTCAGGATCATCATTAGACACCATGTTCCTTGATGATGTTTTGGTCCACTTGATATAAAAGATCCCGGAGAGTAGCAGGGCACCTCCCACCAAACCATGGAGTTCAATTACCCAAACGTTCCTGTTACAAAAAGATGCGATTCGCTAAACTTTGAAACTAAACTGTTTGTTTAAACCACTTTTATTAAACTTTCACATTGATCATCGACCAACTTGAAATCCCCATGCGCGAGATTTCAGGTGTTGACACAACCTCGTTCCCAGGGTCTCTTTTCTTCCCGCCAAACGCGAGAGACCCTGGGAACGAGGTTGGTGTTGACACCATTTTCCAACATATTGCCAGAAGAACTTTTAGGGGGATTCGTGTTCGTCTAAGCAATGACTCGAAGATTTACTTCAGTTCTGGTGTATTTAATGAGATTCTTGGCTTGATACAAAGGTCAAGGCTACAGTGTTGTGATAATGGCAAGTCGCAGAAACTGGTAGCTGGTAGCCTTAAACAATTTAAATCGTTTTTAAAACTCCACATGAACATTGATTAGATAGCTATTTTAAATTTTCCATACATAAATCCATGCGTTAATATTCAGTCCTATACAAGCTTTGAATTATTGAAATTATTACATCCTTTTTTACTATTTTTATGTTAGGGGATCCTTAACACAGGGTTAACCTTTGGATTTCCTGTTCAAGAATTTATTTGTATATCATTTTAACGAGTTTTTGAATAAATTGTTATTATTATTATAATGGTACAGAACTTCGTTGTCGTCCCCTTTTTACATTGATCGGTTCGAGACGTCAGCAGTCGCATTATCAACTGTCATTTAAGGTTGGCAACTGAGGTAGTCGGCCAATCCGATAGCTGAAACCAAAACTAGGAGTGCCGTTTTCGCTAGAACGAAAACCAATTTACAATTTTCGTTAACGTCTCTCAGTTCCCCAATCAATACAAAACGACTACGACAATACAAGAGCCACAAAGATCATTTCTACCAAACAAAATTCACAATAAATAACAGGGATACAAGAAAAATATTCAGTCAAAGACTGCCACACAATACCCAAATGACCAGATACTAAGTACCTCCTTTCCACATAAATTACTTTAAAAGTTGTTTACCAGTAGAAATGTATTTCTTTTAGTTGTTAATTAGCTTGTATTATAATTCCCATAGGGGCAATCAGACCCTTTATAAACCACTCCTTGTTAATATCACACCACTTGACGCCGACCAGTTTACTCGAGGCTATTTTTCATTTCATTTACCTTTGTTATTTTGTTTATTGTATCATTTCAGGTTACTTTCGACTGCTTCTTCCTGTTTTTGTATCTTGTATTTACTACTATTTATCACGATCCTTGTATTTAGCACTATTCAATGTAATGCATAGTAATGTAATTTTTATAGTATTTTGTATTGTATTGTAATGTAATGTAATTTTTATAGTATTTTGTGATAGTAAGTTTAGGTGTCCCCGATTAGTGGCACGCTAGAAGACTTCGACACATTAATAAAGTTGTTATTATTATTATTATTATTATTATTCAAATCATTGTTAATAAACTCGATAATTGCTGGCGGCTTCCTCCACAAACTGTTGTGTTGTTTGCGTCATTACTTATAATAGAAATGTTTTCTATTCGGCTGAGCGAAGCGAAAGAGAATAGAACAGAAACTAATTTCAGCGTACGTGCCACATGATTCCTTTGAAGGAAACCGCAACACAAAAGATTATTTGCCGAAGTAAGGGCTTAATAGAGCTTAGTACACAACCTCGTTCCCAGGGTCTCTCATCTTCCCGCCCCTCGCTCCAGGGGGCGGGAAGATGAGAGACCCTGGGAACGAGGTTGCTTAGTACATTATTTATTCAGTAGGAATCTAGCGCGAAACGTGACGTATTTACCAGGTGTAATTCTTAGTATGGTCTCATATCAGAAACAACAAGATCAGCAGAAAACTCGCTAAAAGAATAATATTCAAAGGCAAGAATGAATTGTCCAGGAAAAGATAAGCTTGGTCCAAACGTTACTCTACCCACTGAAAAACCGCAGAAATGTAAGTCGGATAAACAAAGGTGTCACTGGAAACAGGTGTCACCGGATTTTGAGAAAGTCATTAAGAGAATTACTGATATCAGTGAAACCAACAGCTACAACCATAACAAACTGATCCAGAATATAGATTAAGCTGAGAACTGAGTGTAAAGCGTGGAAAAGATCTAGCTCTTGAAATTAAAAATCACACCCTGAAAGATATCAAAACCCAAAAACTCATAACAGCAAACTAGCTGATATGCCAAATTATTACTACGCGTTTTTATGTAGAATATTTCCAATTTTGTTCTTTTACAATATTCAGGATCACATTCACAGGATAACTCCATCGTACCATCTTCTCTTGTTTCTTTCCAGCTCGTTGACCCGTTCTGACAACCAAATTCTCACCAAACCCCACCTAGTCCAGTCCCTGAACTCTCTCTTAACCCCGCCCATAGGGACTGGAACCCAGCGTTCCAGTCCCTATGGGCGAGATTAAGAGAGAGTTCAGGGACTGGACTAAACCCCACCAAACTCCGATATTGTACGTTGCCGGATCGATTCGACTCGTTGTTTATCGAGGAGTTTTAAAAGGTAGTAAATTAAAAAAAAAAAAAGGTTTAAGAGCATTTTTTTTCAAATAGTTGATTCAGAGACCCAGTCTGACTTTTAAAATTGACTTAAACCCTTGAATTCCCATTGGAACATAGGTCGTCCACCAGAGATCTCCATCTTCCCCTGTCCTTGGCAACTCTTTCCAGTTGGTTCCAGCTCAGTCCAGTTTGTTGTGCTTCACCCTCAGTTGAACTTCTCCATGTTGTTCTGGGCCTTCCCCGGTTCCTCTTTCCCTGAGGTGTCCATCGAAGGGCATACCTGGTCACATTGGCAAAAGGCTTTCTCAGAGTATGACCCAGTCTACCATAGCCCAAAAGTTCTACTCCAAAAACTAAACGGAATTTTGTCACTTATCAACAGTATCGATGTAGCAAACCTAACCGGGTTTCAAATGTCTATAACTAAAGAACGAATTGAATAAAAATGAATGATTATGGCGAAGGTGTAGGCTTCAATTTTCAAAAACAAGAAAGCGAGGCTTCTTAGGAAAGTAACGCCGCCCCCCGAAAGTAGCGGCCCCTTCAAAAATCCAGGGGGAGGGTCGAGGGGATCCGGATCCCCCTAATCAGACCTTAGGGTTTTTTTGCTTTCTCCCTTATCCTTAGCAAAACCATCTCCAGGATCCACCAAAATGCACTTTTCAAAGCCTGAAATCTCAATTTTTTTTTTCTGGGGAGGCCCCCAAACACCCTCTCCGCGCCTTTACTACCTGCTGACGTCTACTTCCAAAAATTATCCTTCAATCTACTTCACATTTTTTGGAAGACCCTGCCCCCCCCCCCCCCCCCTCCCTATCAAAAAAATCCTGGATCCGCCCCTGGCAGTATATGGCCAAAAAAATACAAATACAACTTGGCAGTGAATTGAATATCGTAATTGAAAAAAAAGTGTTAGAGATCCTTAAATGATGCCAATAATTTTCCATTGAGATTTATTTGAACCATCTTTCCCAAATGCAAATGGAAACTACAGTCGAACCTCCCGTAAGCGGACAGCCTCGAGGTGTCCGAGTGGAATTTATTTTTAACTTGGCTAACTTGGGCTAGACAGGTTCTTAAAAGTTCGCCCCAGGTATTTTTTTCTCGGTTTATTCACCTGAGAATTCGGCCACACCGCCACTATTGCCGGTCCAATCTTGCCCACTCACGTCCCTTTCAGAAGCCTCTCAGAGGAAATTTCGCTTGGTTTAACTTGCGTTAGTCAGTCATTCGCCACCTTAGAAACGAGAAGCATTCTGGAGCGAGTCGCATCTCGTAGTCACTTGTGGGATACCCTGGGTGCCAGAGAAATTATTTTCCTTTTTCCTTTGCGCGAACTGTAAGCGGCGAAGCCGCGACAACGAGCCACAACGTGGCGAACGAAAAAAAAAATTCGCGTCGTCGGCCGGCATCGCGCTTTCGTCCTTTCGTCGCTCCTCTTGCGAAGAAGAAAAACCTCTGGCACCCAGGGTACTTGTGGGACCGTTACTGTGGACAAAATGGCGACCAGCTTGACGACGCGTCCCCAGTAGGCCTGTCCCGATTGTGCTCGTAAAATGCTGAAAAGTTGCTCACTGGAATGCCAAAAAGTTGCTAAAAAATTGCCAAAAATCCAAAAAGTTGCTACCTAAAAGTCCGTCGAAAGTCGATGATCTTCGTTAACCATCGGAAGTCTTCGGGTGATCTTCAGCAGTCTTCGGATGATCTTCGTTAATCGTCGGAAGTCTTCGGCAGTCTTCGGATGTTCTTCACCTGTCAATCACTCTAAACATTAATGAAACGAACTTTAAAAAATTCCGGCGGAATTCCGGATTGTGGGTTTTCCACTGCCTTTTTAGCTTAGCATTCGCGCGCATACGCGACGGATGAGCTTTCGGGTTTACGGGGAAATTTTGGCGTTTGTAAACTTTTCTTGATAATTCCGCTGACCAGTGTATAAGGCCTGGGAAATCACAACACTAAAAAATATTGCGGGCGCAATATTTGGTAGGCATTAGGGTCGGGGGGGGGGGGGGGGGGGGGGGGGGGTCGGGGGTTATAGCCGGCCCTCATTGCAAAAATAAAATGGCGGCCGGTTGTTTCTGTAAGGACGGTATTTCTCTCGTCTTACACATTTAAAATATAGACCTTTATATAATTTACTGTGTAAAACTCGCGCTGTGATTGGTTTAGAACCGTCCTCTATTAGAGTACAGACGGACGAATGACGTCACGTGTGGCGGGAAAACACGCGCGCCCTGCCACAACACGAATTCTTCGCATCGCCGTCTCAAAACAGAGAAAACTTTTCATCAAACTGGAAATATTCCGTAGGAAATTCGATGTAGATCAATTAATACGAATTTTAAATCAGCTGTTCAAGCTTGGCTAGAACTTGGAGGAAAATATGATGGACTTTTAGATCATTGTGAACAGAATCCGATAAATTTAGCGGGATTATCGCTCGCCGTGAATCGACTTGCAACGGGATTTGGACTGGAATAATTCAGATTGTTTTTCCTCTCTAAGTATTTGTTTTTCGAAACATTTGCTGAGTTGAGCTGTAGTTTATTTTAAGTTTTATTTTAGTGCATGAAAAACACTGTGGCCTAAACTATATGTTTGTTGACATAATTTTTATCGGCTTATTTATCGTACATTCAAGTGAAAATCCGAAGCGAATATCTCCAAAATTATATAAAACGAATAGATTCTATTTGGCCGTGGGTCTGTACTCTAATAGAGTACAGAAGACGTCAAAACGTGACAAGAACAACAGTGACCCACTTTAGTTGTTCTTGTCACGTTTTGACGTCATCTGTACTCTATTAGAGTACAGACGCACGGCCAAATAGAATCTATTTGTTAATTTTGGAGATCCGATGCCAACAAACGGATACATTCTGCGCCCGGATTCTGCGATTCCTTCGTTCCTCGGTTTGAGAAATGCTACTGAAGGATTGAAATTATTTCTTTCACGAACGGAAATCTGTGGTTTCTATATCGAAGCACATTTGGCCCATGCCCGACCGATGAATCAAGGGGTTATACAACTTCAAAAACACCAGGAATAACAGAACGGTTCTACCAGGGCATAGTTTAGGCTCGACCGCCGAAAAAGATCCGGGAAATTGAAGCATTCAACTGAACTCTGGCGTTTGGAGCCCTTCACTTCAAATGGATTTCAAGACTTAGGATCTAGGAAAGGAAACTGACACCACAGGACGGTCGGTAATTGTTATGTCTACAGTATGTGTTATTTGCTTTATAACAAATATTTAACTTTTTAATTTAAACTTTTGTAATTTCGTATACAATTCGATCGATCGATCGATAGCTTTGAACCGAAAAACAAATAAAGTGTTTATTTGAATCAAAATTTTGGCTGCAAAGCCTTTTTGCCTGTTATTGTGGCTTATTGTGTTGACCTTAAGTTTGTTCATAGTTTCCAATTACATTGCTGAGCTGGCTCACGAGAGCCTTTGATTTTAAACCTGAGCCTAACGGAACGGTATCAAGTGACAGGTTATTTGTTCAAAACGTTGATAAACATGCAATAAATTCGCATAAATTGATGTTTTCTATCAAATTGTTCACTTTTCTTGCTTGATATGTGCTGTAAACCTATATTTCTCGTACTCTTAGGTAACATCTCTACTGCATTCCAAGGGTATAGAAAATGGATGCATTGTTGCTACAAAAGGTATGTGAAAGTGGCTTTTTCGGATTTCTCTCTTCGGCTCCATTCTCGTTCCCACAGTCCTTTCAAGCCGGCGGGGCTGTTTCTCGTGCCTAGGGCCCGCCGGCTACGAGACGCGAAAAGGGCTGTGGGAACGTAGCCTCCTACGCAGACATTCTTTAGTGGGAACGAGATTGCCCATCGCCCATACTCGTCTCCAGTCTTTTAGGCGTCGAAATCCAAGATGGCGGCCACAACAATCTCGTTATCCTTATCCAGCGACAAGGACCTCTGGGACAAAGCGTTCCGCAATAGAACCGGAAGTCAGTAAGAATCCTGTCATGTCTGTCATGACGGAACGGTCCTGAGTCCAGGTACAAAACCTTTCAATACATATAAAATGAGTTTACTTAATTACATGTTGATTGCCATGTAAACCTCTTCAATGGCTTGCACCTGTCTTCGTTTGAAACAGCTGAAACAGAGATAAAGGCAACTCGGAAAATGGCCTCAGTGTTGAGTGTTCATCGACGCCATCGATCGACGAACATGAAGGTTCAAATAGTAACTCCGCAAAGAAGATTCTGATGATGGTGACAAGCCTATCGTCGCATTTCAGTCCGTGTCAAATGTAATTCAGACTCTTATTCAAGCCGCAGAAATCTATTACGACTCTATTAATACATTCGGACGCGACTGAAATGCGATGTATAAATACATTGAGCCTACCGGTGGTCATTTCCTCGGGGGGGGGGGGGGGGGGGGTACTCCCTATAATGGACTATACGGGGAGGCTCCGCCCGAAAGGGGTCCTTTTTTAGGCTCGAGGTATGTGAAAGGGTAGGGATTTCACGAGTTGAAGTATATGAAAGGGTAGGGATTTCACGAGTAAATGATATTATTGTTTGGTTAACATCTCTACTGGTAATGCTTGATGATTTCTGGTGATATATATTGTTCATTAAGTCCATTACAAGGATATAGAAAAGGGATGCAGTGCTTCTACTGTAGGTATGTGAAAGGGGTACCATTTTCATAATTTCTATGGAAGGTATATGAAAGGGGTACCATTTTCTATGGAAGGTATATGAAAGGGGTACCATTTTCTATGGAAGGTATATGAAAGGGGTACCATTTTCTATGGAAGGTATATGAAAGGGGTACCTTTTCTGTGAAAAATGGTATATGAAAGGGTAAGGGGTTGGATCTCTGGGCGGAGCCTCCCCGCATAAAACTTTTTTGAGTACCCCCCGGGGTCATTTCACGGCATTTTAACGTATGACAACAATGTAAAACAGTTTTTAATGTGCAATAGAGTACTTCTCTCGGCAATTTATTACTAGTGACTCATCAAGGTCGTCAGGTTCGCGTCGCCCCCGCAGCATGCAATCACTCAGTCAGATATTTAAAATGAAATTTCTAGTATTTATGACCATTTATCAGGGGCACCCAACGACAAAATGTTCCTGTAGGCGTGGGAACGTCGATTTTAACGTTATAATTGTGCTTTTTGTGCAGTTTATGACTCATTTTTAAACGCTAAGAAAAAATGTATCTGTTCGGATACGTTAGCTGAACTTTCAAACTTCAGAAAATTTTAGGGATTGAAATCTTATTAACCGAATTTATGAGCTGAATTTACCTTTTCGAAAATCCTAGCTGACCTGTTTTTATACCCAAAACGACATTTTAATCTCTCCGAAAACAAAAGGCATTAATTTCCCCATATTTAGAAGGTTTGAGATGACATTTCCCTAACCGAATATCTGAGGCGATTATAGGCCTTCCGAACAGATATTCCACCGAAACGATCCGTTGGGTGCCCCTGATTTATAAAATGTAAAGTAAAACAGTCGTACTGTTTCGCGATTACTTTTAAATTATCATTTTCGTTCAACAGTACAAGTACAGCACCTCTGTGAAAGTTAAAAAAAAAAATCCAAGTACGCGCATATACGGTTTATAGCCCCCAAGACGGAAACGTAAAAGGAAGATGGCTTTTCAAGTGTGTGGGTTGTGAGATATAAAATGCTACGCCTTTTTCTATCGATGCGGTTTTTGTTTATTATAAATCATTAATAACACGAGTTTTAGAAAGTTTGGCATCGTTTAAATTTTCAGTAGAGTATTTCGTGTTCAGCAACGTTATTATTATTATTAATGTTATTGTTATTATAATGTTGTTGTTATGTTTGATATTTCATTACATGTAAACAGACTCGAGTGTTGACAGGCTGACATCATTTTAATACCTTTGGGACAGTCGGCATGTTGCAATACTGTATTTAAATGTGACAGCGGAACGGCGCGGCATCACTGATTTCATTCGTGTATGTGTATGTAGCACGAGACTACAGGTTGCTGTTTCATGGCGCTTCGAAATTTTCTTCGATTACGGCCTCAGAGATTTGGAAAGCTCTTGGTTTTCGTCTTCTCAGCGTGTTCAATCTCGTACTTCGTCTTCAGCTATTCTAAGCACAATGACAGCGTTGTCGACAAACTTGCCGGCATACAACAAACACGTGCTGTTGATGATGAACAACTCACTGCACTAGCCGCACTCGCGGCCCGGACGCGGGCTGAATGTTCGCATTTGGAAGGGGTTATGTGGTTCGAATGTTAGAAATGTACGGCAGTCGCTGTTTTTTTCCAGGCTTTCCCGACAACGAGACGTTTATAACCGACTCATTTCAGTTTGAAGACAACAAAGCGGACTTTGGTCTGCTTATTTCGGGTTTCGTGCACCCAGCGACGAGCGGATCGTATCGCTTTGCGATAGCCTCCGACGATTCGTCCGAGTTGTGGTTCAGTTCAAGCGAAGATCCCCAAGAGAAACGGTTTAATTGCGCGTGTGTTCTCCGAGGAATCTACAGGGTGGACGCAAAAGAATGAGTTGGATAAATACCCCGAACAAATTTCGAAAGACTTGAGCCTTCGCGGAGGAAATCGATATTACATCGAAGTCATTCTAAAGCAAGGTTCTGGCGACGGGTTTGTGCAAGTATTCTGGAAAATTCCCGGCGACGCAGACTTTAAATTGATCAGTGCCGAATACCTATCGACGCATTCCAACAAAACCGTAGTTACGGCGAAAAAAGATGCCGCACATATTGTACTTTCCGGGCAACATCGTCACGCATACAAACTGAAATCCAATAATTATAGTAACGAATACCTCAAGTTTTATTCACTGCCTTTAATCCCTAAAGACAATTATCTTCCTCAGTGTGACTACAGAAGTAGTTTTGTGGTCAATTCTGGCAACATCTTTCGGTACGAAGGTCTGAAAATGGTTTCTGAAACGAGTGTGTATCCTGCTGACGATACAAGCATGGGTGATCCCGGTATTGTTTGGACTTGGAATAATCGAGTTGCCGACAAGGAAATAATTCATACAGTTGTGGATAAAATGATTGCGTCTCTTCGTCTAAACACTTCCAAGTAAGTTTAAAATAGTATAGCTTATATATATATGTATCTGTTTTTATTTCTTGTTTGATATAAATTTAATATATTAACTCGTGTAGGGTAGATACGAATTGTCATTGTTTAATATTATTTGGTTTAATTTCGCGTAAAAAGGGATGTGTTGCACATGTATATAATTTTTTTTTTTTTCAATTGAAAACTATTTACACACGCACAGTGGCTTTGCGTTAATTTGATTTGACTGAATTTAACAAGCTGTAAAAGTATAGGACATTTTGGAAAGCGCAAGCGATTAATTAGACTGTTCTTTCGCTTCCTGCCCTGGCTTAAAAAACCCAATCAGGCGAATAAATTTATGCCATATAGCTCTCGAGTGCAAAGAATAACCAGATAATTGGGTATTAATATGCTATGTCAAGTGAAGCTTTCTGTAAACATTGTAATGTTGTAAGGATTGTTATTGGGATTAACCTTGGTTGCCACTCTTTGAAAATTGGTCAGTCATGATGAGAATGAATCGATTCCTTGGGGAAGCTAGATATGGATCGAATTTGGTTCGTTCGTTTCGATCCATATCTTCCCCAAGGAATCGATTCATTCTCATCATGACTGACTAATTTTCAAAGAGTGGCAACACTATACATTAGATTACTGAATTTCGATTAAATTGACTGCAAACAATATTTACAAGTATCGTAAGTGAAATACCGGACAGCAACCTGCCCGAGTGAGATCCACGAAAATTTGCTCCCAGCAGTAAAGTCTGAAATCCAAATTCGCGAAAATTTGTTCCCGCGAAACGCAAAAAATCGTCAATCCGCGAAATTAAATTCCCGCGAAAATTTCTACCCTGCGAGCAGAGTCGCTTTCGATCTCAAGGTGAATATTTTAAAACAGTGAAACCCCGATTTAACGAACCTCGATTTAACGAAGTCCCCGATTTAACGCACAAATCAGGGGCACCCAACGGATCGTTTCGGTGGAATATCTGTTCGGAAGGCCTATAATCGCCTCAGATATTCGGTTAGGGAAATGTCATCTCAAACTTTCGTAATATGGGAAAATTAATGCCTTTTGTTTTCGGAGAGATAAAAATGTCGTTTTGGGTACAAAAAAATGTCAGCTAGGATTTCGGAAGGCAAATTCAGCTCGTAAATTCGGGTAATAAGAGTTCAATCCCTAACTTTCTGATGTTTGAAAGTTCAGCTAGCGTATCCGAAAGAAACATTTTTCTTAGCGATTAAAAATAAGCCATTGAACTGCACAAAAAGCATAGTTATAACGTAAAAACAACGTTCCGACACCTACAAGAAAATTTTGTCGTTTGGGTGCCCCTGACAAATTTATTCAGCCCGGCCAGAATTCCAATAAAATGTATGGAAAAGAACCCCGATTTAACGAAATCCTCGATATAACGAACACAATCTAGAAGCCCGAATGTAAAATCTACCCCGATATAACGGATAAATGTCATCCCACAGAAGATGAATAATCGACTACAGTAAAATATTTTAATTCTCTAAGAAAGTTGTCAGCAGTCCATTACAGTCATACATGTTGCTAAAAATAGTACTGTCGTGGCCATCTAATCGGCTTTATCTTCTTTGTCTTTAATCATTACGGCAAATTAATTATTAACTATACCCCGATTTAACGAAGTTTTGGTCAGTTTTCAACAAATTCGTTATATCGGGGTTCTTGATTTAACGAAACCCCGATTTAACGAACCAATTTCCCCAGTCCCTGGCACTTCGTTAAATCGGGGTTCCACTGAGTTTGGTTTTGAATGTTGAGTGGACTGTTCCAAAATCACGCAAATTGATTTGGTTTTGATCTTGGACTGTTCCAAGATCACACGCATCAGGAGTATTTATAGCCTATGATATGATGTCGAAAACACGCCTAGAACGTTACGAGAGTAAATACTGACATGAATGAAAAGCGGAAAAAATATCCCCGTGGTTCGGCAACGGTTTCACGGAGAGCAGAATATATATATTTAGGTTATTTCACAATTGTTTTCTTCAGTGTAAAACACCAGCTGCACAGCAGTATGTTTTCGAACAACTGGTAATTTTATGCTTTTCAGCAACACGCCAGCCTATATAAGATCGTTAGCGGGCTGTCACGCATCTTTGACTGATAACCAAGCCAATTGTACACAAAAATTGACATCTTTAACCCTTTCAGTCCCAAAAACTGAGTAAAATTGTCACAAACAAACAGCACCACTTGAAAGTACTGCTCGATAGCTTTCAGTTGAATGTCACACACTAGGGTTTCATCCACAGACTTAAAAGGTACAGCCACATTTATTGACTCTTGAAGGTTTGACTCTGGGAGTGAACGGTTAATTAACGCCTCCATCGAAATGCCCCGGGCGTTAGATTACCCATTTACGGTAGTACTGCCGAAACTAATGAATGATCGATGGCTTGATGGATCGATTGATTGATTGATTGATTTCGTTTCCCTTCCAGGGATTACTTCTTAAAGAGAATCCACAAAGTTCTACACAAGTCTGATCCAGTGTATGGCAATCGTTTTTCTGTTGACGTGGAAGTCGGTTTAAAACAAAGCAGGAGATCATTTCGGTTGTCAGAACACGTGTTTGTGAAGACAGCAAGCGGCAAATTGTGTTTTCCAGAAGGATTCAACTGGAAAAGCGAAGCCACGGTGTACTTCATACTTCCCGTCAAAAACCAAGGCACATGGGTTTATCATTTATCAACGAGCTCACTGTTGCCAGCTTGTTAACCGGTGATACCAACTTCCATGTCATTGTGGTTGACTTTGACAGTCAGGATATCGACATGGTCAAAGCTTTTAACACTTCTCTGCTTAGCAGCAGACACACCCTTATTAACTTGACTGGCAAATTTACAAGACACTCGCGCTGAACGAAGCTGTCGCGCATGTTCCAAGCGAGCATGATCTGTTGTTCCTGTTTGATCTTCACATCGATGTGCCTATAGACATTATGGACAGCGTTAGAAAGGTGAGTGGCTGTTAGTAAGGGAGTCGGGGAGTCACACTACCAACAGTGCCTCCCGTAAGATCCTCGATTCTCGAGCAATGCGAGCGAGCAAGCGCGGCCCTAGTCAATCCGTTCCCAGAGTCCTCATTACCCTTGTTCATGGCAGCGCGGGACGGGCAACAAGGACCTCTGGGGTAAGCGATCCGCCATGACATGCGCAGAAGAACCGGAAGTTCAAGAATCCTGTCATGGCGGATCGCTTCCCCAAGAGGTCCTTGTTGCCCGTTCCACCGCTGGACAAGGGTAACGAGGACTCTGGGAACGAGATTGGTCCTTTGTGGGGAGAAGCGTTACGTGACGACCCAAATAACGGCTGCAAAGAAGACTACGTCCTCACTAGGCACCAACCTCGTTCCCACGGTGGATGAGAGACCCTGTGAACGAGGTTGACTTGGCACGAATTTCGTTTCTCGTGCCTAGGCCCCGCCGGCTAAGAGACGCGAAAGGGGACGAGAATGTCGCGGCCCGCGGTTCAGAGGGAGGGAGAGGGGAGCAAGACAGGAGCTCGCTATATAGAATGAAGGAACTTTTATTTTTCCCCCTCATGCGCATAACCGTCCGATGGGCTAATAGAGAGATTAAGCATCACGTTCTACGGCAAAACGCAAACGTCAGCTTGCACTCGATTTTCTTTACTAACTTTCCTCCAATCGTTAAATAAATCCATCAGAAAAATCGAAAAATGATTCACACGTTCACGATAAACGCGAAACTACTCTCTTTGACGTACAAACGGCAAACGTCAGACGGAAAAAAGTGGGATTTTTTGCCGTTTACGGGAAAAACAAACGTGATGCTTAAGACGGATTCCGCTCAACGTTCGAGCAATAAGTGCAAAAATTAATTACTAAAAAACTACTCATAGCACGGTAACATGTTGAATTTTGAAACATATCAATTTAATTCACTTCTCCAAGTGACCCCGCAATTAAATTCTCAAGCATTCTCGAGAAAATTAATGTCGAACTTCGTAAAAAAATGATAAAAACGCACGCCATTTTTGTTTTTGAACTGACATGAAGCGTCTTTTTAATTAAAATATGTAATGACTTCTCTCACGGGTCAGCTTAGGAGCTAATTTATCGATAATTTCTTCTTAACTGTATTCAAAATGTTTACCGTGCTATGAGTATTTTTTTTGGTAACTTAATTTTTTGCACTTTTTGCTCGAACCTCCAGCGGAAATCGTCTTAATCTCTCTAGTATCTCATCCAGGGGAGTAGTGATACTATGCTTCATGCTATGGAAACCAGAGTCGAGCGACGGCCTGTTAAGCCACTTGGCTTGTAAAAATATTTCAATCCGCTCAACCTTGTACATGATTAGTTTCTTGTTTTATCTTTCAGAATACCATAGAGGGACGAATTGCTTATTTCCCTGTGGTAGGTCGTCTTGATTGTGATAGTACGTACATGGACCACAGAGGATTTTGGCAAATGGATGGGTTTGGCCTGCTTAGCATATACAAGTCTGACTGGGCACGGTTTGGGCGGTAAGTAATATATCAAACACGAGAGACGGTGTTTCATCCGATTTCCAAACACCGAGAAGAGAGTTGAAAATACGACGCGCAGCGGAGTATTTTGACTCAATTCGTCT
Organism: Desmophyllum pertusum; assembly: GCA_029204205.1. Lineage (NCBI taxonomy): Eukaryota > Metazoa > Cnidaria > Anthozoa > Scleractinia > Caryophylliidae > Desmophyllum > Desmophyllum pertusum. The sequence goes on from MU825402.1 coordinate 1,805,381, forward strand.
GTTTGGAAATCGGATGAAACACCGTCTCGAGTGTTTGATATATCTTCTCAATCGAAACAAAAACTAATTAGTAAACGGAGAAATAAAATATCGTAAAAATCTATGCTAATTAAGACCAGGTATCCAAACTTCCGACACGGTTATGATTTCCTTCGTTTTAATTTGACGAATTATTAATGAGTTTGAGAAGTGGAATTCGAAAATAATTGTTACTTTCGTAAGAGCGGGTTTCTGATAGAAGCAGAATAACAAAATTTCAGAGATGAACAAACGTGGAACTTAATGGCGCGATCTCCTCACTTAATTGAATCTCGAATCGTGCTAAAACGAACCAACAACGAACAACTTTATTAACGTGTCATAGTCTTCTAGCGTGCCTAAAGGCCCACTAATCGGGGACACCTAAAAGTATATAATAACTATATCTATAAAATCTATAAAAGCTATCTTAGTCTATTCACATTCACCAATAACGAACAATTTTTTTTTTCATCGTTGTTAGAAAAACTGTTGGCTTGCATGAACAGCATCATTAAATTAAACTACCAGCTTTTAGAGCAGGCAGAAAGGAAACGTTAATTTCGTCCAAATTATATCTTTGTGGCGTTTTTCAAACCGCCATGTTGATGTCCTTCTTTGTGGTACCAATATGGCGGCCATACATTTGTGCAAGGAGTAAAATATAGATTCTACCATCAATATCATTAGCTTAAAATTGTCCAACTTTGATTTATTTTCTCTTTTTCCAAAGGAATGAACACCGAGGAATTCAAATATAAATGGGGCGGGGAAGACTGGGATCTACTGGACCGTGTTTTAAACTCAAGATTGGAAGTCGAACGAATCAAGTACCCAGGCCTCTATCATCATTATCACAGCAAAGCACATATTTGGAGTTAACGCACTGGGTAGCCGCGCCTGGATTGTTTGGGGTGCGCCGAGGGACCTGGCCTGTCCTCCCCCTGGCTTCACGTCATATTCATTCCGCAGAACAACAAATTATTTGAATGATGTTGATTTGCTGGGAAACGATGTCACTTTTCATTACAGTTGACCGCTGGCTATGAAAATTTAACATTTACAAATCTGTGAATGTTTCGAAAGTTTACAGAAATTATACACTTCGTCAGGTTTGCACCTGGTTCAAAATGGCTGGGGGTATGGGGGGGGGGGGGGGGGGGGAATTGTGCACTGGATTAATGTTATACGCAGCATTTAATTGTTCCACAAGCCAACATAGAGAAAGCCGAAGGTTTTTGCACGAGCATTGTAAAACTACTGCACTTTGTATGAGAGTTTGAGTTCTTTGATGGTTTCTTATTTATAGCATAAACCTTCCTCGACATCATGGGTAACTTTGTCACAGTTACAAATCAGTTTTTATGCGTTTCGTAGACATGCTACTCGAGCCAATAGTATCCGCCATTTTGATTGAATCAAACCAGCCTTGTGTGACGTCACTGGTTGTCAGTTTTCTTGCGGGCAAGAAGACTTGCAGATCTTATCACTAGTAAAACAAATCCAAGAAGAATGAGATAGATTGAAAAATTCATTCTTTGTTACAATATTTGAAATATAAATTACGGTTAACTGCCGGTGAAACTATTTAATACGAGACAGTACATGAAATTAACCAGTAATGTCGCTAGGTCGTTAAACTCGACCATCCAAAGAACCAGTTTTTACAGTCGAAAAAGAGCGCTTTGTATTTAAGTTAATGATTAAAAGTTATGTTCCTATGCTTAAAAGTTCATAGCACTTATTTCGGTCCCGAGAACCCGAGGCGCACCCGAGGGTACTTTCCGCCATGCTAGACACCGGAAATGAACGTCTGGCTGAGGCTGTGGATTATAAGGGACCTACGGGACCTAAGGCAAACTTGCTCAGAATGAACTCCAATGTCCACTCAAGAAACACTTGTTTTGATAAATTAAATTTGGGCTGTTCTATTCACGCAACCACAGGCGGTCATAATTTTACAGTTGAACATTCGAACAGTCTAGTCCAGTTCTGGCCCCTCTCTGTCACGTAGCGTTGCGTGACAGAGAGGGGCCAGAACTGGACTATCGAACAGTCTAGATAAACCATTTAATGTAATGTAATGAAATCTTTATTTATCCACGGTAAAATAATTCATCAGGTTTACAGAAATATGTCTTATTGAAATCCGTAAATCCTCGAATAAGCGCTCATTTCAAATTTCATGTTCCATAATTGAACAAGTTGTATTTTTATAAAATTTTATTTTTGGCAAGAAATCTGGAGTAATTCAGCCTTCTCGTACTTCATACATTCGTTTTGACTGCATTTAAAGAGAGGGGTGGGTTTATATTTTAAATGTCATGATTCTATGGGGGCGCTTATTCAAGGGGGGCGCTTATTCGAGGATTTACGGTACTAAAAATTATATTCCACATTTTACATTGAAGCTATTTAAATCTATATACAATACATCTATGTAATAATCTATACAATACTAATATTAAAACCTGGTTGCCATGAATGCCTTGTGACTGTCTTTAACTATTAAAGAGGCGACTAGCGTTAGTTAGCGTATAAATTAGGTTTCATTTACAATATAGATACATCGCATTGTGTTACTGGAGATTATATTTTGAATGAAATATTTTGCATACGATTTCCATACAAACAGGGTCGCGACAACAACAAACCAACAATAATTTTCAAAAAGAGCACAACATTTTTAAATTTGCAATATGTGTTTCGACATACTCATGTCATCTTCAGTTACAAGTGTACGTTACAATTTTGAATTTTTCTATTTGTATACCGGCCTAGGTGTTTCCACTTGTAACTGAAGATGACATAAGTATGTCGAAACATGTCTTACAAATGTAAAAAAATGTTGTGCTCTTTTTGAAAACAAACAGTGTAATATTTCGTCAGCAAGATGGTAATGGAAATCGTAACAAATAAACACTATTGGATGTTGTTCTATCAGCTAATAAAGTCAATAAAGCCAGAGGCTGAAAATTGTCAAAATTGTCCGAAAAAAAAAAATTGCCCAAGAAACTTAGTCAATGAAATTTTTATATCAAGATTGAAGTCGAGGGCTGAACAGTTATCCGGTAGTACCATTGGTGTTATAACCCTCCAATAATTTTTTTGTGCAGTCATTTCCCAGCAAAATCTTTCTTTTCAAAAAGGTCCATCTCGCACGAATAAAACCTTGCCTTTGAACATGACTCTTTCAATTTTCATTCATCGATTGGTCGAGTAGAATTTTCAGTGATTTTCATTGGTCCAGGGCACGTGAACAGCACATGTCACGCACGCGTTTCTTTTCCAGGACATCACTCTGAATTGGACATTATCACGTGATAAGTGTCCGGTAGAGATAAATCACGTGAACTATTTTGACTATTCAGTGCGACAGAAAAAATCTTGGTGGATTATCACCACTAAAGCAAGTTATTTAGTATCCTCTGGAATAACAAATAAATAAACAAAATGAAGTAAAGCCTGGTTCACACGTACGATGCAAGCGAAAGCGCAAGCAACATACGCAGGCGCAGTAACGTGTTGATCATTAGTGCCTTTTGTTAGAACAAAACAGAACAAATCACAACGTTACTGCGCCTGCGTATGTTGCTTGCGCTTATGCTTGCGTCGTACGAGAGCATTTATAAAGACTAAGATAAGGGTGGGATTAGAATCAGTTTGACAAATGCTCATCTAATGTTAAGGCGTACGACTTGCCCATCCTCGGAGACCCAGGGGCAGTTAGTGGGGGGCGCGAATGGAAAGTTTAAACGGCGGGGGAAAAATCGGTAAAAAAGTAGAATCTCGCTCTCTTCTACGATTTCTACTTTTCTTTCCGATTTTTTTCTCCGCCATTTCGACTTCCCTCGCCTCCTGACTGCCCCTGGGTCTCCGAGGATGCGAATTGCCTGTATTCCAAGACTTCTTAACTCAGATAGTCATAATTGGAAATGAACACCTGATTATTTCTTTAAAAAACTTGGAGGTTAAATTTTCTTCAAATTATCGATGTTGACTTTGAAATGTAACCGACTTCGCGCGCGTCGGGGATGTCATAAAACAGTTGTGCTCGTATCCGTTTTACTCGCTTGGTGTATTTTTCTCAACTGCCGTCGACGCAAATTTCCCTTGACGCCATTCGTAAGAACGTGGTAAGAATTAAGTAAGAACTTAGTTTTATTTTAAAGTAAAAAAACAAAAATATTTGGAAACCATGGAGGTGCAATCTCGGGTTGTTCGCACCGTGAACTCCCACTACACCACGAGGGGCTAGCTGCCAGAAGCGGTAATTTTTAAATTATATAAATGAAATGAAAGCTAACCATTTCTCGAATCAGTGCTATCATCTCAGGCTATTTAAAAACCGGAGTGCTATTGTCATGTCTTGTGGGCATCTCACATAGAAAGATGCCCCAAAACTGTCTGCCTTTCACACTACCTGTCTGAGGAAATTGCTAAAAATTCACTGACCACAGAAAATCTCTAACAACGAGCTGCTCAACATCACTAAACAGGATGACATGGACACAATCTTGACCAGGCGCAGGTGGAAATGGTTTTGCCATGTCCTTCGCAAAGATGACTGTGACATCACCAAGGTTGCATTGCGATGGACGCCTGAAGGAAAGAGGAAGCGTGGAAGACCAACAACTACATGGAGAAGAATGATTGAAAAGGAGATGCTCCAACACAACACGTGTCGGGGTTATCTTTCGAAGTTAGCTAAAGATAGCCAGAAGTGGAAAGCCTATGTTGCTGCCCTATGTGCCGGTAGGCACGAAGAGGATGAGAGAAGTGAGTGCTATTAGCGCTTTCCTCTGCTACCAGGGATGGCATCGAGCGTTTACGAAATGGAAATTGGCGTTGTTGACACCGCCCATGGGGGGGGGGGGGGGGGGGGAGAAAGAAAGAAAGAAAGCCGGCACTTGACATAGCGGTGCCGGGCAACAGATCAATAGTGCGAATCATGTGTCAATCAAGCCGTTGCTAAGAATAACGTCAACTAAAAACTTCATTGTTTTCTAACCCGCGAAACTTTTTCAAGCTCGCAGCGTAGAGCTGTACGCGTGTAGCCTGCAAACAAAGCGCTGGCGGATTTTTGATCTGCATGATCTTTCATACCGCCGAGAAAATATCTCGGCAGCGTGAAACAACAAGCGAAAAATCCGTCTGAGCTGCACTTACATGCTACGGCGAGAGTCTTTCGGATACAGTCAGTAGTGCTACTACTGGAACGGGAAGCGAAGTCGGATGAAAATGTTTATCGTAATGTAATGATATTGATTGCGTGACATTGTGAAAATAGACTAAAAATGACCATGTCACAGTAATACACGAGGCGAAGCGAAATCAGACAACAACGAAAAAACACGACTTCGTTTCGAGCGAGAACAACCAAGGAAAAACACCTTTTTGTTATCATGCATATTAATTTTAGGTGTGAATTTCTTGCCTGACAAGCTTTTTTATTGTTAATAAGTTCCCGTGGGACAATCCTCTTAGCAACTAGTTGAGTGCTACTGAGCACACTCGGTTGCCCGGCACCGCTATGTCCGTAATTATGCAAACCATTTATAAGGAGTTTCTATCCCCCCCCCCCCCCTGACACCGGCCGATTCCAGTTTTGCCGGACCATTCTACGTTTGTGAACACTATCCACTAGCTCCGATCAAGCATTTATTTTAGCAAGCCACTCAATTGTCAACTGGCCTGTCTATTGTCTCGAGTATAAATGATGATGATGATGACGATGATGATGATGATCCATGCTAATTCCAACTCTTTTGTTTGGAGTGATAATGATGATAGAGACCAGGATGCTTGACTCGTTCAACTTCCAACTGCGCGGCAAGGACTCGGTCTAGTAGGTCCCAATCCTCCCCGCCCCATTGATACGTAAAGTCTTTGGAGTTCATTCCTAAAAGAAAAACAACGATTTATCATGGAACCTCGATTTCAGGTACGGTACCTTGGATCAAGGCGGAAGAATATTGTAGGATACTTCGTAGGTGACGTGAACACGTATACCGTTAAATTCCGGTAGAAGCCTTAAGGACCTTAAAGTGCCCATAACCTTTTTTATTTTATTTTCTCATCTGAATCTAAACATCACCCAAGGAAATTCTGCGAAAAAATTTTGCGATTTGCAGAAAACGCGAATTGTTTATGAATTTTATAAAACTTTCAAATTTGCCGCCATTTTGGATCACCATTTGCTTTAGTCTCCCCTTCACAGATCCTTTGTGAACCGAGAAGGACCCCGTACATTAAGGAACACGTGACATCAGACAAAGGAACTGTGACGTAGATTAAGGAACACGTGGCTTCAAAACAAAGGAATTGTGACGTAGATTCAGGAAAATGTGAGCCCGTCGGCCTTCTTATAGCGGGACGGGTATACCAAACAAAAATAGGATTTTGAAGATTTGAAACACTCATAAAAAATTCGCGTTTACTGGAAATCGCAAACTTTTTTCGCAGAAATTCCTTGGGTAATGTTTAGATTCAGATGAGAGAATAAAAAAAAAAGGTGGGCACTTTAAGGCCTGGGCTTATACAGTTTGGTAAGGGTTTTGGTTGGCCTTATAAAGGAGGGACTATATCCGGGGGGAGGAAGGGGGAAGGTTATAAGCGGTGTAGGAAAATGTTTTGGAATGAGCTGATAAGAAACGAGTCGTTCTTTCATTTTAATTGTTCCCTCAGGGACCGCGCAGGGGGAGGGGCTGGGGGGGTTTTCTAAAAAAATAATAATAATAAAAATTTCCAGAAGTCATTTCACTAGTTAACGTTTTTACTGGAAGCTGGTGATAAATTTCTTTTTGATCTACAGTAGTTCGCAACGGACAAAAGTTGCAATGACCATTAGAAAAGTAGACGCGCAACTGCACATCAAGAGTTGCGACAAGTAGATATAACTTTGAGCTATAATATTGACTGACTTTATGCTATCGAGCAGTTGCATCTTGCATTTTGTGGAGAAACGTTTTTTTATGACAACTTTTTATCGCCATTGGACATCGCGGGACATTCAATCCTGCGTGATAACGAACAGAGAAGCACAATTATGGTAATATGAACAAGGAAGGCTGCTGTCTGTTGGAAAGAAAAGATCTCGATAAATCGCGGATTGCTTTTCGAAAAGTGGACAATTTGGATAATAAATGTTGATTCTTGTATTGAAAACAACGCTTTTTCAGCGCAAAAAGTTTGTAATTTGCACCACGCTTGTTAATTTTAGATGCATTTCCAGCCATTTCAGAGGACTTAAATTCACGATTTTCCCGGGGGAGCATGCCCCCGAACCTCCCTAGATGGCTTACGCTCACGCGTTCGCATTAGCTCCCCCCCCCCCCCCCCACTCAGAAAAGTGCTGTCCCTTTACAGATGTATTCCTTGAATTCCATTGTATTTTTTTTTTTTTTTTCTATTTCTATTTTAATTTCAGTTCGTTTTCTATCTATATTATTTTACGCTTTTGCAATACTGTAATGATTTATGGTCATGCAAATAAAGCTTATTGTTGTTGTTGTTAGAATGCGAAGCCTGTGATTTGCATAAAATTATACCCTTTCACATGCCAAGACAATTTATTTTACTGACAAGGAAATATTTAATTCCCAGAGCTAAATCGTTTCTGGTTGAAAGCACAATAACCAAGGTTTTGTTACATGTAGATTTTATTATCAAATGATATATACCAGAGGCCATTTCAAAGCAGTCAAAGTCGGCCTTCATGTTAAGCGTCCAAAATGGCAGCTGTATAAATATTCCCATTGGAAAAGCTAGAAACAACATTTGGAGAAACTTATTACACAGTTTTAAAGAGGAAGAACAACATAATATTTGTGCCAAGTTTCGTTTTTATAGTCTCTTTTACGCTTTCACCGTCTTCCCAAAGAAGCGTGAGAATTTGAAGCTGTTGTAGAGCTGAAAACCGCTAATTATTCAATTTTCGAACTTTTTTAATTTCGTCAGTTAAAAAAATTGTTGGAACTTTTAACTATTTTTCCATAAGTTAGTACACCCAAAGGAATGTTTTGGCAAAATATAAAAAAATTCTAATTTTTTGAGTGTCTTTCGATTCTCGGAGAATGGCTCTTAAAACAATGAACAGACAAAAGACAAGAGAAAACGAGTACTCTGCGCAAGCTCAGAAAATCCGTACCAGGTCGTAATTTCTTGGTGCTGACCAAAAGGATCGCGGACTCTGGGGACGAGAATGAAACGAAGGAATTAAATACTAGCCAAAATAAAAATTCTGGGACAAACTTAACTTTTTCTTCACTATTAACGCCAGATATCCTTGCCAAACAATAATAACGAGAAGAAGAACCTCGACGTTATACTAAACCGACGTTTCAGCTCAGTCCTAGCGTAACGACCCGTAATGGCGAACTCAAAAACTTCATGTACGCTATAACCGAAGTGTAACGTATCAACAAATTCAAAACAAAATGAAAACAAACCCTGAGTCACTACGGACTGGAAATCATCTTTAAACCACGCCCCAAAATATGGATTCTGATAACTTTTAGAGTATTTGTTTCGAAATATCGGACAAGTATTCCCGTCACTTACCGCCAAGTCGAATCCAATCAGATTTGTAAACTGAAAGAAGTCCATAGCCCTTCATTTCCCAGTAGCCTTTGTGCTCCTCGGGAGTGCTAGCACAATCTAATCGGCCCACGATAGGAGAATAAACCATCCGACCTTCAATGGTGTTCTGAAAAAATAACGATTATATCTGATCACATTAATAGCACCGAATAGCTTGATAGAGAAGGCCGCGCGCCTGTTATCGTCCCAAGAGCAAAATTCTTGAACATTTAGTATAGATAAACTCCTTCCGGCGGCTGAAATATCGAGATAATGCCGGCGGCTGAGAGATTGTCCGAAAAATGAACATTTGGCCGAGAAGCGAAGCTTCGATAAATTTTGTGGACTATCTTTCAGTCAAGGGAATTATCCTCCAATATACCAGCAAGCCAGAAAGGGGTTCATTTATTTTCAACGCGCTTTATCGAAAAAAGAAAAAAAGCCAGTGACAATCACGGCGTAATCAACCGTAAGAAAAAAGATGGCGACTGGTACACTTACCCACAATTCTTAGCGCACGAAAACCCTAAAAAACGCTCATGAAAACGCACAGAAAAGTTCTAAAAACTTCAAACCTAGCTACACAATGTTGTTAGTACAGGGACGCATTTCGCAAAACATATGGCTTTCAGACGTGCCTATTGGCTGTGTTAGGTTCGCAAGGTATTGTGGTAAAATGTACTGCCGCCATCTTTTTTCTTACCGTGGATTGCGGGTAGCTTAAACAAATGCAAGTTGATTGTTTTGCTCAACACTGTCATTAAATAAAAATTTTAGACCTGAAAAATGTGACTTTGAACAAACAAAAAGTTGCGGGGACTACGCAAACGCAAGCTCTATATTCTCCCAGCCGCTCTCGTGTTAATCTCGTTCCCAGAGCCCTCGTTACCCTTGTCCAGCGGTGGAGTGGCCAACAAGGACCTCTGGGGGAAAGCGATCCGCCATGCGCATGTGTTCGACCCCATGTTTCAACTAAACGGGACGCCAAGATTCTTGGACTTCCGGTCTTACTGCGCAAGTCAGGCGGATCACTCTATCCAGAGGCCCAGAGGTCCTTGTTGCCGTTACAGCCACTGGATAAGGGTAACGAGGACTCTGGGAACGAGATTGCTCTCGTGTTAAATTCGGTTTGAGCGCGCGCGGGCTCATGGCACGGCTGGTGATCTCAAAGCTCAAGTGACACTAACCTTTCTGGCAGCATCAATGATACTCACAGGCACATCAAGGTGTAGATCATACAGGAATAAAATGTTATGTATACCCGGTACTTTCCTTACTCCCTCGTTTAACGCGAGGGTCTTGTGGAATTTACCCTTCAAGTTAACAATGGTGTGCTTGCTACCAAGAAGAGGTGTATTAAAAGCGCCTGCCATATCCATATCCTGACTTTCAAAGTCAACAACAATGACATGGAAGTTGGTATCACCGGTTAATAAGCTGACAAAAGTGAGCTCGTTGATAAAATGATAAACCCATCTGCCTTGGTTTTTGACGGGAAGTATGAAGTACACCGTGGCTTTGCCGTTCCAGTTGAATCCTTCTGGAAAACACAATTTGTCGCTTCCTTTCTTCTGATAGACGTGCTCCGACAACCGAAATGATTGATTGGTGCTGTGTAAACCGACCTGTAAATCAACCGAGTAACGATCGCCATAGATCGGGTCAGGCTTTTGTAAAACTTTGTCGATTCTCTTTAAAAAGTATTTCCTACACAAAAGAAAAAATGGTATCAATGACTACCGAACAAGCGAAGCCCAGCTCTAAGAAATCCCCCGTCTCTACTAGAAGTTCAATTTTTAATAAGCCCCCCCCCCTCCCCTCGCCTCTTAGTCTCCTCCGCAGCCGGGAGAAGGGGAGAAGCCTGCCTCTTTATCTGTCCCTTCCCCATTTCTAAGATGCAATCCAAGGCAACTTTTTATGAAAAGTAAGACAATTGTGTTGTGGTAACTAATATGTTTTTGGAGTGTCCATAAAATAGATTTTTATGGCTACTTTTTTATGGTAGGATGTGTTATTAAATATTGGACATTAAACAGCCTCCCTCATCCACTCCCTCCCTACCCTATCCACTCCCTCCCTACCCTCATCCACTCCCTCCTTACCCTATCCACTCCCTCCCTACCCTATCCACTCCCTCCCTACCCTATCCACTCCCTCCCTCATCCACTCCCTCCCTACCCTCATCCACTCCCTCCCTACCCTATCCACTCCTCCCTACCCTATCCACTCGAAGCGCGAAGAGCGGGCGAGGAAAAAGAGGCGAGGGGCTTGGGGAGAGGGGGCGACCCCCTTGCTCTTCGCGCGTCTCCCCCACTATCCGAACGTCTAGATCACCTAAAACCACAGGCAGACCATCCTATGTTTGAGTTGTCAGTGTTTAAATAATTTATTCAGGTCACGAACTACAGACTTACTGTGACGGTTGAGATTTGGTTCACTAGTTTAGATTTAAGAGTCAACTTGATCTGTATTGTTCAATAAAGTTTAGAATATATGTTAATTGAGTCATGTGTGCTGTTATTTAATCATTCCGGGCTGTTTAAGACGTTTTTAAATTCTTAAACAGCCCGGAATGATTAAATAACAGCACACATGACTCAATTAACATATATTCTAAACTTTATTGAACAATACAGATCAAGTTGACTCTTAAATCTAAACTAGTGAACCAAATCTCAACCGTCACAGTAAGTCTGTAGTTCGTGACCTGAATAAATTATTTAAACACTGACAACTCAAACATAGGATGGTCTGCCTGTGCTAAAACATGTTAAACTTACATGGCAGTTTTCGTACACAGGGAAGCGATCAACTTGTCTACAACTGATTGCACTATTTCTCTATCAGCCACACGGTTACGCCAAGACCATACCCGTTCTTTCCCCATAACTGTGTCATCTTGTGGGAAGACATTTGATAGATGAACTAAGTAAAGCCCGTGGTTTTTGCCGATTTGTCCATCGATAACAGAGCTAGATTTGTAAGTGCATGGCGGAAGATAATTTCCTTCGCTAATCAAAGGTAGAGAGAGAAAGTTCGAGTATTTTTTCCATGTTGACTGTGATATCTCAAGACGCATAGTGAGTAGATGATTTGCGGCATCTTTTTTCGCCGAAACCGCGATATTGTCGGAATACGGCGAGAAGCATTCGGGATTGATAAGTTTGAAGTCTGCATCGTCAGGACGTGACCAAAAGACTTGTACAAACCCGTCGCCTGTGCCTTGTTTATGAATGACTTCGATGTAATATCGACTTCCGTTGCGAAGGCTCACGTCTTTCGAAACTTGATTAGGATATTTATTCAGCTCGTTCATTCGCGTCCAACCTATGGCTCCCTCTGCAAACACACGCGCGATCGACCGTTTCTCTTCGGGATCTTCGCTTGAACTCAACCATAGCTCGGATGAATCGTCGGAGGCTATCGCAAAACGGTAAGATCCGCTCCTGGGTGGGTGTATAAAACCAGCGATCGTTTGACCGTAATAAGATTCGTTGTCCGCAGTTTGAAACTCAGAAATTAATTTCTTTTCGTCGGGATAACTTGGATAAAACGGCGAGTTTTGCAACACCCTTACTTCGCTGCCGCACATATCTCGCCAGGTGTAAAGTGTTAGTTTACCTTCTCTACTTTTTCCACGTGCGGTATCGGCTGTGTGTTGTTCTTCTTCAGTGAAATTTCCACCAGAATCACTTGTCAACTGGGTGACATTGTGCTGCTTCTTGACCTTGTTGCCGTGGTTGTTGTTGAATGAAACGAAGGCAAAATACGAGATTGAACAACAAGACAGCACTATTACGAGAAGCTTGGTCAATCTTCTGATTCTACGACTAACAGACAATGAAATACGAGCCATAGTATGAGTATAAAGCGGTCAGTACAATGCAGACTGCAGACTGGGTATAACTCCACTTGAACGGCACACGAAACAACAGAGATTCAGTATTAAGGAAGGCACGCGAACTTATAAAAACATTAGAACCTAGACGCGATGAATCGCATTAGCTTGCATAGCCATTTACACTACTGTAAATTTGCATATACATACATACATACATACATATACTTTATTTAAGTGTCTGTGTGTTTAGCTTAAATAGCTAATTGGGGACACTATAACATAAATATAAATATAAAATATAAAATACTAATATTATATAAAATAGATATATAGATAAGTAGTTAAAATTTATAAACTTATCGGACCAACAATACATATTCAAGAAAGCTGCACGAGCCACCAATGCACCAGACGTGCCGGACGGGAGACGCAGCCGCCAATTCAGCCACGCTATCCTCACGATGAGCATGCACAGCAGCCGCATCCACCACCCAACACATCCGACACATCGACGGCACGCACAGCTCTCCTAAATTCATGGAGGCTTGTTTTACTACAAAGGTCTTTGTTCATTTTCCCCCAGAGATAGGGACCGAAATATCTAATGCTATGTCTACCATAGTTAACAGTATTAAATCTAGGAATAGGAAAATCACTACTACGTAAATTATAATTCTTAAATTGCTTATAAAATATGTCACAAATATGTTTAGGTGCCAATGAGTTTTTAACCTTGTACATTAATATCAGTATGTCTTGTAAGCGTCTATTTGCTAAAGTAGGCAGCTTTGCTTTACTTAATAGTTCTCTATATCCATTTATAACCACGTTGTCAACAGTCGAGCCTTTTCTTTAAAACGATCTCCCGCAAAGCTTCCTTTCATGTCCTTTTGTGGCTTTTATAACAAAGTTTTCCAAACCTCTGTCTCGAAGAATTCTCAGAATAACTCCGTCCAATTCCAGGAATTCATCTTGCCTAGTTCCTGTATGGCTTTTTCCCAGGCCTTCACGGTCAATTCATTTTCGGTGACGTATCCGAGACGAACGGCTGGGGACCACGTGACCCGAAACGGATTGACCGCGGCGAAATATAGAAGCCTGGGAACTAGGCAAGAATTCATCCCAATCTCGACCCCAGAGCCCTTCTCTTTTGCGCAAGAAAGCAGCGAAGGTCTGGGGTCGAGAATGGCCGGAAACAAGTAGCCCTGGTCGCAATAAAAAAATCGAATTTTTTCATTGGCTGATAAAAAATGAATGCGCACTACGGATAAAAATAACACACTACTATGCACGACATTCTGCTTCCGGAAACCACTCATTCTCGTTCCCAGATCCTACCACTGGAAAACACGATACCTCGAAAAATGGTGGCCCGCGTAATCAATTTATCACTTGCTTGCAACGGAATTGTTCTTGATCGTTACCACACTATTTTGTTGCTTGGCTGTAGCAAAGAAGCAGAGGATATTTGTGTGAATTTGAGCCGATTCTGTCCATAAGATGTACATGTGTATCCCAGAAAATTTGTCTTCGTTACAAAGTTGGACTCTGCGGTAGGTTTATTCAGGTTTCTTACGCAGTGCTCGAAATTAGCGGTCGTCCGGTCGTCCGAGACGACTAAAAAGTGTTTCGGGTCGTCCGAGAAAAAACCACCGGACAACCCAAGTATAAATCGATCGAAGTACTTACGTTTCTGTGATGTCCAACAGAATAACGAAAAGAAGTTATTAATTTGACACAGGAAAATAGCTCTAAATATAGGGGTAATCTTCAGGTAATAAATGGAAGCAACCAAGATTTTAAAATCAACTGAATCGAAGTTTATACACGCAAGTAGCTCACGCAAGTAGCTCACGCAAGTGGCATTCACAGTTTCTGGGTTCAAATCGCCCTATAATGCATTGCAAGCTTAGTGAAAATCTTGAGTACTTCATGTATGTTGATGGTTTGTGTCTCTGGTTACTTGCGATCGTGTTTGGGCTCACGTTAGCTACAAAGTTAGTGGCTGGAAAGTCTTAATATGTAATTTGTTTGTTTTAAAGCTTGTTTTGTTTTTATTTTCGCAACCATAATGATTTTAAACACTTTTAAATTAAACTAGCTTCTATTTGATTTTACAATCTGGCAACTAAAAAATTGCATTTGGCGACTAGTAATTTTGAGCCCTGGACTCAGACATGTTATAAGCATTGGACCTTGACACTGAATAAAGTAAACACAAGTAGTTACATATATACTAACTTTGTGTGAAACATTGTGAATTTATTATTTGAATTAATGCACTTCAGAGAATTGTGAAAATTGAGTCAAAACTTTATTAGGCAATCGGTCAGATAATAATTTATTTTAAGGACAACCAAGCAGTCATCAGGGCAACCAAAGTCAGGGGTTTGGTTGTCCGGCATTGGGCATAAGGACAACTTGGGTTTTTTTTTAATTTCGAGCACTGCAGTTACGAATACGTGTACTTCATTCTTGGAAAGATCAAGAAACAAAGTTCATAATTTGACAAAATGCTACTGTATCACGTCCCCGAAAAGCCGAATCATTTTTCTCTGCCTCTATGACTGCGTTTTTAAAGCACTTTAGTTCATGCTAGAATTGAGACTTGTTTGGAAAATGGTCTAATATGGTTTCTATAAGCTTAATTTCCACAGACAGACGGACAGTTCACTACGATTATCGCCATGATTAATAATTACAGTTGTACCTCGGGTTTTCGAACTCGGTTATTTCGAACACCCCCGCTAGTTCGAACTGATTTTTGTTCCCTTTGCCTAAAATCCATCCCGTTTATTTCGAACTCTAATTACAAAGTTCATGTCTGTCTGCTGAACTCAGGGGCACCCAACGAACATTTTTTGTAAAATGCATTATTTTACCCAGATAAATGAAAATAAATGATATAAAAGCATTTCCAGGTGTTCTTCTGCGTTGCTGGTGAAAATATATCTGTTCCTCTTTGCCAGCATGACACACGGGGAAATTCCCAGCCAGCTGGATAAAAATTGTCTGTTTTCCCAGCCAACAATAATAATAATATTAAAATAATAATAAGTAACCAAAAGGGGCATGGGAACTAATTAAACATCGATGGAAAACCTTTCGAATATTGTTTTGTATAATGTACTGCCGTCTCAAACAGTTTGAATATTCGGGAAATTCTATGTTCCCTTTTCTCAGGAAATAATGACCGTGTAATCATTACTATTTCCCAGCCTAAAAAAATAGACCGAAATATTTTGTCAGCCAGCAAGAATTCGGCTGGGGAACAGATAAAGTGAGGAACAGATTCGTTGGGTGCCCCTGTGAACTCTCCACAGAGGTGGTCACTGCTGTAATTGACTGATGCATAAAGCTGGTCACTCTCATTATCAACTCAGTATTTGTAACATAGTGGGTATCTGCCAGTATCAGCTAGTACAAATGTTTGTCTTCAGTGTCTCGAAGTGTTGATGGCTCAACAACAGCAAACCGTGAATGCAGAAGTGTTTGCTTATTATTTACACTGGAAATGGAGTTAAAAAGGCCATTTTGTCCTGGTTTGGAAATCAAAAATATAATTAAATTAATCATGTTGGATGCCACTTATGTGCTTCAATTTCATTTCACAATGGTGTTTATTTTCAACAACATAATTATACAACATTTCATTTTGCTCTAAAAAGGAAGCAACTTCAACTTTTAATCATGATTCATATTAATAATCAACCATGTAATTGAGAGTGTAACATTAAAAGACTGTTTTCGTTCTGTAGAGGGTGTTGTCATCTTTACTCATAGTTACTGGTTGATGTAATGACTACATGTACATACTTTGGTCTACTGAACATTATTCATGTTTAATAATTATGTCATCTTTATCTTCTCTACTTGCTTCTTCCAATCACTTCACTTACAGACCTGTTTGCAGTCTGGAGTGTTTGTGGAGTACAATACTGGAGAAGAAATATGGGTACCTCCCACCTACAAGATTGTGTGGCAAAAAATGTTAACAATACAAACATGATGCAAAAACAGAAATTTCAATATTAGAAAGCAACACAATGGCTTCACATTAATTTCACCAAAAGGTAGTTTATGTGATTTTCAATGTGCTTTGCCAAAAAAATCCAAACATAATCTTGTGAATTTGTCAAGGTGACCGTTTAATACGGGTCAAAAACAATAAAAACAGCTCACTGGGACTTGCAAAAGGGTGGGTGACTGCGTCCTCTTAATAGAGGTGACTGCTTAACAGAGGGAAAGTTTACAGTGATTAAGTGAAGCAATTTCCAGGACTTTCACCACTGACGGCGTTACTTAAAACAGGGCTGCTTAATACAGGTTTGACTGTACATTGTATGTTAAACCAATGTCAGTGGCAGATCTAGGGAGGGGCCAGCGGAACTGCCCCCCTTTTCTTAAAAAATGGTTTGGTGAAACTCCCCCCCCCCCCCCCATCTTTTTGAGCAAGAAAAGACCAATCTTCACTTCCTGACTTTCAAGCATGGAAACGCCGATCTTAACTTCAATTCAACTACCCCCATCAGGCCCGCTCTTGAAGTTCAGCATGTCTGGATACACCACTGAATGTGAACCACTGTACCTCCAGTTGACACATCTATGCCAAACCCAAAAGCAATAATTATTGTAACTAACAAAACTCACGCACTTGCCAATATACAATGTACAGTAAGTCAGTGAACATCTTAACCAGACTATAACAATCAGGGGCAGATTCAAAGGGGGGAGGAGATTGGTTGGCTAGCCACCCTCCAAAATCCACCCCAAAAAATAAAATTAAGAACCATTTACATAGAAAATGAATAGAAGCGCACTGTAAAAGTTGCTGCTTTTTAGCTAGCCCTGTTCAAAAATTCTGGATCCACCCCTGACGGTACCTTTTGTGCATGGTATTGTGCAAAGAGAAGATCAATAAATTTACATAAGAGAAGAAGATAAAATTTATGTTGAGCAAGTTCTTGTTCAAAGTAACAGTAACACTGCAGAAACAGGTTTCAAGGCTGCTATAGATACCGTAAAAGCTCTATTAAGCCCCTGGGGAGCTTAATTAATTCTAGGCCCCAAGAAGGCGGGGCTTATTAAAGAGTGGGGCTTTTAAGCCCCCCCTCTCTCTCTAATAATAGAGAGGGGGAACTTATTTCAAATCAACAATTTTCGAGAAAATTCACATTATTTTTTCAAACTTTACTATCACTATCACAACAGAACAAGAAATGGGTTATGTATCACCGTCTTACAAATGTAATGCGTCATTTATACCCTAGCTGACCTAACTCAACGATAGTTCCAGAAATTAAAGGCCACGTCTCGATACAAAGTGACTGAAATGCCAAAAAAAATTGCTGAAAAGTAATTTACATCAACCTGACGGAAGCGGGGGGGGGGGGGGGGGGGGGAGGGTTTGGGGGTTAATAGAGAGGGGGTTGCTTATTAAAAAATCTGACTTCCAAAGGGGGGCTTATAAGAGAGGGGAGCTTAAAAAAAGAGGCTCTGCTCGCAGGGTAAATAGAGAGGGGTCTAAATATAGCTTTTACGGTAATGATATTGTCAGGGGAGTTCAAATATCAACTTCTCGTCACCATTGTTGCCCTTGGGTTAAACTTTCCATTGTATTGTTTTTTCTCTATTTCTATTTTAATTTCAGTTCGTTTTCTATCTATATTATTTTACGCTTTTGCAATACTGTAATGATTTATGGTCATGCAAATAAAGCTTATTGTTGTTGTTGTTGGCTTTAACTGTAACATTTATAATAAAATTATTAGGAAATAAAAATATATAAAAGTAAGGCAATTTCTTAAAGTCCTTATGGCAATACAATTTAACCACAATTTACATGACAACATTTTCAAATGCAATAACACCCCGGGAATAACAGCACAATAAACAATTGCAGCGTGCAACAACAGCTTTTATTCTTCTCTCTACTCAATTTAACACCATAACATCCGAATTGGCTTTTGAAAAACACCTTAAGTAAATAGTTGAGCTTACCATGCACTGATTGAATGATGAAATCAGCCTCGTTCATTTATTACGTGTATTACCACAGTCTGAGATGTATATGCACGGTTTTCAACAAACATCAACCGACGGATTTACGTCTTGATTTAACTGGCATGGGTCTAACTACATATTTACAATTTTTGCACTCATACCTCGATCGAGAAATTATAGATCAGAATTGCTGAGAATTGGCACACGAGACATTCCAAAACCCACTGTTAAGGACGGTGCCTCCTAAAACCAAAGTATTTTTGCGCGGTTTATGACTATGCGGGAAAAGCAGATCTTAGCAAGGGCTATTGGATTCCGAAAAGAAAATTGGGGGTAACCACGCATTTTTCAGAGATAATCAAGCTTCAATCTGGAAAAAAATGCTGAAATAGCATTTTCTCGGAAAAAAAGAAAAACATATTTTTTCGAAGATTCCCTTTGAATTTGCCTTGACATACACGAAAGCAACAATAAATATAAAAAAGCTTTAAATACTTAACAAATGGTAATATAACAACTACTGTTTATGTGTTTTTTTAATTAAAAATCATCGCAACGTAGCCATTATCAACCCTGACAGCTCTCCTCTGGTATACCAAAAATACAGTCTAAATAACTTTTGCACACAACAAAAAATGAATCATATGTTTAATAGGCTTACCGCTTCCATTTTATAACATAAAAAGTAGGGGTCACCACGCGTTTTTGTAAGTTATATGAAGAAAACGACCATATATTTCCCTGCCGAGTTTAGCCTTAAATAGATTTTGCAATGTTCTGTATGTGCGCGCGCTCGAGCGCGCGCTAATGACGCGAGAAATTATGCGCAGAACGTATGCGCAGTAAACAATAGGAGGCACCGTCCTTAAAACACATGAGCAATCTTTCCTCTGTAAGCCAACGACAAAGACAATCCTTCTTCTCGACAGCTTGGCACGTAGAGCTGCTATCTGTTCTGTTTTTAACACGGTGTTTTCTGAGAAAATCTTCAAGGATTCCAGTATTCCAGTATTCAAGCTCTTTCGCACGCCATTACCTTTCCGGTTTGGTTTCTCATTCCCAGCGCCCCCTCAAATATGTATTTGAGCATGAGCAGATGTGTCAGTAACTACTACCCATGTGCTACCGGATGTCCGGAATTTACGGACATCCGGTAACCGCTGCCACCAGAGCCTTCGGTTCGCCAACCAAGTGACCAAAAGAAACGGAGGATCTGGGAACGAGAATGAGAGTTTCCCAGAGCTTCGCGCGCTTGCGTAGTCAAGAAAGCAGCGAAGGGGTCGAGAATGGAATTCATCCATGTTTGACAGGGCTGAATAACGTCTGCGCATGTGCGGGATTTCATGACAGCAACGACACAGCGGCAAAATGACTGCGCGTGCGCCAACCTGCTCACTCATTTCCATACAAACATAATGGCGGCAATTCAAAATTCCCGGAATTTGTTTTCATTTCGCGTGGATAAGGCCGTCACGGAACAGATAAGGTTTTTACCTTGAAAACAATTCCGAGAGAGACTCTTCTTTCACATATCTTTTTAGCAAACTAATTATCTTTTCCACAATAGTGAATTTTTCGCTCGAAGTCACGGAACAGATAAGGTTTTTACCTTGAAAACAATTCCGAGAGAGACTCTTCTTTCACATATCTTTTTAGCAAACTAATTATCTTTTCCACAATAGTGAATTTTTCGCTCGAAGTCACGGAACAGATAAGGTTTTTACCTTGAAAACAATTCCGAGAGAGACTCTTCTTTCACATATCTTTTTAGCAAACTAATTATCTTTTCCACAATAGTGAATTTTTCACTCGAAGTCGAGCGATCGTAAGTGAAACACGAAAACATAGCTCAAAGAGTTCATGTTTCACTTATGATCGCTCGACTTCGAGCGAAAAATTCACTATTGTGGAAAAGATAATTAGTTTGCTAAAAAAGATATGTGAAAGAAGAGTCTCTCTCGGAATTGTTTTCAAGGTAAAAACCTTATCTGTTCCGTGACGGCCTTATCAACGCGAAATGAAAACAAATACCGAGAATTTTGAATTGCTGCCATTATGTTTGTATGGAAATGAGCGAGCAGGTTGGCGCACGCGCAGTCATTTTGCCGCTGTGTCGACAGCAACAGCAAATTTTTGCCGCGAACGTGTTGTTGTGTGGTTTTGAAACACGACGGCAAGGAGAGATAATGTCTTATATTTCCGCTCCAAAACGGGAATATTTCCTTTTCCTACTTTCGCAAATAATAATTTGAACACTTCAAAGTTTACATCATGAGCGATAGGAAACGTGGGTTTTGACTAAATAAAAGCAACTTACTTACAAAGAAGTAGTTCTTTGTCTTTAATTGCCATCTCAGCCGACTCTACATTCGGTATTAAGGATAAAACCACAGCTTTGTATCCAATTGATCGTCAGACTTTCGTTACGCTTTGGTAACCAAGCTTTTATTGAAATCGGAGGCCCGGATGCTAAGCTTGTGGTTCACATGCTAATAAAAAATCACTGGGTAGGAAGAACTTTTTCGTTGCTAGGAGATTTGGGTTTCTGGCCAATCACAGAGCCGAGAAAACAATGGGCATTGTTTTTCAAATTCGTGGTCAGCTGGTAAGGTCAACGAAAACTCTCTGTCCCCCAGTTAGTAGAAAAACTGCGACAAAATCAAGACTTTCCCCACGGGGATGACGACATGAAAAATGTAAACAGGAATTTATTAAATAAATTTCGACTGAATAAAAGCAAATAACTTACAATGAAGTAGTTCTTTATCTTTTATTGTCTCCTCAGCCGCTATTCGTTTGATATCGAGGGCATAAAAAGCTGGCTTATTTAACGAATAGTTCTCTCTGTCCGGTCCATTTGAATCGACAACAATAGTTCTCATCGTTACGAAGAAAACTCCTCTAAGATCGCACAGTCGCTGTTTGAAGAGAGAAAATAAAGGGATGTTCTAATTTTGGACAAGATTATAAGCTAAATTTGAGTATATGAGTTGAAAAGTGGATGTTACCAGTAGCTGTGTTTATTATTTCTTACCTTACCCTGGGTACCAGTGGTTTATTTCTCCGTCGCGTCGAGATCCGAAGTCGGCCGAAGGCCGACGACGCCCCGGCGAGCGGCGGAGCCGCGAGAAATAAACCTCTGGCACAGGGCGCATTGATTTACCGTTCCCGTTGAACTTTGATCATTTTTAACGTATTACATTTAAACCAATCACAGCGTAAGTGTCCTACTGTGATCACATGTAATGGCACGTGGAGATATGACAGCAGATAGTTTTACAAGGTGTCAAATGGCGGTATTCGTTGAACGAAAACAACTCCTGTAAAAAGGGTCCCTACCTCGAAGTCTTCGCTATCGTGCCGATTATGTGAAGCTGGTGTGGTGGTTAATGGTGAATGCGTTCGGAAAACGCCAGAAAACTAAACATTTCAGGTAGAGTTTCAGAGCTTTTGGCGATCGACAATGACCTTTCAGTCGGCCCGCGAATTCTCTGTAAGAAGTGTTTTAATCGAACGATATGAGGCAACTCTCAAGGATTTAACCTCCTTTAAAGAGCGGTATCATGAAAATTTATCCCACTGGAAAGCAGACGAACAGCATGCGCGAACTAAGCGATGTTCAAGCTCTCCTGGTTTGGGCATCAAAAAGTCTCGCGGTGCAGCATGTGCAGATATCAACAAGCCTTCGGCCGCTAAAACGTCCTTGCGGCGAATAAAATTAATAATGCCATCTGTCTGCTCGGCGCTTAATTCGTCGACACCGTCGAACGTTTTTTAAAACTATCGCTAAGGCCTCTTCAAGTGCTTTCTCCAAACTTCCATCAGAATCCCGCGATTATTCAACAACATGCAACAACAACAATCACTGTTCTATCGATCACTGTTCTATCTCTTCATCGCCTCGTCATTCACAGGCTTTTTTCCCCGCAGCGTACTATTCTTGTCAACCAATCATAGAGACTATTAGATTCAAAATACCTTAGGGAGTCGTTAGGAGCCAATCAGCAATCTAGTCCAAATTCTGGACTAAATCCATTTAAGCAGGCTTGCCATTGGCTCGGCGTTATCAAAGCAATAGCGCCCTGCTCCAGAGGCTTTTCGCGCGGGCCATAAGAGAGATTTGAAACCGGAAACCGCGCAAGAAAAGCCTCTGGCACCCAGGGTATTCTTACCTCGAAAAGTTCAACGAAATTCGAACTGACCTGTCTTCCGAGAAAATTTTCGATTCCAGGTTTCCCGCTCGTTTGAGACCCCCCAAGGTGGCCACTCTGAACTTCCTTATTTGGGCATGGCCACCCGGCCGTCTTACGAGCTTCAAACGAGTGATCAGAATTGTCTTCCTACCCAGTGATTTTTACCGTTAGTCAAAAATTCAAATTAGACCAAGCTTAGCATCCGGGCCTCCGATTTCAATAAAAGCTTGGTTACCAAAGCGTAACGAAAGTCTGACGATCAATTGGATACAAAGCTGTGGTTTTATCCTTAATACCGAATGTAGAGTCGGCTGAGATGGCAATTAAAGACAAAGAACTACTTCTTTGTAAGTAAGTTGCTTTTATTTAGTCAAAACCCACGTTTCCTATAGCTCATGTTTACATCGAAGATTTTTCGCCAGGGAGTATATCATTGTACTGCTTCGTTTCTGCTTCGTTTCTGCATCTTCGCGGACTCTGACATCGTGGGGCGCTTCGTGGCTATTTTTCAGCGTGTGTTCAGAAAAAAAACCCTGGTGTTCAAAAGATATGTTTTCACTCAGTAACAGGCGGATCCACTGCAAGATTTTAAAGCTTAAGTTTACAGGCAAACTCTTATTCTTTGGCGAAAGCCTTTGCAGTGTTTCGTATTTTTGAAAATCACGCCATTTTACCTATGTTGTTGCTATGGTTTCCTGGCAAGCGCTTGGGGCATGCGCAGACGTTATTCAGCCCTGTCTCCATGTTTAAAGGGGCACTGTCACGGATTCGCATGCGCGAAAACTGCTCACTTCCTGTCGACCATAAATTATTTGGCCGCCATTCCATAATGACGGTTAGTGAAAATATTTGCATGTATTTTGTTTCTAATCACGATTATGTAAAACAGATAAAGTCATATCCACAGCGTGCGCTGTTCGCATACGTATTTCCGAAACATGATTTGCATACAAAATATTTTTGCAACTGCCGTAACGCAACGCACTTTTGACAGCCAAGCTTAGATTTATCCATTCGTACATAAGTTTTCAACGGATAACCGTTGCCGTTCGAACGGCTCAATATTTTTTCTCAACGGATAACCTGGCTTAGCTTCGAACAGGTGAAGATTTTTTTCGAACGGGTAGCGGCAGCAGTTCGAACATATTTCGAACGGGTAGTAGCAGCCGTTCGGCTTGCTAACCGTTCGGGTAGTGAACGGCTTTTAGCCTTTCGAACGGAAAGCCGTGTTGTACGTTTTCGCGTGAGAGGTCACAGCTGAGGTCACATCTGTTTCGATCACTCGTCTCCTCAACAACAAATGTGTCGCGAAGACAGTATCATATCACTGTATCCTTCGTAACCTGCCAACGAATTTCGCTTCAAGCCATGTTTTGAAACTGTTATCTTCAAGATAAATGCGTCTATGGGGCTTTGTCCACTCTCTCTTGGCTCTTGTCGGGGTATTGAATATTCTTTTTCGCCCAGAATTACTACGCTTTCCACCGTGTCCGCGGCCGCCACTAGTCGACGCCATTTTGGATTTGGCAACTCAAACTTGAAAAAGTTAGCCTAACCTTTTCAAGTTCGACTCGCGAGACTGGCGCATGCGTCCTTGTGACAGTGCCCTTTAAGAACAACGGGAAGGCGTAAATCGAACTTTACCAGATCTCCCTTTCGCGTGGTAGAGGGTGATCTGGGTACGAGATTAAAAACTTGAAAAACAACACACGCAAGTACTCGCCATATTACCGTAGTTACATCGTTTACACATCAAATTAAGCAGTAAAATACACAAAAGGACACTATTCATCAGGTACCTTTGTTTGATCGTTGCTGATTTCATGAGCAGCTGTAGTTATCGTTCTGAAATAAGTAGCTTAGGTCTGAAGAGAAGCAAATTTCTGTCACTCCATCCGACACGAACACGGCCGCCTTGGTTGGCCACACAAAAACTTTTACAAGTTTACGAGTTTTAAATGCGTTAAAAATCGTTTCTTGAAAATATTTTCCGTCCAAACGTCTTGGTAGTCATTTACCTAAGCTCCCAATGCTTTGAATATCCGAACTTGGAGTGATGTCATTGTCTTTAGAATACACGAAAATTTCATTCACGAGTCGCCATCTTTACTTGCCGGTGTGGCGCGCAGAGAAAATTTGTGCAAACTAGCAGTTTCGAAATAAACTGTTTTCCGCGAAACAATAGATTTCCCACAAATTATGGATCTATACGAGAAATGTGGCTTAGCTTAGCAGCCACGCCTTGAAATCCCGTATTCACCCTCTAGCGCGGTGAATATGCTCATATTCACCACTGAAAATTATACTAATGCATGATACTAGCAGATGTTGACTGCCAAAATCGTGTCGGGGAATTTGATATACTGTTTTCAAAAAGTGTAATAAAAGCATTTTAAGGTACAGTATACCCCAAATTTGATCATTTTGCAAGATTTTACTTTTTGTTATCTTCAGATAGATTACATCAAGACCTTTTCACGAAAAAAGATTGCTTCTAAAGATTATTAAAATCAGAAAAAACCAGGGGCGGATCCAGGAATTTTTGATAGGGGGGGTCCCAGGGTTTTCCCGAAAATGTGAAGTACGTAGAAGGAGATTTTTTGGAAGTAGCCAATAGTTATTACTAAACGCTTCTACAAGGGACGAATGGGATCGCTCCCCTCCAATGTGGGGTGTTTGGGGGGCCTCCCCAGAAAAGATTTGAGATTTCAGGCTCTGAAAAGTGCATTTTGGTGGATCCTGGAGATCCTTGCTATGGATAATGGTGAAAGCAAAAAACAAAAAACCCCACAGGTCCCCCCCCCCCCCTGGATCCGCCACTGAAAACGATTCTCGCCATTGATCAGATTTCTAATCGAGAGCTGTCAACAGTTTGTCAACATGTACGTATTAAAAGTCACGTAACATGAGGGCCGACCAGTTGGCGTGTATGTAGATTCACCCGAAATTCGAAAGCCGCATCTTGCAATGTTCGTAGAAACATAAAAGACTTAGCCTGAGTAGCAGTCGTTTCCTTTCCGAGAGCGTGGGAGGCGCGCGAAAGCGCGAGCGGGGAAAAAAAGCGGGAGCCGGGGGGGGGGGGGGGGGCGGGGTGAGGCAGGAAAGGAAACGTCTGCCGCGAACCCCAGACATTTTGTCGAACGTCCCTTGATCAACTGTCATATAAAACATTGTACGACGTTTGCAATGTTCGTAGAAACATAAAAGACTTAGCCTGCGTAGCAGTCGTTTCCTTTCCGAGAGCGTGGGAGGCGCGCGAAAGCGTGAAGCTTTTGTTGAGTATATTATAAGCCATATAATCATATGTAGTATTAAAACTGTGAAAATTTGCAATGGAACAAAAGGTACAACGAGCATCCCCGCCAGTTCCATATAAAGAAAAAAATAATGTTCAAGCTGGCAACCGTGGACGCGGACGTAACACCCCAAGAGGCTTACACACCTCAAGTCCGCACCAAAAGTAAGCCTTTAACTCTTTCTTATCAGCTCAAAACACGTCTTTCTATACCGCTTATAAGTCCCCCGCCTCACCGTCTTAAATCATGTGCCTCATCCGCTTCTGGTTCGTCATCACCCGCAACTGGATCTGTTTTCAAGAGAATGTCTTCTCTAAGACTGTTGAGTGCTTCTGTTTGAGCTATCTACGCTTGAACAAACTTGTAGTCCTCGTAAACGCTCGACATATCGGACGAGTCGCTCTGGTAACAATTTGCATTGGCATTTGTGTCTTCCGTGTTGTGAGCGCTCATCTCCCGACTCCAAAAGTAATTCCCTATTTCTAATTTCTGGAGAAGTTTGAGCGTAGTTCACGAATAAATGTTCAATTTTCATTCAGCAAAGATTTTGCTGCCATTCGCGAAGCGATTAGCACGTGATGCAATCTCATGGGATTCCTGTGGCAGTGGTGACGAAATAGATCCTGTGCACACTAATGCGTTTTCGTTTGAAAACATATACTTTTCGATGCGTTTTCGCCTATCGTCCACACGACAACGATCGCAAACGCTGAGCGTCTCAATCGGAAACGCATTCTTTTAAAAAAACTGTTCAGAGTGGAGACATTTGAAAACGGCTATCGTATTAGTGTGGATAGCGAAAACGGAGGCTTTCGAAAAACACTTACGAAATTCACATCACAAACATCACATTCTCGTTCGCAAGAGCCTCCATTTCTTTTGGTCACGTGGTCAACGAAACGGTAAGTCGGAAAATGCAAACATTGCGGGCGCTTCTATTTGTCGCATGCGCAGATGACTGTTGTAGTGTTCTCGAGCGTTTTAGTGTGGACGGGGAAAACGCTGCGAAAACTATAGTGTGGACGCGGAGCTTTTGATGCGTTTTCGGTAAAACGGAGCGTTTCGAAAACGTATTAGTATGGACGGGGCCTAAATGAAGAGATACGGCATGCAGTTCAGCCGCCCAAATATTGCAAATGGCGCGTGCAACATTTCGAAGAACTGCAAGTACAAACAACAGCAGCAAACCAAGCTCTTTGAAGAACTTACAAAGCCTTTAAATCCGCTGCTGATGTTTGATTCCTTTCATATTACAACGCAGTTAGTGAGGAACATGCAATGTCTGTTGAAAATTGACGACATTTCTTCGCGTTTGTGCTCGAGACAGCGGTCCGTGTATCCGCTGGATCGCGCTTTTGATCGCGCGTCATCTGTATTTAGCCAGGGCGGTAGAAGCGCCCCCCCCCCCCCCCCCTGATTTAGCAGTCAGACCGCTGAGATCCTCGAGAGAGAATTAAAATCTGTCATGGAAAAGTCGTCCATATTGTTAAAATTTAACCCTTCGTTTATCCAGGCTCCGTGGTGGGGGCGAGCGAAGCGAGCTGGGGAAGCAGGTCTCTACAGGCTCGCCCTTTTTCAGCCCCATCCCCGCCACATTTATCCCTGGAATAGTGTTAATAAATTTACTCGAATAGGCGTTTATTACAAACTCGGTACAGTTAGAGGGCAAAGCCAACTAAGGCAGGCAGAAATGGATTACATTTGGATATTCTGATAACTAACTAACAGGGTGTTCAGGGTCGTTCAGTTTCCTACTAGGACCTACAGTATATGAAAAATATTATGCTTCAGTCGCTGTAAAAAATATTTCGAGGAAACCTGATCAGAGTACATGTTTAAAGTAACATTATTTTTAGGAATGAGGAGAAAAAAAGGAAAAAAAAATCACATGTCTTTGGCAGGGCTTGAACCTGCGACCTTCCGCGAACCCCGTTGGATTGTGAGGCGGACGTGATAACCACTACACTACAAAGACCTGGTTGTAGAGATCGGAAACTTCAATAGTAAAAATACTAAACACATTGCAAAAGCACAGACCATTATTTCCAGGGAAACATATCCGACGGGTAGAATTTTACAAATGTAACACATAAATACGACTGCCCATAAGATATGTAGACTGCAAAAACAGTCTCTCTTTTTCTCGAGATATTGTGCATGACGCACAAATTGAGGCGTGAAGCGACACTCGCATTAAAATACGTACTGTTTTGCAGTCTATAAGATATGAGATCCATATGATCCGATTGAAACGAATTCAATTCACTATAACAATTAATTATTCTACATTATTGCAGTGCTCCTTTGGTTTCCATAGCCACCATTGCACCTCGTCGACCGAAGGTAGCCTTTCGCATCATGAGTCTGTAGAATGAGGCACTTGCGACTGAGGAGAGGGGTCTGGGTATCGCCAAGTCCGTAGATTAGAAACATTCCACCTCTTTCCATTAGTCGTCGAGCTAGAAGCGAAAGGTTACAAAGTGATTTCTATTGGTAAATTTTCGAATCCTGGTGGAGATTTTATCACCAACTGGGATTCAGTTTATTTGGACTTTTTTTTTAGTTTTGCATGTTTTTCTACCCTTACTTTTATTATCACTCCGATGAAAAGGGTTCAGCATACTTCAAAATTAATTATAGCCTACAAGAATTGAAACAAGCTAGGCTCTCTTCAGTTTGGGTTTCGTGGAGGCCAAAGCCGAGGGCTGGGAATTATGGAGCGATGAAATGAGAGCGCTCTATATCCGAAGATTTCCGAAAATTACCTAATTAACACATTTTCAATCAACGTGATCGTTTTGACATTTCCGATCCTTTTGTCAAAGACCACCCGATGTCTGAATACTAATTTGGTATATAATCACATGTATGCGTGTAGCCTGAGTATTCTTCCTCCCCCCGCCGCTATCCCTATACTAAAAGCCTATAATTATCCGACATGATTTTTTCCTCATCTTTCTCTTTATAGGCCATATCCACTTGTTTATGTTGTCTCTGTTTTCCTCGTGTTTCGTATGGGCGAATAAAATTTACAGGAAAACAATCTTATGGACTGAACCTTTGATGGATTTTCCTGGAAACGATGACATTTTCAAATGAAAACAGTTACGAGTGTCTTTACAAAGCTGTTTCTTCTCGTGGCTGTATCGTGTTCATTGTTCAATGTCTCATTGCACATTTTCTTCTCGGCAAGCCCTTCTTTGTCCTTGTTCAGCAGTAGCTATGACTCCAACTTGCCTTGGTCCAAATATTTTCCTTTCAAGTTCCTCAGTTTGTGCAATAGTTTTTCGTGACAACAACTGAATGAAAGCTACGCGAAAATATCTTATTCTCACAGCGTAAATCAGAGGATTACATAACGAACTCAGTATTGGCAATAAAGTAACAACGCAGAAAGCAACATGTCCTACATTAGCAGGGATAATGTCTTCAAAAGAAATCAGAATAACAAGACACAGGTTTGCTATGATATGAGAAAGGAAAATTACGAGTAGTACAATAACCGTTGTGTAGAAAGCTTTCTTGTTGTTGAGTATCTTCTCCTTCGCTTCTAAGGAAACTTGGTTAGCAGCAATTTGTTTTTCGTTCCGGCGGACTTCCTTGTATACAGCAACATTAAAGTAAACCATTGCGGGGAATGAGATAAGCACTGGTAACGCTGCTAATGTCATAATATAGAGATTTTGTGTCGCCATGAGTACTTCCACAGGAAAGAGGATCGCTGCAGCCCACACCAGACCAGAAGCTATGATGATACGAAGTTCAGTGACCAGGTTGTCGTACGCGAAGGTGTGTTTTATCGCGATATAACGTTCTGCGCTCACTAAAAACAAATGATAAAGTGACGCCGGCAAACACCTCACGGCAATTTTTAATGATACATCCATTAGGGTACAAAACATGTTAGCTTGACCATGGAAAATTAAACTTTCGCTGGCGATTTGTAAAGGTTGAACAACTAGTCCGACCACGAGGTCAGTTGTGGCTAAACAGGCGAGAGCTACGTTAGACTTGGTGCGAAGCTGCCGTTTGGTTTTCACTGCCACCATCACCAGGATGTTCAACAAAATGATGAGAGGACAGGTGAGAGCGTTAACGGCGATTCTGGAAATGAATACAGCCCGATGACCAGGAGAAATCCTTTGGGGATTTAGAGGAAGAAATGCGAAACCACAACTGTGTGTTGTGCTGTTGACTGTGGTGCGATTCATCTTTCCTCCATTAACTGACTCGAGAGTTTCCTCGCTTCGTGTTCATCAGATAGTTTTCGTGCGTTTTTCACTTCCTAATTTATTTAGTTGCGTTGAATCGCTTATTTTCTTGTCGCTTTATATACAATTAACATTGGTCAAGATTGTATCATGCTATCTTTCATTGGCATATAATACTTTAATCACTTTATGACAACTTTATCAACTAAAATTTACATTTACATCAATTCATTAGCAAAATATGCGGATAAAGTGTTTGTAATTCGTAATCACGCTTCATATTACCCGTAACCGGAATTCACGACCCACTTGCGTGAATATAAATCCGAAATAGACAAAGACAAAAGAATGTAAAATAATGATTTTCAAAAATACAAAACCTTACGAGATTTGGAACCGGTAAGTGCATAGCACATTCACATTTGAAAGGCTTTGTCGGCAAAACTTCTAAAGCTGCAGTCCTGCATGCGATCTTCCGCCTTCTAGTTTTTTTTCTTCTTCTTCTTTTGAACACGTAAAACATTTCTCTTAAAGGGAATCTCGGCTGAAAAACAGTTTTAGCTCCAACGTATACTTAATGGTTCTGTTTAACTATTCTTGGGGTTTTAAGTCGATATTTCCGTAACTGGTTCGAATGCGAAGTGTTCGGTTTTCTGTTTAAATATCCCGCGCGCCGCCATGTTTCATTATGGTAATTTTATGACGCCATTGCGTGGTCGGAGACTTTAATTTGGAGTCTACGAAAGAAGATTTCGCGGTTATTGAGGCGGAATACGCATTAGATGCACGTACATATCTCAGCTTCTCAACCATTCTATAGCGACTCATATAATTCATCAGTGTTTCACGGTTCGACGCATTCTCGTCCCTAGAGTCCGCGATCCTTTTGGTCAGCACCAAGAAATCACGACCTCTCAGGCTGGTACCGATTTTCTGAGCTTGCGCAGAGTACTCATTTTCTCTTGTCTTTTGTCTGTTCATTGTTTTAACAGCCAATCAAAAAATTCGTTCTATCTGTACCCGCCAGAGTCGGAGATTCTTGGTGCTGACCAAAAGGATCGCGGACTCTGGGGACGAGAATGGTTCGACGCATCTGCACGCAATAAACCAATATGAACCAATCGGTAGCGAGTACCGGGCGGGAAATTTGCCTCAGTGTGACTGATGACCAAAGTTCACAGAAAATTTCAACGGATTACACTGACAATACCGACATTGTATTGTATTGTGTTGACCCGTCGACAGCCACCAGAATATATCCTTTGGGCCGAAGGATTTATTCTGGTGGCTGCCACGGCGCAGCCTGAATTTCAGCCGTCTCCTCTCCTCTGTCGCTAAGCGACGGAGAAGACGGCTGAAACGGCGCGTATGCACAGGCAAATTTCCCGCCCGTTCTTTCGAGTTGGACAGTAGAACTCACATAATAGGAAATACGACAACAGAGCTTTTAGAATACTCGATATTTTATTTCCACATGAGTTGATATCCTCTATCAATGGATTTGAACTACTTACAAATACGCTTCACCGTCATTTCTAATATGTACACGATATCAAACAAAATAAATAATCACAAAAAATGATAAGAAAACACGAGTTAGAAATGTCCTGAATCGTGATACAGTTGTGTCGCACTGCTAAATAGGTCCGCAATACGTGTTAATATCTCAATAAAGTGTGACTTCACAAATTTTCAAATTATTTTTATCAAGCCTCAAAATCCCATCATCAGATAAGATTGCTGCTGTATGATCCGCCACGAAATTTCAACTTGTTAGCCGACGAATAGAACAGAAGATATGAGGTTCAAAGTTTGGTACCGTTTCATACAAACCTCTCTAATTTTGCGCCGGTTCTAAACTGAAGGAACAGACGCAAAAATGGAGAAATTAAAACCTGACGTGCCCATATCTCGGCCGCAAATTGCAATGGAGAGCTAATATTTGGCAAGTGGACGTTTTTTTGGCATGCTTCCCCCGAATAGCTGATAAAATTTCATAATTTCGCAAACTTAATTTGTGTGACATCATAACTTTGGTACTCTATTTCCGAAATACGTGCAAAAATCTCGTTCTTCAGTTAAAGAGAATCATCCACGCACCTTCAAAACTCTCAAGTGCCCAGTTTAACAACAAAGACATAAATTCGGACGAAAGAACTGAAAACAGACGCGCAGGTTTGATGACTGAGCCTTACAAGATGAGCAACATTAGCCGAGCATGATTGTTTTGTTTACTGACTTTTGTTGTTTTGATTTAGCACGAGGACGTCACGAGGACGTCACGAGGACGTCACGAGGACGTCACGAGGACGTCACTCTTCGCGCGCTCAATTCTTCCACCGCGCGAGAGACTTCTGAGATTCTACTTGAAACATTCCATACTGATGACGTTGATCTTTATAAATCCGTGCAGTGTCTCTGATTGGTTGTTGGTTGCGCGCGAAAATTTAACCCCATACAACAACCAATCAGAGACACTACATGGATCTCTGTGCTACGTCATCAGTATGGAATTTTTGGGTTGAATCTTAGACGTCTCTCAAACCATAGTTAATAGAGGGAAATGGTTATGAAGCCCGGCAAAGTTCTTTGTTATATGTTTTTGTTCGCTATTTTGGGGGTTGACCGTGCACAAAACCTGACAAAATACAATAGGTGGTTGCGTGTGTTCAAACAACTAACCAATAGAAACGTTTCCGTTACGTAATTCATGCATAGTGTATGAGCGCAAAACAAAAGATGTGCACGGTCATGGACCTTCCAACATAAACCTTGGCATTTTGTTTGCTCCTTTGAAGTTTGCCGGGCTTCATAACCATTTCCCTTTATTAACTATGCTCAAACGGGAAGAATTGAGCGCGCAAAGAGACTTAGGGACGTCAATTTACGCAGGCTAGTGTTTGGTTTGAAATGGGGCTCCACATGTTTTCAGTTTTATCGCTAATTCTGTGGTTTTGGTAAATAGAACTTTCACAGTTTCTGTCGCAACCTTGGCCGTTTGGGAGCAATTACGGCAAAATTACCGTGGACAATAGTAACTTAGACATTGCCAAAAACTACGCGTAAAAGTTGCTAGATTGTCAAACTTTAAAATCCCTTAAATCTTGGGACTCAGGAGATGGATTAGATCATAACACGATGCAGGGACGTGTATAAACAGTCATCAAATATCTTACAATTCTTGAAAGTCCTACGTTGACAATTAGTTCACAGTAAGCTGTAACCAAGGCCTATAGGCTCTATATATTTAGAGATAATATCTGCCCTACAACCAAACAGTTTGGCTAACTCACGGCCCATTAAATATCCTTTACTATAGTCACACGTCAAAGCTCTTTTGAAAACAAGAGATAATTTCCTTGCACCAAGTTTGCCAGCCAATTCATAGAATGGACAGCAATGTCTGCAGGTTTTTTGTAAGGCATTCAAGTTTTCTGCATTGCAATTGATTAATCTAATTCAATTCCTATTCTTGCACCACGATTCATCAAATTGTAAATTTTATAAACATCTTTTCAAACTCGTCAAGTTCTACAATGCTTTTCTTTTATATTATTCGTTGAATTAATATTTACAATTCTGTAGCTTAATTCGTATCAGCTAATGTCGCAATAAAAAACCAACGTCATATCGTAATTTACTTCTGCTCGGAAATCATCGGAGCTCTATGTGATCTTCGTTTTACGCTCGGAAAATAATCGGAGCTCTATGTGTTCTTCGTTTTTACGCTCGGAAAATAATCGGAGCTCTATGTGTTCTTCGTTTTACGCTCGGAAATCATCGGAGCGCTATGTCATCTTCGGAAACTTCAGAGGAATAAAGAGAAGAAAGCTTGCATTTACGCATGCCTATGGTTGGCGTATGTAAAGAACTAAAACATTGTATGGCAATCTCGTTCCCAGAGTCCTCGTTACCCTTGTCCAGCGGTTGAGCACCGGCCAACAAGGAGCTCTGGGGGGAAGCGATCCGCCATGACAGGCTTCTTGGACTTCCGGCTCTATTGCGCATGTGTTCGACCCCATGTTTCAACTAACGGACGCCAAGATTCTTGGACTTCCGGTCTTACTGCGCAAGTCAGGCGGATCACTCTATCCCAGAGGTCCTTGTTGGCTGCTCCACCGCTGGACAAGGGTGACGAGGACTCTGGGAACGAGATTGGTAAAGAACTAAAACATTGTATGGTGGAAATTTACACAAAACCTACGTAGGATTAACATCATGGAGTGAAGACTGAAGAGCCTTCACTCACCGAAAAAAAACTGCTACAAAGATCAGTGTCATTATGGAAAAAGGTAAGCGTATTATGGGCAGAAAACCTACACATCTTCGTTCAAGAACCACTGCAATGTCTTCAATATGTACACTAACTGTTTCGAGTATTTACAGCGCACATGCATGCGTATATATATAGGAACGGACCGTCAACGTGACGTATAAATGAAGTATCCAGTCAGAGATTACAACCAACGGACTTGACAAGACCAGAAGCTAAAGTCGCCTCTTGAATCTGGAAAAAGAAAACATGTGTTGGTTAGACTCATTATTTATAAAGCTTTACTGCGACTTTCAATAACACGCGAACTTTGAAGTTTAAAACCCCAACTAACGATTGCGTTTTTCACTTCCGTCAATCATAATAGCCCTTTTCACGGTTAACTTGCGATATTTGCATAACAATACACTTGAACATAGAAGCGAGGCAATTTCGGGTACAAGCTGCACAAAATCGTGTTTTTCTCGAACTCCTTCAACTCTTTTAGTATAAAAACAGTTTTGAAATGTAGAAGAACTACAATTCTTTTAGTTTACGTTGTTTTTAGAAACAATTGTAAAACGACTTTTCTCTATTAATAAAGAGTACACTCGCATAAGCAACAGGGAGATGGGATTACGATCTTTACGGCAAACTTTAACTAAAAGAGTTATATATTTAGTTCTTCTCCGTTTTAAAACTATTTTTATGCTAACAAAGTTTAAGGAACTCAAGAAAATCACGATGTTTCACAGCTTGTGCCCGAAATTGCCTCGCTTCTATGTTTAGCTGTATTGTTATGCAAATAATTCAGGTTAACCGTGAAAAGGGCTATTACGACGACAACCAACGGACACTTAGAAAAAGCAACAAACAATATGGATCCAAATCTACCAATCACAATCCACGAACGTGACCTTTTGAACCAGTTGAAGTGAACTTCTGTTTCCTGAGAGGTCCTCTAAGATGATTGACAGCAGTGAAAAACGCAACCGTTGATTGGTCAGAGTTCACACGTTATTGAAAGACGCAGTAAGCTCACCAAAATATTATCAGTTGTTGGTTTGTCAATAATATAATAATAACAACTTTATTAATGTGTCGAAGTCTTCTAGCGTGCCAAAAGGCCCACTAATCGGGGACACCTAAACTTAAATATCACAAAATACTATAAAAATTACATTACATTACAATACAAAATACTATAAAAAGTCATATATATAATAACTATATCTATAAAATCTATAAAAACTATCTTAGTCTATTTACATTAAATTAATATCAATTACTGACAACACTTCGGGCAATCCCATACAATTCTAAAGTTGATATATATTCGAAAGCGACAATATCAAAACAAACCATACATTGTGGGTTGCTTTCATTCAAGACACTCGTTAACAATTGGTTCATGCTTTAGCGTGCGTATATCGAGTTATGATGCACGCGGGAAGTTTGGAGAGCACGAAAGAAGCGTAGGAGTTTTTCAAGTTGTAGATTATCTTTCATTGTATCATTATTTCTGAATCAATCGCTTCTATGCTCTACCTCTCTTATCTTATTTGTTCTTTGCACTCCTCGATCCTGTACATGTGGAAAAAAACTGACGGCAAGGGTTTTTTTTTAAAGAAACATTCCTGGTACATACCTCAAACACTCTGCACTTATTGTGCCTTTGATTTTGTGAAAGTTGATGGATAAGCAGAGCGTTCGGATTGCTTATGTGCTACTTGGAATCCATGTTAAAAATTTGAAAACAACAACAACAACAACAACAACAACAACAATTGGTCACCTGGCGAAGGTATTCCTGGCATTCACTTTTTGCGTTTAAAAGTAAGTCTGCCTGGCCCTTTAAGACCCGGATGTTCCACGCATAGCTTTCAACCGCCTGCAAGAAAAGTGGAAAAAGGTCAAGAGAGGATGATCTAAGAGAAGGATTCCCCGTGCCCCATGATAATGTTTTGAAATCTATTAATAGTTTCGCGCCATGCTGTGAAAGTTATTTTTATTTCCTTCTTATCGAGGCTCCGATATCACGTTACTCGAACTGACCAATCAGGTAGCGATCTTAAAATAGCTCAGCTATGGACTGAAAGTTAAAAATAGTTTCAAAAAATTATCATTGGAAGAGACCCATGTACTATCTTCTCCTCATCTTTCATAACAAATTCAATAGGCAGGTCATGAGAATTTAGCACCTGATCATAATCATCTCGGGAAAAACGTTTTGATCTGAAGCTAAATTCTCCCCAAAGAGAATTAACCCTTTCACTTCCAAGATTGCTAAGTTCAAGACTGAGTTAAAAATCTTGAATTTCATTTTGCAAAATTGTCAAAAACAAACAGTACCACTTGACAATACTGCTCAATAGCTTTCATTTGAATGGTCACACACTAGGGTTTCACCCACAGACTTAAAAGTTAGCAGCACATTTATTGACTCAAGGTTTGACTCTGGGAGTGAAAGAAAATGTATGAAAAACAGTGACGAGAGTCTGGACCGGGGGAACTGGAATCCTGTCTCCGAGAATGGACTGAGCCCGCAGTTATCTCCAGAAAGGTTGCTTAGCAACACGACCTGTACTGACGATGACATGCCGACATGATGACTTTCGGAGTGGAACAACAATTGGAAACGTTCGGGTTGATCGACGAACATTTGCCGAACACAGCTTCGGTTCCCCAATTGTAATACACAGATACTGATTCGGAATAAAGCCAAGAAAACAAATATCGACGCCTACCTTTGATAATCGCTTGCCTTTAATTCCTTCTTTAACACAAGCACTGTGTAGTTCTTCCTGCAATACAAGATTAATACGCTTATTGACTCCTCGGCACACTTCATATCATAGCGTGGTTCAAGCCAAACATACCAACGGAAATTGATTGAGCCCGCGGATTTCACGAGGCGTTGCTAAGCAACATGACGTATCCTTATTGCGTCATGCTGACGTGTTGATTTCAGGAGAGCGTGCGAGTGTTTTCAAGTTATATTTTGATTGGATAATAAGAATCGAAACCTTTCGAGTGCTTCTACCAGATTTTTTCCAAAACCGTAACGGCATCTCTCCGACCTGTCCTGAGTCAGGATCTCACCAATTTGTGTTTTGGCGAGGACAGAACACACGACCTCTCGTGTCCAGTAGCTACCAACAATTCTAACCCGGCAGTGGTTCACATATTATTCAATGAATCCAGTAATGAAAGAGGAATTTACTTACATGCCACTCCAGTCCAGCTCTCTCACTCTGAATAATCTAGAGCAAGGAATAGAACAGTCAGAGCAACTATAAACATAACAACTGAAAGTAAACTAGATTCTGTTTATCAATTTTGTGGTCGTAAAACTACAGTAGAAGCCCGATAACTCGAACGTAAGACCCTTCTCTGGTAGTCTCCTTTGCAGCCATTATCTTGGGTCGTCACGCAACGCTTCTCCAAAGCGTTGCGTGACGACCCCAATCACATGCGGCGGAACAATATACACGAAGTATGACTTACCCTTTCGTGCACGGAGTCACACGTTTCGATTAACGTTTTGGAATCTTGAACAACCTGTTAAGATTGAAAAAAAAATACTGTTAGCATATGAGTTAGTTTCAAATACAGTCAAACCTTCAGTCACCGTTGGGGAATGGGTTAGTCTCCTACGCAGCCGTTATTTGTGTCGTCACGCAACGCTTCTCCCCACTAGTGGGGAGAAGCGTTGCGTGACGACACAAATAACGGCTGCGTAGGAGACTAGGAATGGGTAGGTGACCGCTTATATACAGGTCACCCGCCAAACTCGGGACAACTGGTGTACAGTTCATTCAAGGGGACTTTGACGTAAATCAATCATGTTCGTACACACCATCCGCAGAGCATCCAGACTTTTGTGTAGGTATTTTCAGTGAAGTCACATTATAGTCGCTTTGCTGAAGTGTTTTCGGATTCCTTAAATATACGTTCATTATTTAAAGTGACCGTTAAAAATCGTTGACTGATATCTGGAACCTTAACACTACTGAATTGATACGAAACAAATTGTATATTCGCCTTTTTATGCAAAACAGTAACCTCCATTTGGGGCGAAAATTTTTAACAATTATCCTGCGAAATCGCGCGGAATATCATACATACATACATACATACAGACACTTTATTGAGACTCCCTTATATAGGGCTATTCTGTCACAATGTAAAAATAAACTAAATAAATAAATAATTTAACTATTTAATAGCAATTTAAATTAGAATAATAACTGATCAATATGTGATAATATCGCCTGATTTTAGCCAACTCGGCCTACGGTATTCAACAAATTGATAACACAACTAAATTTTATTTCAAGAATTGACTCGAACATTTTACCGCGCGCGCACGAAATTATGTATATTGCTGAGTACGGTCGACAGATATTGAGTGCATCATGACCATATTTGGACAGTGTTACAATTTGTGGAATAATAAGCACGGATATTTGTCTGCCGACATTATCTGTTCCGAGAAGCGAACAGTTTTCCAAGAGCGAAGCTCGAGTAAACCTGTGAACTTCGACTAGCTTTTTAAACTTAATTTCGCTAACGATGTTAATATACTTTATGTTCATACTTCACTAAACAGCTCTTTTAGCCCGAATAGTGGTCAGTAGTAAAATTCTCCTAAAACCAACACAAAACCAGGCAGATGGGTCACATTTGATATACAGCTGTTTGGAGAAAGGTTGTCGGAAAAAGCGCACGCGACAATCCCGAAAGGTATTGTAGGTAGTTAAGTAGTTTTAAGCTCACGGTTCCTTGACTTCAACATTTCAGGGAAATCTGAGAAAATGGCAAGAGACGCCATGGACGTATGTTTGCGAGTGCTAAAAGTAGGCAACAAAAGTAGGCATCGCGGGTTTGATGTATTTATTCGACTTATTAAAATTCATTTATCATATCCCAGATTACCTTTCGGGATTGTCGCGTACGCTTTTTTCCGACAACCTTTCTCGAAACAGCTATATGCATGGTCAAATTCTCCCAAGGCCAACTACCAAATACGTACGTTGTTGACCTTCCTACCTGCTCTATAGCTGCCAGCGCTTTCTTTAACATCTCAGGCAAACTTCCATGAGCTTCGAAGTAAGGATACTATCACAGAAAAGACACAAGTTAAAACATTACATTACGAAACTGGGCCTAGCACGGGTAAACATGTCTCTCTTCGCGCGCTCAATCGCGCTCGGATTGTGACAGCTGCCATGATTGAAACCAGCGGCCCATAATGGGCTGTTAAAACAGATCGCGAATGGTTTAACTTGATTTTTGTAGGCACACGTTATTTCGTACAGAGATATGGAGGTGAAAACTATAATATAGTAACCAATCACTGATGTATATTTCATCTTTTATTTAACAAAAGCTATTATGGGGAGACTGGGTACGAATATTGGAAGTGAATTTCTCCTTCCCAGTACCTCATCCTTCATGACCAGCTTCAAAGCGAGAAACTCTGAAGTGCTTTCTAATCTGGAAGCCAATAGCCGTATGCACTGCTTAAGGTTTGACCGGGGGGCCACGCCACAGATCTCCTGTAAGAAACACACGAGAGAAAATACATAAGACAGAGAGCAATATCGACTCTCTATTAAAACACAGTT
Source organism: Desmophyllum pertusum (assembly GCA_029204205.1). Taxonomy (NCBI): domain Eukaryota; kingdom Metazoa; phylum Cnidaria; class Anthozoa; order Scleractinia; family Caryophylliidae; genus Desmophyllum; species Desmophyllum pertusum. The sequence continues at coordinate 1,845,405 of MU825402.1, forward strand.
CCCGTATCAAAATAGGGTTGTAGAATTTAAGAGAACGAGGCATTCTGTGGGAACGCAAGCCGTACTGAGGCTAGTGTTCCCACAGCTATTTCAAGCTCTACAAACTTTCACGAGTGTTTCTATAACTCTAAAGAAACACGACCAAATTTGAGCAAAGTGACACAAGCTACTCGGAAAAAGAATTCCGAGTTCCCCCAACAGGAGTCGAACCTATGACTTTCCTTCCTTGTTAATAAAAAAGCAAGTTACCCTGAAATTCCCAAGAGCTGTTTGGACATTTTCTCTAAGATCCGTGCCATCTCTGAGGGGTTGAATAGCCACCTATTAAAACACAAAACAATAATATTGGACAACAACAATCAAGTTGAAAACAAACACGCGATGTCAGGCTATTTACAGCTAAACGTTCCGTCTGTTTCCACTCGATAAGTTTTATTTTTATTATTTTGAACATCTTTCTGTTAGAGTGCGAGCAGTCGCCCGTTTTTTCTCAGTTCCTATAAATTTATTAATTACGCAAATCAAAAACTTCTTAGCCCAGACAACCAACGACAGAACGTGTAATTTCTCTGTTCAGAGAAAGGTTGTCCAAAAGAAATCTAAAAGCGTACGCAATAATGCCGAAAGGTAGTCTGGGATATTATCAATAAGGGAGGCCATTTTGAAACATGGAAACAAGTCAACTTCTATTGCAGCAGCATCTTCGTGTAAGCTCACCTTAAACGTATCATCGACAGCTTTAACCCCACGGATTTCATACTTGTGTACTGAAAAGCAGAAACGAAAAGATTACATCATATACAACTTCAACACAAATGGTCAATTGTAATCTGATATATGAAGAGTGAGAAAAAAACTGGTAAAATTGCGAAGCTCCGTAAAAATCTGCTGCAAACTCGTGGAACCCAAATTTCACAATTTTTACAAAGAAATGTATGCCAGGGCAGGGGGCAAGCGTTGCCCCTCGGCACACATTTTTTAGTAAAATACGAAAGATTTGAAGTTTTATCATGATTTTCGCGAGTTTCAGGCAGATTTTAACAAAACTTCGCACGTTTACTAAATTCAATATGATAAATCGATCTATGAAGTTGTTATTTTTGTTGTTGTTTTAATGAAAACACTGCTGAAAATTGCAATTTTGTGTGACATGGGTAAAATGTTTAATTTTTTATGTGGAATAGAGAAAGCAAAAAATGTAAGTAAAAATACGATCACAAACCACACTTACCTCCCTCGCTTTCTTCGACTTCCTCAAGGAGGCTTTCCTTGGTCTTTGCTGGAATATGAAAAAAAAAAAAATGAAAAGTTGTTACTTCCACATCAAGCCTACTGAGTGGCTTATCAAGGCATGTATGGCGATCAATAAGGAGAATTCTGGGAACAGGGATGGCGACAAGCCGCGTAGTGGTGAAAGCGCTCGCCTTCCGCCAATATGGCCCAGGTTCGAATCCCAGACCCGGCATCATATGTGGGTTGAGTTTGTGTTTGGTTCTCGTCCTTGTCCCAAGGGTTTTTCTCCAGGTTCTCCGGTTTTCCTCCCTCCTCAAACTCCAACACTTCTAATTTCCAATTTGATCTGGGATCCGAGGGCCACAGGTTTGTCAGTCGCAAGACTGTTTAGTGTTACCCCCGTTAAACAATGTCGATAGAGAACTTGTAGTATAATTAAACCTGACCACGTACAACACTTACAGCTACAGCGTCGTTGAGGTTTGTGATGGTCACGTGTACAAACAAGGTGGCTGATTCCAGCTCCTCCCCCTGCGATGATAGAAGACGCACGTGGCGGTAGCCTGGGCAAGAGAAAATGAATATTTTAGCGTGACTGTCATCCAGGGTTACCACCAAGAACAAAACAAAAACTCCCTGACTTTTCATTCTTCACTGACCATAAAAAGACTGATCAAGTTAAATTTGCTTTAATTTCTTTTGCCGAAAACAATTTTCATTGACGGAAATAAGACGGTAGTTTTTTTAAATGTAAACGGTTTCGCATGCCACCTAAGGTAGAGACCAGCCCCCAGGGGGAACTTACTGAAGGATGAAAGTGACGGGGAGGAGCGACGGATTTGGGAGGGGGTGTGAAATTTAGAAATCAGTCTGTCATTTTAGGTCGCATTTTTTCTCTCATGTTATTTTTTTTGGAGGAGGAGGAGGTGGGGGGAGTAAGTCGTGACCTAAGAGGTGATTTTTGAGGTTTAAGTTTAAGATTAACACCTTGATACAACCTCGTATCCCTCCCTTGGCTGAAGTACGAAGACCTGGGGAACGATTCTGTCTTTTATGATGTTCCCCGAATCTTTTCTCCTTAGGGACCCCCGCCACCCTCCCCGAGAAATTAACCTCCTAAAGTAGACGTTCTGTTGGCTCGTCAAGTTCGTCATTACGCAAGATTACATGACTAGCGTGACAAGCCAAAACAACATATTTGTTATCCCGCGTAGCTGGCGGTTTTTCCCGCGCAATGGCCAAATAAAATTACCATCGGTGCGAGAAAACTGCTACAGCTACGCCAGCTCTGCTGCGTCTTCGTAGAAGCCTTGAGTAAACGTGTTTAACACAAACAGCTTGTGCCGGCGCCTTGGTTGTAATTTATTGTGTTACCTGGTTGGATACAGTTGAGTGGAATAGTGTACTGTCCGATGAACCCGTCACCGATAAAGTCATCATCCTGCACTACAAACCGCACTAGGGCGAGGTCAGGAAGATTGACGTGGAACTCGAAGGTTTCGTCAAATACGGGGTTAAAACCTGTCGAGGTAAAAGAGAAAGAAAATTGAATAATTACTGTAGAGTATGCGATGCCAATCCAATAGGTTTCTACGTAGGTTCCCAAAATGCTTTGTGCCCTCGCAAATGAATAATAAAATTAATATGCATAAATTAATCGCGCGATTTAAGTTTACAGCCCATCGACTGAGCGAGTGAAATTTGTCACCAAATGCTGTTACTCGTTCACTGCTTTCGCATTCACGAGTTAAAAATGTTCCCCGCTCGACCCATCGTTGGTTGAAGCAAAACTATAGTTTTCTAAAACATATGTACTCGTCGCTTCCCTCTCTCGCATACTATCTCCCATGGATTTTAAACCTTCGCAGTTCAATTCAGTACCTGATTGGTTGAACAGAGATCATCTTCTCTCTGATTGGCCGAGACACGTCACACGAATCTTAATTACTGGAGCTCTGTAACGGATGGCGCATCTTGAAGAATTTCGGCGTCGTTCGAAATCCGTCTCAATCTTCCCCAATCTTAACCATCCTTGTTCCTTTTTGGTTTATTATTACCTCTTTGGTGCTTTTTATCATAAATAAACTATTTTTCAAGGTTTCTTTGGATCACAAAAATATTGTGAAAGACAGCAATATGTCCATGCGTATTGTAACAGGCGCCGTGACCTATTGAGTTTGCCCCTAGCCAAAACAACTAAGTACCAGTGTAGCTTTAGGTTCAATGGTGCGCGCACCTTCAATACTTTGCTCCTTTGCATAAGATCGGTGAACGAACCGTTATCTCAAGCGCTATAACCACCCTGTCCCTAGCGTTAACCATATTCTCCCAGCCTCTTAGTTCTTACATAATGTGTTTTCATTTAAAATGTCAAAGTCAAAGAGCTCAGCAAACGCAGACACAGAAGCAAGTAGGTAAACTATTTACCATTATGAGGAACAGTTCTTGTTCTTTCCTGTGATATGTCAGCTGGGATACCAAACACTTCGATTGTGACAAACGGATCGATCACCTGCGCAGAATTAAAATGCACAAAAATGACATTTTAACAGAAAAAAAATACAGTTTAAAGGGACACTGTCCTGATTTTAGCATGATTTGGGGAAGCTCTGAAACATGTCTAGATCATAGGAAGTTGATCAATAATGGTTTAATTCTGTAGAATAGCACTCGACAAATGACAGGAACCCATTAGGAAGTGAGGATGACAAACGACAGCGAGGATGGAAATGGATTGCAATATGGATTTTTGAAAAAACGTCAGGATGTCAGTTTTTCAAAGTTTCAAATTTGGCTCGGAAATCTTTGAAATTTTGCAAAATTTTGTTGCAGTATGGACTTTCTTGAAGAAATTGCTTTTATCATTTAGTTAGAGTTTATTAAGTTGTTATTTCATAGATTTAGGGACCATTTCATGCATTTATAACAGTTTTGAGCAAATATGCCGGGACAGTGTCCCTTTAACCTCCACTAACGGCCACCTCTCTACAACGGCCAGGATTTTTCGTCCCGACCGTGCGCCGATCCATACAATTTACTTTTATTGAAACCTCCCTACAATGGCCATCTCTATACAACGGCCAGGGTTTTTCGTCCCGACCGTGCGCCGATCCATACAATTTACTTTTATTGAAACCTCCCTACAATGGCCATCTCTATACAACGGCCAGGGTTTTTCGTCTCGACGGTGAGCCGATCCATACACTTTATTCTTATTAAAACCTCCCTACAACGGCCACCTCTCTACAACAGCCAGGATTTTTCGTCCCGACCATGCGCCGATCCATACACTTTCCTCTTATTGAAACCTCCTTAAAATGGCCACCTCTCTTACTCTACAACGCCGGTCGTCAACGGCCGGGATTTTTCGTGCCGAATGTGCGCCGATCCATACACTTTACTTTTACTGAAACCTCCCTTACAACGGCCAACTCTCTACAGCGGCCAGACGATTCTGTCCCAGGGTGGCCGTTGTAGAGAGGTTCAACTGTATCATAAAATTTCCAGTATTGAAAAATATGACAGGCACTTACGTCACCCTTAGCTGTTGAGCCTTTTGGTTTGGGAAACTGCTGTCCACTAATTACCTGCAGAACAAAAGTAAAGAGTGAATTTCATGAGAAAATCTGAGCCTGGGGTTGTTCCAGGTCGGGAAAAATTTCACAGGGAATTTTTTTTTTCAGGTCAGGTAAACGTCAGGAAATTTAGTATCTGGTGAGGTCACGGAAATTCTAACTCGTTTTTACAGAAAACTGAACAATCCGGCACAAATTGAAATCAATTGAACGTCCTACTTTCCAGTAAGCGACCACCCCATCCTATGGATCTCTTCTTTTCAATAAGCACCCTATTTCAATTAACGCCCCGTCTACAATAGTAAATCACTCGCGCATACAATGAACAAGCCTTTGTACCTTGATTTGCAGTATTTGCGGTGGGACGCCAGGAATAACATCTTTTGTATTGGGATTAAAATATGCTATTTCTGAAAAAGAATAATGCAAATAGGTTTATATGATTGTAAAAATAATCATAATACAAGGAAAACCAAATTGATCACAAAAGCGTTCATAAACCAATCACACCTCGAAGCAAAAACCATGAAAACGATGGAAAGCGCGGGAAAACATGTAACCAGTGGAAAGCGCGGGAAAACATGTAACCAGTGAAAAGCGCGGGAAAACATGTGACCAGTGGCAAGCGCGGGAAAACATGTGACCAGCGACAAGCGCGGGAAAACATGTAACCAGTGAAAAGCGCGGGAAAGTCGCGTAAAGCGTGGTTCTCGTATGCCTCAAGAATGCCAGCGATGTCGTCGCCGGCACCGCGTGAGATGGCATCAAATTCGATGAGAGTGCATCGCAGGCATACTGGAGACACGAGAACAAGACTTTGGCCCCGTCCACACTAATGCGTTTTCGAAACGCTTCAATTTTACCGAAAACGCATCAAAAGCTCCGCGTCCACACTGTCGTTTTCGCACCGTTTTCCACGTCCACACTAAAATGCTCGAATACGCTCGAAAAACGCTACAACAGTCATCTGCGCATGCGACAAATAGACGCGCCCGCGATGTTTGCGATGTGAATTACGTCAGCGTTTTCGAAAGCCTCCGTTTTCGCTGTCCAATACGAAAGGGCTCCATTTTCAAATGTCTCCACTCTGGACAGCGTTTTCGATCAAAACGATCAGCGTTTTCGATCGTTATAGCGTGGACGATAGGCGAAAACACATCGAAAAGTATGCGTTTTCGTTTGAAAACGCATTAGTGTGGACGGAGTCTTAGTCAAACCACGATTAGTTTTGGAAGTGCATCTGATCTCAGAAAATCTCTAAATAGCCGTCTATTTTTTTTCTACGAAAGAAGCAGAACCAAAGCAAGATCATAATATTCACTGTAGTAACTTTCTACCTTCTCTCATGACAGCGGGTTTAAGGACATATCCACATCCTCCATTTTCTAGAAATTTCCCCTTGTTTAAGTTCATCATAAGTCCTGGCGTCTGGTAATTCAATGCCACTGTAAAAAAAAGAGAGAGAGAGAGAGAGAGTGAGAGACATAAAAACGTAAAAACGTAAAAAATAGAAACGTATTTACATTAAACCTTAACTTCTTTTGTTAGGGACACCAACATGGCTGCCACGGCCTTCGTCATTTAATTCCAACAGGACTGAGTGAAAACACTCTATAACGCTATCCACCGGATACATCACTCTCCAGTGGATAAGTGTTAACAAAACCAACTGCGCTTACAATCACTCTTTACAAACGTGATTTCCAATAACTCACCCAGTTGACAGCCACAGTTCCACATCTCCTGAGGATGGTAGTTACTCGAGTCCACTCGCTTGCCAGCGGGGTACACTCTGCTTAAAAACGACTTGTTATAATTTACAAACTCTTCAGGAAATGTTTGCGTCAACCGTCTTGCAACATTTTCACTAAACGAGCACAATTCCCAGCATTTTTCTAAATTAAAGAGAAAGTACAGCACGTGTTAATGATGTTCAGTTCTATTGGCGTTTAACCCTTTCACTCCCAGGAGTGCTAAGTTCAAAACTGCGGGGAAAATCTTGAATTTCATTTTGCAAAATTGTCAAAAACAAACTGTACCAAATGAAAGTACTGCTCAATAGCTTTCATTTGAATGGTCACACACTAGGATTTCATTCAAAGACTCACTGAGTACAACTACATTTATTGATTCAAGGTTTAAATCTGGGAGTGAAAGGGTTGATACATACCAAATAGAAAACGTTTCCATAGAGTTATAATAACACAAGCGAAGTTTGGGAGAACGAGAAATGCTGTGCATGGAAACACAAGCCACAGGCCAGTGTTTCCACAGCAATTTCGAGTTCTTCCAAACTTTCACGAGTGTTACCATAACTCTATGGAAACACAGGGAAAACGTTTTCTATTGTTTTTATGAAATAAAAGCACGAAGCAATTTTCTCTGTTTCCATAGAATTATGGTAAATAGTTTTGAGCCAATCAGAGCGCGCATGGTATCTTGTTTATTTTATAAAATGGCATATAATCATTGACCAGACTAATCCCATAATTTTACCTATAGGTACATGTAAAGCCGCACTCGGGCCAAACTGGTTAGGATGCAAGTCCTTCGCATGTCCTTCGCAAGTCGTTCGTTTGTTCGTTCGTTCGTTCGTTCGTTCCTGAGTACGTTCATGCGTTCGTGTGTGCGTTCATGCGTTCATGCGTTCGCTCACTCGTTCGTTCAATTCTGCACTGAAATTTCCAAGGAATCATGCGCCTTTTACAGAAGTTTATATCTTGACTGTAACAACTCTTTACCATTCTACTTACGGTTTTCAGAGGAATACTGGAAGTCTTGGAAAGCAACAGATTTACAATACGTGACCAGATCAGATAATTCTCGTGCCAGCTTTATCGTCTTCTTCGGTTTTTTGTTAGGATCCTAAAGAAAGGCATTTCGAAGCTTAGGTCGTGGTCTATTGGGATCAACCGTTGTAGGTTGGTTGGGTTTTTTCGTGTACTATTGAAAAAAAAAAACGTTTTCGGTTGGTTTGGTTAATCAACGTTTTCAACCAAACCGAAACGAGGTTGAAACGGTTGAACCGTTGCAACCGTTTCAACCGAAAACGGTTTGAAAAGTGTTCTATTGGGAAACCTCAACCGTTTCAACCTAAACCGGTTGCGGTTTAAACGGTTGATTCCAATAGAACACGAACGTAATGTACTGTTCTGTTAGCCAACACCATGCAATCTAAACTTGCATACTAAGTAGAACTTTAAAGACTTTTTCCGAGCCTAGTAGCATGTTTCCGTAGCATGAATCGACTCATTACTATTCCCCTGGATGGGAGCACACTTGTCCGTCAAAGGCATTTTGTCAGATCGCCCCGCCGGTACCCATCCATTTATACTCCTGAGTGGAGCGTGAGAGTGAAGTGACTTGCCCAAGAACACAACACAACGACCCTGGACCACTCAATCCTGAGTCCAACGCGCTAACCGCGACAAAGAGACTTTTTATAGTGAAAATCGGGATAGTTATCGTTAAGGTCATTCCTTAGTATTGCACTGCGCATTCTTTCTGCGCATAATTTCGCGTGTGATTAGCGCGCGCACATTAAAAACATGGCGGCTTTTTCATTATGGCTATGCTCGCCAAAGAGGTTAATGATCGTTTTCCCGTAAACGAGCATGGTGACCTATCATTTTTTTTCGCAGATTTAAGTCTAGCAATCATCTTCTTTCTATACAAGGAGTATAGACCAATTCTCAGTGCAGAAAAATTAACAATCACTTAAAACGTGAAAAAATACGTGTTTCTGGTTGATTTTGTAAGGAATTAGGAGGGATTTTTAGTCGATTATATCTCTTTCGCGAGGCTGGTGACCTATTCTTTTTATTCTATATTTTGAAACATTACATCACAATGTTCAACTAGGGAAAGTTTCAGAAACTTCCCAGTGTAACTTCTATTTCGATGGAATAACCTTAAGTTTACAATTACGTTCATAATACCTCTGTAACAATCACGATCAGACTTCAATTAGCGAATCTGAAATCAAGTACTTTTCGGGTCGGAATTACGTCTCGGAATTGGCTGAGCCCGCGGTATTTGTCAGAACAATTAATAAGCAACATAACGTCATGCTGACGTAAAAATGCTTGGAGTACTGATTAAGTAATTCATAAAATATTTACCAAACAGGTCACTAGTATGCGGGAAGTTTGTCACATTCGAACCTACATTCGTAGCTTGCGTTACTTACTGATAAACATCTTTCTCAGGTCACTTGTTTCGTCGACTGCATTACGTAACGTATTTCCTGTATTAAGCCCCCCCCCCCCCCCCCCCCTTCCGCGAGAAGGAATCATTTGGAATGAATCAATGATTTGAAATACAGTCAACTCTCTCTTAACGGACACCTCTATAAGACAGACACTTGGTGTTGGTCCCTGCGCGCCATTTTTCAGTCATGTTACTGTATCTAAACTCTCTATAAGCGGGCACCTCTCTAAGACGGACAGTTTGTGCCGGTCCCGATGGTGTCCGTCTTAGAGAGAGTTGACTGTATTCACCCACCTTGACTATTTGCCGTTTAAAGCTGCCTTGTTTACTGTTCTGTCTCTCCAGTTTACAGTCGCCATTCATCACAACTGTGTCATCTTGCTCGTCGTCATCATCACTAACCTCACCAGTGTCTGTCTTCACATCTGATGGAAGCTTCTTGTTCTGGAATCCAAGTCAAAACATATCACTGCTCAGAATAACAAGCAATAGACCTTCTCCAAAATGGCCGCCGCAAATTCATATTAAGCTGAGCGGGAAATCAATACCAGCACCTGAAAGACCACCTCTTGTTTGGTAATCGTACAAAGTTTCGTTAGGTTAGGTTCTACCTGAGTCAATCTAAAATGACCGCAGTGAGAGTTATCCCAGTATCTTGGTATTATGGTATTAAGCCGGGGAAACATATGACAGCAACTAGTTTTGTCTCTTAGTTTGAGCCACACCCACAAAACGAGATTCTGGTACCTTTTAGGGCTTCCTTTAAAACTTTTCGACGATGACTCCGGCAGTTTTATACAAGAGTCTCCCCCGGGTCTTCAACATTTTACTATTGGTTCGCTTCACTTACTTTGACAATAATTTTCTTTTTCAGCGCCTCTGGTGATGGAAGATACGACTCATTTTCTCCTGGTTGAATTGTATAAAGCTTATCTAAAAAGAAAGTAAATAATTACTTTTCTAATTATTACATACACAAGCAAATTTTCGCTCAATTCTCAATTGGTTGAAAAACGACAATTTTCTCTTTAAATAAGTGTGGACAAATTTAAATTTATAAAATTTTGATCACATAACGCGCGCTCTGATTGGTCAATGTATATAACGCGCGCTCTGATTGGTTGTGTAGTGGTTTTTCACGAGGCTATGTAAAAATGGTTATGACGCATCACTGCATTTTGTTGGCTTTATTTTACAAAAGAAATAGAAAATGGTTGCTTCTTGTTTACATAGCCTGATGCAAAAACGAGAGAGAGTTCGGGAGAAGACAAAAGTACTACATACATATTTATTTGTACGAGAAAGATATTATTCAGTCAGTGATACAAACTACTCGGAAAAAAATTCCCAGTTCCCCCAACAGGAGTCGAACCTGACCTTCCGCACACGAGCTACAGGAGACTCGTGGGAGCCGCAAAGGCCATACATAACTAGGTGCAAGCGTGACAAACATCCCGCATACTGCTAGGATTGGATTTGTCGATGAGAATATGTGGAAAGAAATTATGGTATATTTTTTACATAGTTGTGTTTGCATCAGGCTATGGAAACATACGTGCCATTTTTTATTTCTTAAATAAAGAATGCCAACAAATTGTTGACAGATTTCAATGAATGTTTCCAAAAAGACAAAATTATTTTAACTGAACAGCTTTTGTTCTTGGTCAAAATTTCACAAAACAGCATAATATAAAATAAGATATCCTTTACAATGAACTAGCTATCTTAGGCATCTTACCTTGTAAAATTTCTTTCAGATATTTTGCCATAATTTGCTGTTGTTTTACACTACAATGGTTTTCTATGGATAATATAAGTGGATATCTGAAAAAGATGAGCAAAAAATGTAGCAACTCAGTGATATCTTAGAGGATCTGACAACCTAAGCGTTCCTGAACCCAATCTCGTTCCTAGAGTCCTCGTTACCCTTGTCCAGCGGTGGAGCGGCCAACAAGGACCTCTGGGATAGAGTGATCCGCCTGACCTGCGCAGTAAGACCGGAAGTCCAAGAATCTTGGCGTCCGTTAGTTGAAACATGGAGTCGAACACATGTGCAATAGAACCGGAAGTCCAAGAATCCTGTCATGGCGGATCGCTTCCCCCCAGAGGGCCTCATTGGCCGCTCCACCGCTGGACAAGGGTAAAGAGGACTCTGGGAAAGAGATTGGTCCACTTGCATCTCTGTTTCACCAGGGCTTAAATGGGTTGATATTCAGAGCTGTTGGAAGCGTCAGGTACTTACGGGGATTTTGTGAATGCATGTTCATCTACAGCTTCTAAAACATCACGGAAGAGAATTTTTGAAGTGAGAGTGTGTCCATGATAAATAACGGGATCATCACTGCTACCGTCCCAACAATCCACTGAAATGGAATAAATTAACATCAATATTGCACAGAAGCTTATCACCTAGGTGATAAGTTTCTGTATTGCATTACAATATTTATAATGGTAACGAAACAGCTTCAAGTCAAATCCAAGGGATAGGAAATGACGTGCGCGTGTGCGTGCATGTGCATGCGTGCGTGTGCATGCGTGCCTGTGCATGCGTGTTCACGTGTTCGTGACAGTATATGTTTGTATATATTTATGTGTAATTTAGTAGATTGAAAATTGATTTTTTTTTTAAATTTTAATTATTCAATAATTTATGACTGAGTAGCTCTATATTTAGAGTAGAGTAAAGTAATATGTGTACGCGTGCGTGCATGCAGACATGTACGAGTGAGTGATCACAAACGTCCAACCCATTTAACTCGTAATGCTTGAATTTGATAGGAAATTTTTATGCAATGTACCCAAGGTCCAAGCCATTTTGTTTCTGTTGAAAATATTCCAAAATAAAATTCAGTACAATTGAAGCCCAGAACCTAGACTGCGAGCAGTCTCTATTTTTCGCCGTGTCTACCCAGAACCCATAAAAATCAAAAGTGTGGCACACAGCATAATAGACCTGGAGTTACTTCCAGCAAAGTTTACACTTACATTCGACACATTTACAGCCTTTTCTAAGTGCATCAATATAAGCTTCTACACTGGACGGACCGCTGAGTTGATTTTCTAGTAAGTACCTGCAAACCAATCAATCCAAATCAACCTGTCAATCAACCAAAATACACTGCAGTGTAGTTACGTAATATTATATAAATACAGTTTAGATTTTGCGTGCAACTCTGATTGGCTAAAATTTAGTCATGTTTTATCACAGTACATTTTTATGATGCACAAACCGTGACACAGCCCCTTTACAGAGAAGATGACGCTACCGTTGCCACTCAACAAAGTTTTTGATTAATTTTGACAACTTTTTGACGACTTTCGGATGGGTTCCGTTTGACTTGACCAATCAAAATCCAAGGAGTGTTGGAGGCAGAGTCGTGGAATTTGAATGGTTTTAGTTTCTAGTCTAGTTCAAATGTGGCGCCACACAAAACGGAACCCATCAAAGTTGTCAAAAAGATGTCAAAAATTAATCAAAAACTTTGTCGAGTGGCAACGGTAGCGTCATCTTCACTGTAACACTCCTAATACCCAGTCACTAAAATAGCAAAGTTACAGAAGAGGGAAAACTTACGTGTTATGTGAGGATGCAATGAAGTAATGAGAAAGTGGATGAGTCATCTCTTGACAAACTGTTCTATGGTCACTGCCAAAGATATGACAATCTTCTTCTAATAAATATTGTGTAAAACCTGCAAAGATAAATTGAACTTTTGAAAAAAAATTCAAGTAATAACAAATTATATAATACATGTATCTATATATTAGAATTGGGGCACTTGGAATACGGACGCTTATTAGAATAGATGGTGGTGCTTATAAGAATAGATACCGTAAAAGCTCTAGTTAGCCCCCCCCTCTCTATAAGCCCCCCCCCCCTTTGGAAGTCTGATTTTGTAATAAGCCCCCCCCCCCCCCCCTTTGGAAGTCTGATTTTGTAATAAGCCCCCCTCTCTATTAAGCCCCCCCCTTTCCGTCAGGCTGATGCAAATTAATTTTCAGCAATATTTTCTGGCGTTTCAGTCACTTTGTATTGAAACGCGGTCTTTAATTTCCAGAACTATCGTTTAGTTATGGTATAAATGATGTTGTAAGACAGTCATACATAACCCATTTCTTGTTCTGTTTTAGTTAAATTAATTTTCTAGAAAATTTATGATTTTAAATAAGCCCCCCTCTCTATTAAGCCCCCCTCCCCCCTTCTTGAGGCCTAAAATTAAATAAGCCCCCCGGGGGCTCAATAGAGCTGTTATGGTAGTGGTGGAACCTAAAGGAGTAAGTTCCAAGTCAAGTCATCAGAATAGGGACACGGAGGCACTTAATTATTCCAAACAACAACAGTTCATTTCCCAGGCCAAGCCGCCGGCCAGGCCAAATACTTGGAAAGTCTTTACATATTTAGTGGCCAACTCTCGTCCTGATCAAAATCCAGAAAACCCTGGGTTTTAATTTATAGGATTTAAAATTGAAGTAAAATGCAAGTTAATTTAAGAACCTTTATAACTTACCATCTATTCCTAAACATTTTAACCTTCTGCCTTCCTCTGTCGGCTCACATCTTTTGATAATGTCTAAACAATGTTCTTTGCCCACCCTAGAGAGCTGGGTAATTAGGAAACACGAAATAATCAACATATTTTATATTTCTGCAGATTTAATTAAGAATATAGCTAGTACAGTTTTGGTATATGGCAGGAAATTTCTGGTTTTGATGGTAATAAGTGTCAACTCAAAGGACATTTGTTTTTTTGTAAATCTATCCAAGTAAACCTCAGGAAAGGCTCTGTGTCCATGTACAAGATTAACAGAACTTGTGCGCATATTTTATCTTAAACTAAGAAATAGCTAGTACCAAAAGTGTGTCTGCTTAAACGCGATGTCCTTTCATGGGAGATCAGATGTCTGCTTACAGAGCTGTCTATTTGTTTATGTGAGCTGTTCTACTTATGGGAGGTGTCTGCTGATGTAAGCTGTCTACTTACAGTGTATGGGAGGATGGTGTTCTATTATAACTGAGCTAGAAAGATTTAAAAGTTTGTTTGATTGATCGATTGACTGACTGATTGACTGATTGATTGACTGATTGACTGACTGATTGACTGATTGATTGACTGATTGATTGGGTGAGAGGTGTCATATTATGGAGGCGTCCACTTATAGGAGGTGTCCGCTTATGAGAGGTGTCCACTTATGAGAGGTGTCCTATTATGGGAGGTGTCCACTTATGGGAGGTGTCCACTTATAGGAGGTGTCCGCTTATGAGAGGTGTCCACTTATGAGAGGTGTCCTATTATGGAGGTGTCCACTTATGGGAGGTGTCCACTTATGGGAGGTGTCCACTTATGGGAGGTGTCCACTTATGGGAGGTGTCCACTTATGGGAGGTGTCCACTTATGGGAGGTGTCCACTTATGGGAGGTGTCTGCTTATGGGAGGTGTCTGCTTATGGGAGGTGTCTGCTTATGGGAGGTGTCTACTTATGGGAGGTGTCTACTTATGGGAGGTGTCTACTTATGGGAGGTGTCCACTTATGGGAGGTGTCTACTTATGGGAGGTGTCCACTTATGGGAGGTGTCCACTTATGGGAGGTGTCTGCTTATGGGAGGTGTCCACTTATGGGAGGTGTCCACTTATGGGAGGTGTCCACTTATGGGAGGTGTCCACTTATGGGAGGTGTCCACTTATGGGAGGTGTCCGCTTATGGGAGGTGTCCACTTATGGGAGGTGTCCACTTATGGGAGGTGTCCACTTATGGGAGGTGTCCACTTATGGGAGGTGTCTGCTTATGGGAGGTGTCTGCTTATGGGAGGTGTCTGCTTATGGGAGGTGTCCACTTATGGGAGGTGTCCACTTATGGGAGGTGTCCACTTATGGGAGGTGTCCACTTATGGGAGGTGTCCACTTATGGGAGGTGTCTACTTATGGGAGGTGTCCACTTATGGGAGGTGTCCGCTTATGGGAGGTGTCCGCTTATGGGAGGTGTCCGCTTATGGGAGGTGTCCGCTTATGGGAGGTGTCTACTTATGGGAGGTGTCTACTTATGGGAGGTGTCCACTTATGGGAGGTGTCCACTTATGGGAGGTGTCCACTTATGGGAGGTGTCCACTTATGGGAGGTGTCCACTTATGGGAGGTGTCCACTTGTGGGTGCTGTCCTATTATAGTTTATATGAACATGTATTAAAAGCACCCTGGCATTGTGAGTCAACAAATATACAGTGTGTATATTTACATTACAGTGTGAATTGTACATTACCCCTTGTTCAGCTTCCAGGAAAAGCAGTAAATCATCTGTTGTTAGATAATCACTATTGCTTGTGTACCTACAACATAAAATAAATATCAAACAGGGATCTCCCCTCCCCTTGACAAAAGGTTTAGACTTGTCAGCAAAGCAACTCAAAATTACAAACAAACAGTGTAGCAACATTACAAACCTTGCCAGAAGAAAATAAACCTCAGGTCTTGTAGTGAGTTCTTTGTAAAATGAAAGAAACTCCTCCCTAGATAAACTACTCTTTTGAGAATTTGAACTAACAGCAACTGCTTCCTGTAAGAAATGAAAAATATAATTTGTACAAAATGTGACAAATACAGTGACAAATATGCAATTGAATCAAGCAATAGTACATAATATTTTATTAGGCATTATAGCATGTACATCACTGTATATTCTTTTTTTTTTTTTTCAATAACATAACACATAAAATGATCTGTTTCAAAATCATACCAAATATAGAAAAGTCACTTGGGCCATCACAGGTTTGTGGGCTTCGACTGTAATGTGCGATTACAGAAAGTATCCATACCCACCCAAAATTCCAAGTGGAAGGGGGTCTAAAAAGCCAAAACCTTTTTTAAAGGAAAGTATGAAGCTAAACTGGAATTTCCAGATGGGTGGAGCCAATGGGATGCATGGCAAGAGTATGGATATTCTCTGAAACAGAATTATTGACATTAAATTTGTGCTTAAAAATTGGCCATACGTAAACATGTACATTTGCCTTCCTCAGTTTGCCTAAGTTATAAATAAATTGATAATGACACTAACCTTAAATCTCTGTTTAATTACACTTTCTGGAATTTGTTCATTGAGCTCTCTAACCACAGAAAGAACTTCTTTCTCGTTAAGCCTTCCTTTTCCTCCATTGTCTGCCAAGATAAACTGCTCCTTCAACCATGTGGTCAAATGTTAAGGAACTTTAAACTCTAGATCCTAAAGGCCCGTTTACACAGGCGAGTTTTGATGCAATTTATCGTGCGATTTTAGCGGCGATTTATTGCGCAAGTGTAAACTACCTGCGATTTCACTGCGATTTTTATGGCGAGTTGTAGGAGATGTATCGCTTTTTAGTCACAAAATCGCCGATATGTTCAAAACAGCGGCGACAAATCGCCGTCAAATCGCCATGAACTCGCAGTTGGTTTACACGGGTGATAAATCGCCACTAAATCACCGCGATAAATCTCATCAAAAATCGCATGTGTAAACAGGCCTCAAGATCACACTCAAATTTCTCCTGTCTGTTTTTCACACAATTTCTACACTTCACCTTGTGAAGGAGGGGGGGGGGGGGGGGGTGGGGGAGTGTGGGGGCTGAACTTCCCATTTCCTGTACCTTGTACTCCCAGTTCCCGCCCCTTCTGTTGTGGTTCCTGCCTCTTTGTGCTTTTTCTATTGCAAAATACAGAAATCGGGAGTTTGAAATATCGGGGGGAAAATTACAGTGAAACGAATCCAAGGGAAATGACTTTTGGTTCAAGTTATGGGGTTTTTGAGACAAATATCCTGGTTTGAGAAATCGGGTTTCCACTGTATGCTACATGTAATAGCAGTTATTACAGTTGAGCCCGCAGTCAAACATTATTTTGTTTTTAAAAAGTATGCAAACGAGTTAGGCTCAATTTGCACCGCTCTCTCGAGTCCGGTCTTCATTCTGGCTCATTTTCCCGAACAGGGGCTGGTAATCGAGCCTACAAATGAGGCTAATGGGGCAATACAATGCCAGATTGACCCTTTCGCTTCGTTTGCATGTCAAACCGCTGACATAACTGCTATTGCAAATTCCCAGTTCCAGCTGCCACCTTGGTAATCCTGCTTCCCGCCTTGTCTTCTCCCGCCTCCTGTAGGCTTCCCACCCCCTTTACCCTTTACCAAGTGACCAAGATGCATTTAAAAAGGATATCTGTCACGCATCTGTTGTCTGTTTCCCACAGGACTGCTGGCTGCTTATTGAACGACAGAAAAAAATATTAATTTTATCAACTGCATTTAAATTAAATTTCAATAATAATAATAATAATTTATTATTATTATTATAAACAACTGGGAAAAACGAAATCATGGACCATGCATAATGTAAATACAATGTAAAGTTGTACTCTATTGTACTTGTATGTTATACATGTAAGTACATTTTTTCAGAGAGCATCAATGAATATTATTTACAGCCGGGCACAAAAATAAAGGAAAGAGTCAAATACATGAACATCGCTATGGAAAAACTATAATGAAACCTGTGCTTATGTAACTTTTCTGTCGTAACGATTAAATCAAAGCTTTTTTCCTATCCAAGGAGTAAATTTTTAACTTGACAGGAAGAAAGTGAAAGAAGGGGAGGGGGAGTGGGATCGAGGGGGCGATTATTCGAGGAAGGTGATTATTTCAAATATTTTCACCAAAGGGGGACGATTAATCGAGGGATGGCTATTATTTGAGGAAATATGGTATTAACCATTTACAGTGTATTAAGCAAAATTCCCAGACTTTCACTGGCTTCTCGAAACTTATTTAACAATAAAATAATAAAATTTTAATTATTATTTAGAACGGGTGTGAAGAAAACTGAGACCTTAAAAACTCAAACACAGACCTCAGACCCAGAAAACTCAGGTTTTCAGGTCTGAGTTTTCGAGTCACCCAGAGGATCTGAGGTTTTCGGGTCTGAGGTCTGTGTTTTCGAGGTCTGAGTTTTCATCACACCCTATTTACACCTTCCAGATGTAGCCCACACGTTGCTAACAGTATAGAGACCTTGAGTAGTGTTTACCTTTATCTGAGTCCAAAAGACACCTCAGACCTGTAACCCAAATGTTTGCCTCATCTGGGGAGTATGCCACAAGATTTAGTGTTTCAAAACTGTCACTGTAAATAATAGAAAATGCACAATCTTCTTGAAAATCATCTCTGTCCATGTCACGGAAGACATCAGTGTTTTTCCCACAGCGTATCTCTTTCACAGTGTCGATGGAAACTGAAAAAAAATCAATCAATCAAATCAGAGATCTCATGCATAGGCTATACATTTCTACCATCAACTTGATCAAACATTTTCGTGAGCTCAATATTCATGTTACCGCTGCAGCAGCTTCAATTATGTGACATTCTGACACAACATGGTTAAATTTTCTATAAACCAACAGATGTTTACACATCGACTCAAGGACGACATTGTGCATGAACAATGTACAATCTGCTCGTGCATTATGCTTGGGGATTGGGGATTCGCTTCAACTCCCAAACTTTCACAAGTGTTTTCAACGTTTTCTATTTCTTTTATGAAATATAAAACAATACCAGTTGACAGAATGAGTGTACATTTCAGTAAAGCAAGCAGTAATAAAAGAAAATTTTAAGCTCAACAACCCTTGGATTGCTTAAAATTTCGGATGGTCAGGACAATAATAGTGAATGATCGAATGAAAACCACTCTCAGGTGATTGAGCCATCCCAGAATGCACCAGTTATCCCAGAATTCCTTACTCTTTCTGTTTTTTTTTGCCATTTCATTTTAAGACTCCCACCAAAATAATGTTATCGGACCCAGGCCCAAACTGAGCAGTCTCACTTTTTGAGAAGATCGAAGCAATGATGGAACGGAAACCGAAAATCTCCCAGATCTGCCAGATTGCTTCAAAAATGTTTTGAGACGATCAGGGCGATCAAGACGATTATAATGGAAACCAGCCTAATACAGTGTTCCCATTAACGCACAACTGTGCGTATCTGACGCACAAAAAATAAAAAGGACGCACAGTTTTTAGCCACAGTACGTCCCAGGGACGCACATAAATCAGCGCTCAAAATTTCGAGTGTTTTCATAGTTTGGTCTACTCTTGAGATAAATAAGATTTTTCAAGATACAAAACACACATAAGAAACAATGTTAAAGTTTCACTAGTTTCCTTTACCTTTTCATTACCTCTCCAAGCTGGAAACTATGAAAATTTGGCTGCAAACTCGAAAACGAAGCAAGAAATTATCACAATGATAATCACGCGAACGAGCGAACAACTGTCGGCTCATTGATGGTCAGCGGTCATACTTCATGTAATATTACATGATGTGTATATCACTTAAAATGCCTTTCTCCTTAGGGGACCCTTAAAAAATAGAAAGGACCCCCAATTACTGGAACTGGGGGTCCTTGGGACTCCTGTTTTCCAAAACTAGTGGGAACACTGTAATAATAAAAAAATTGGAATAAACAGAATCACCTGCCGCAAATGAGTGATCTTTGATCCTGTTTTAGTTCTAAACAAAGGTAATGAAAATATTGCTTATGATGGTTATATGAGAATTTGAAGATTTGAAGGACATTTTACACTTGATGGGTACATGTACTGTTTCTTGGCATGATTAAAATTTGCAAATTGGTACTTACAATAATAGTATATTACAGACTCTCACTAAAATTGAATAATGACTCTGGTATTTTTTGCGGGCAAAATAATGAGTAGTACACGAAGACAAAACAATTCAACAGAATCAGACAGTTTTGATTGTTCACGCTGGCTGTTTCCAGTCGATTTAATGACAAAGGATCGAAAAACTAGCAATATTCTGTCACTGTATATATGTAAATTTTACAGAGACGCAATATTACAAAAGTTGAAAGCTTTTTGTATGCAATGAATTATGTATGAGGAAACCAAACAAAGTGGGTATAATTTTGCATAATCGCCAGGTGGTATGTATTGACGAATACAAAACTTCAACAATAATAATGGTGATCGCTATCCAATATGCTGCAGATTTGAAAAAACAGACCTAGACATTGTTTTCCATACAATAATAAACATACAAAAGTAAAATATTATGTATGAAAAATACCTTAATTAGCAACCAAGGAAAATTTAAAAGTCTTGAAACATGAAGTTTGCAGTAACATTTTGTAAAAAAAACTGATTTATCTAACATGAAATATTAGTCCTGAATATCATTGCATATTGTACTTGCCCAGTTCAATCAATGATTCTTTCCTTTTCTCCACATTGCATAACTAGCTTATTTGGGGAGGGGGGGGGGGGAGGGGTCACCAAATTCCACCTGTTCCAGGGCTCTCTTAAGCCAGGCAGACACTGCGTTAATTATAAGAATTGATCTCTGTTGCATATTACCCAGTAATATTTTATTAGCTAAAAATAATTACAGAGACCTTAAATCCTATGTCAAAATTATTTGAGATATATTTTATGGTAATAAATAATTATTATTATATATAATAAGTAAATGCAGTAATTTCAAAAATAAATTGAAGCTCATATATATATTTTAGTCTTGCCTGTTTGTTAACAACTATCCGACTTTTGTTTTTACCAATAAGAAGGAACCTCATCTGCACATACACTGTAACCACTCGATTTCCTACCATGCATGGGCAAGCTACATGTACGTCAGTATATTTTCTTGCACTGTGTTGTTAATTGTATGAGTAAGCTTTTGAATTTCTTTACATATGTAGAGTTAACTTGGCAATTTCCACGGCAATTTCTCAGGACAATAATAATAATTATTTATTGGTTATTTCTTAGTAAAATATATATTTTTCAATAGATGATTATTGTTTCTGCTGATTTAGCGAGTTTGAAGCAGTATTTGAAAGGAAAATTTTGTACATCTGACGCATATGTTGTGGTTTCAATTTATTTTTGGTTTTGATTTTTACTTTCCTTTGTCTAAAATTATGGTAATGAATACTAGACAAAGGAAAATCAAAATCAAACTGGTTTGAAAAATTTTAAACCAAAAAAATTTTGAACCACAACACATACAAGTAGCCGTATGCGTAATCAAGCGCAGTCGCAATTAAGTTTTAACCTGGTTAAAAATCAGTATTTTTTATTTTATTCATCCCTGGCAGTGGACGCAGCATGATCAAAGAATTGAGTGGTGGCGTGCAGAGGTTCCTTCTAGTTGCACGCAGAAAGAGAAGGGGATCTCTCTGTTGTTGCCGAAGACAAAATATACTTAACATGTATAGTAGTTTAACTGTTTTGTAACTACCCTCAAATGGGAAGCAGTATCAGTAAACATCCTGTTTAAAATGTATTGAAAGTTACTTTTGTCAGTTCGCTGGTACCCAGTTGCACTCCTGGGTGGCCTGGGGAGGGGCAATGTAAAGTGTCTTGCTGCCACTCGAACCCGGACTGCTCAATTTGATCGGAGTCCAGTGCGCTATTCCCAGTGTTGTATTATATCACTGCTCTCTAGAAGCAAATGCCTCTCTGTGCCAGACAGTTGAGAATGTCTGCTTTAGAGGGCTACGGAGTGGCCCAATTGCCAACTCGAGAAACCAGCACAGAGATCGGTTAACATGATACGTATACTGTGTTGTGTTCTTGGGCAAGATACTTTACTCTCACACTCTCCACCCAGGAGTATAAATGGGTACTGGCGGCAAAATGCTGGGGGGTAACCTGCGATGGACTTAAGCTTCCCTGCAGGGAATAGCAATACTCCTAGTCGGCTTTATGCTACAGAAACCGGGATAAGCTCCGGCAGTTGTGGGCCACTGGGCTCGTGAAGACTTTGCATGTACCATTTTTTATGTTGACTCGAATAATAAATTTATTACAGTATATAATTCAACAACAAGCAAAGCTCTTACAAAAATCATGTGACCGATCACATGCACCACGGGTCATGTGACTGACCGGAAGTGGTCATTACAAAATATATAACATATATCCTAAATAATTGATTTTCCGACGAAGCTAAATTTACTGTAAGCCTGTCAGTGAGTAAATCTCAGAGAAAAGGCCAAGAGACTATATATGCAAATGCCACACAAAATGTTAATTAAATATTAAAATTTATTCTTACTGATCACAATAAATTCACTAAATGTTGGGGATTTTTGTAATCAGTTGATCATCACCTTTCCTCTCCTCGCCTCTTAACAGTTAAATTTCTTTACAGTAATTTGGCCACTTTCTTTCAGTAACGAGCCCGCACTGCAGTGCATATGGAAAACATTTCTAACAAGCTGTTAAACCCTTTTTTAATAAAAGCAGCTTGGGATCGATTTCTTGTTTGTTCTGGTTAATTTTCTGAAATTGAAGTTCAAAAGTCACCCCCACAACCGAATACTGCGATAATTGATATTTTGTAAAATTTAATTGTACATGGTGTTAAACAACACGACCCCCGAAAGGGAGCAATAATGAAAACTCACAAGGCTTCATATTATCATGCAGAATTAATAACTTCCTCATAATTATCATGTGGCAAAAAGGGCGCAAAACTGTCTTGTTATTAAATATAAACAAGCATACAAAATCGAAATCAGAGGATCGTGAGGGTTCTTTCAGCTTTGAACAAAGTACATAATCCACATATGATTACAACCAGGAGATGTTCACATTTATAAAACACCGAACATATGCACAAGTGGCATATTTGCATAATAACACACAAAAGCCTCGGATCTGTCTTCATATATGAAGTACAGATGGTTTAAATATTAACTCTCTTCCCAAAAATTATTTTTAAACTTCGAAGTTCGAACTTGTTTCTTATTTTAGATCGCTTTCGATCCGGAAGGGGCAATCTTCGAACTTTGAGAGCCAAGCTCTCGATTTAACGATAATATTTATCAATGTGGCGGAAATTTACCCTGTTTAAGGTTAGCGCCAGCGGCAAAGGTTTCAAGTATACAAAAACTAATTATAAAGAAATATTAATCGAAATGGCATATTCTTATTTATGTTTACCCTACTCATACTTCTGTATATCGAAGAGGCTTCAAAATTTTACGATCTTCGAGCGTAACTCGCGATCGCTTCCTTATCAAATTTCGAATTTGTATTCATAATAAGTTTTAGTCACGGCTCAACAGACATAAGCTGTCAGTCGGTGTACACACCAAGGTGAATGGCCAAGCAAGAATTAGCTACCTCGAGATTCAACAAATCTAGCAACAGAAGCATTTACTAACTCGAAACTCATTTCCTAATGCAAAGTGACGTATTAGAAGTAAAATAAGTTTCATTTTCGACGAATTTGATTAGATCTGTCGGATACGAAACACAGATCACTTGTCTAGCTACAAAATCGACTCGATATTTCACCAGGAAACTTAAAATCTTCAAGCAAAAAGTAACAACTATTGATATTTCTTGCTGTATAATGGATGTGACGAGTAATGTTTTGTAAATACCACAAAATTTCAGCATCGCCTACTGCTCGGAGTTAATAAGTTGCGCTCAAGACTTCCCGTAAACTTGAAGCAGTTTATACAAAACATAAGATATTTACATGCCAGCTCGCGGACCAAAATGGAATACACAAAAATTACAAAATTTGTCAGACTGCAGTACATTTACATTAATATAAGCTTATATTTAGGGCCACACAAGAATACTTACTTCTCGCTTTGTCGGGTTTCTTGGAGGAGGGCCGCCAACGCAAACCCGTCAAGTCTTCGTCCAAAAAGAAGAACCTCTGGTACTGCCGTGAATTGGAACGGATTTTCATTAGCTCCGAGCCATTCTGAAGGAAGGTCAAACAGTCCGCCGCTACAGAATAAGGGACGACAAATTAATCATTTACGTCTCTCATGTAACTAACATGACAAATGTCTGCAAAAAATACTTTGCATCTCACCATTTATGATCCGTTTATCCTCCGGCCGAGCAATAAACGAGACAGACTTCTGCAGTGATCGTTTCGAAGGCCTCCCATCTTTTTTCAGAACGCTTGATTTTCGCGGTATGTTGACTGGTCTCTCTTCGCCCACGGTCTCTCTCTCCTCTGCAATCTGTCCGTCCCCATTGGTAACTGAAGATTGTACTCCACTTGAAACGACTGAAGATGGATCTGCCATATCAATATAAACCACGGAAGAAAATCATGCTTCTTTTGTTGCTCCGCGAATCTCTATATTTGATCGAAGTACTGTACACCGGGGGTGACCGAGGTCAGTCCGTCAAGGACTGGGAACGAATACAAAATGCGCCAGAAAATACCTTCAAATATCAACCGGAACTGAAGTCTTTTAAAAAAACTTATATTTGCTTCAATCTTTTGTAGCACGTTGATCGAAAGTCGGCGAAGTCCAATAAAAACCAGAATAAACAAATACGGCAAATGAATATGAATTAAATTAAGTTTTATTTACATTAACGAAAGCTATTCTTTTTTCCATTGTGGAAATATATCTCACAATGACTGATGGAACATGTCATTTACTCTAAAAAAAAACTACAATTTTATTATCCATATTCATTGAAATTAAATATCATAAAATTAATCAAATATATCACACTCCAGTCATGTGCAGAAATATTTATCAAATATGTGATTTCCATTCCGAGAAAATTAATAAGAAAAGATTGCTGTGGTTGGATTTTAGACATAATTCAAGCTATGGTAATTCGTTCTTATCCAATATCAGAGCTGATAAAACTTGAAAAAGAACCGTCGAGACTGAAATACGTACACAATATCTGCCGCAGCTAGTTTATAATTGATGACTTTACTATCCAGAGCAGCCGTGAATACAGAATTTGTAGATGTACGACTGATTCAAAGTGAAAATTTCCGTAACTTCTCACTTACTGTATCTTGAAGCTGTTGTTATTGTTTTGTTGTTGTTCTGTTTTATTTATAGTCTAATCGAACACAAGATGTCTAAATATTATGAATTCCAATCCTAGACGCAAAATCACCGCCCGGAATAATTCAATGACATTACTGATATGCTGTAAATTCCGTTTATAAGCCCTGGGCTTATATCATGTGATATTTATCTAAAAGGCTTTTTTCAGTTTTCGGTAGGGCTTATTAGCGGGGGTGGGTGGGGGCTTATTAGCAGGGTGGGTGGGTGGTGGGGGCTTATTAGCAGGGCGGGGGCCGGGAGGACTCTGATTATTGAGCGAATTTTGCGTTTCAGAAATGCTTGGGCATATATTTGGAAGGGAGTCAGTTGCGTCTGAAACATTTTACGTGTATCGGAAGAATACTGCACGGTAAAACTCTCTATGAAAACATAACGTTATAAAACATAAAACAAGTTATACAGTCGTCAGATGAACATCCTAAGTCTCTGAGCACACACATACCGGTAACGACAAATCATGATACAAACTGGCAAGCTGTACAATACGGTGAGTAATCGGAAGAAGTTACATTTTTATTTAGGAGCAGGAGCATATACAACAGCGTAGTTACACCTTCGGCTATTTTTAGAATCGTTCTCCAGCGAAAAGATTTCCGTGTACGTCCGCGGACAATAGTGATAATTCGTAGTAACGACATTCCGCCGTTCTAGTTTTATTCCACGTTCCTCTCGTCCATTCCTGGTTTTATTTTAATCTGACCTCGTCCTCGTGCTCGCAACGGGTGATTTTCGCGGCAAAAGTAATTCTAACAAGGAGCTATTTCAAAAAGAAATAGTGTTTCGTTTCCGGAATGATTAGAACGTCGGGAAAGTTAGGAGAGACCTGGTTTTGAGAAATTGCCGAGAAGATCCTGGGGCGAGGGTGCGTAAATCGTGCTCAGGGCTCACGGCACTTCCTTTGCCGAAAATTGCATTAGTTCATAGCTAGTATGCGTTGGCTGGGTTGAAGACGACCGATTCCAACCGAGAGGCCCGAAAAATATCCGAATAAAGCTCGGTGCGGCCCGAGCAATTAACCCGTAAACAGCTTCCCCTCAACTTCTGTTCCTCGTTCCTCGTTCCCTGTTTTAGACATAGCCAAGGTAATGAAGGTAAAGTCAATAACAAAGTTGAAAATACAGCTAGAATATTTACATAACAATTAAACACGGAAACAGATATCTTTGCATTTTTCACCAATACATCGCTTCAATCGAACTTAGAAGCATTTCAGTCGTTAAATATTTCTATTTGTAATACATTTGAATTTCTTTTTGTCTCCGTGACGATCATTTTATCGATATTTGAACAACATGTGTTCGCCAGTTTGTTTGTCTAGGATAGAACATGTTTACATTGGCAGCTACGAGGGTTATTCTGATTGGATAGTAGCCTCACTGTGTAAATAGTTCACATCGAATCGAAAACAATGCCGTTTCGTTTCTGAGGAAACGAAACAAAAATAGCTCAAGGTGTAACTACGCTATGTCATAGGCCCAATAAGGGAGAATTGGAGGCTCCAGGGTTATACCGGCCCATGGGCTTATATTCTGGGGGCATTATTATCGGAAGGATTTTATTTCCGGGGGGGGGTTATTATCGGAATTTTACGGTAGCTAAGCTCATATTATTAAATGATATTAATTTTCATCGAAGTTTCATTTGCCAGCGACTTCTCGTACAGTTTTGCCGTACACATAACTTTTCAGATATTGTACGAGTTTCATCCTTACTCTTGAAATTAAAAATCAGAAAGACCTGAAAGACGCCCAACTCGGCAAATAAACAGTAAAACCGCATGATGACTCCACAGAAAATAAGTACGAAATGTCTGGAACGAACTCGCCCGAGCCCCGAGAACGAGATCCATCGATCCATGCTGTATACAGCTGTTTCGAGAAAGGTTGTCGGAAAAAGCGCACGCGACAATCCCGAAAGGTATCGTGGGTAGTTTTAAGTTCACGGTCCCTTGACTTCAGCATTTCAG
The DNA here is from genome assembly GCA_029204205.1 of Desmophyllum pertusum. Taxonomy (NCBI): domain Eukaryota; kingdom Metazoa; phylum Cnidaria; class Anthozoa; order Scleractinia; family Caryophylliidae; genus Desmophyllum; species Desmophyllum pertusum. The sequence goes on from MU825402.1 coordinate 1,872,288, forward strand.
GGAAATCTGAGAAAATGGCACGAGACGCCATGGAAGTATGTTTGCGAGTGCTAAAAGAAAGCAACAAAAGTAGGTTCGACAGCTACAGTGTCAGGAACGTACCTTGATGATCATATCCCACAATACCTTTTGGGATTGTCGCGTGCGCTTTTTCCCGACAACGTTTCTCGAAACAGCTGTATATATCGCGCGTCCTGATCGATGTCTGTTCTCAGGTGGGAGCTGTGTTACTGGAGAAAAGTGGCGGAAAAGTTAAATCACCCATATTCACCATTGCAAATCGCTGTCCTTCGTTATCTCTTGAGTGTTTGATGATTGCCCATCTCGTCCCAGAGCCCGCGTTTCTCTTGGTCAGCGCCAAGATCAGTAGATACTTTATGTATAAGGACATCTATTGTACCGTAAACTTCTGTACCGGAGAATTCAGAAAGTAACGGCCTCCGTTACTTTCGGGTTTTACAGCGCTACTTTCAGGTAGCCGTTACTTTTGGGTAGCCGTTGCCTCGTAAAGTCCTCGTTCCCAGGGTCTTCTCGCTTTTTGAAGATGGCGGCTGACGGAGGACCCTGGTAAAGGCCATTTTGAATACCGAGAATGCTCGAAATTCTGCTTGGACACCAAAATTCTGTTCAAAAACTGATGTAAAAACTATAAGTTTCTCTGCCGGGAATCACTGACTAAATCAAACCCTAATTAAGATTAAATGCAATACTTGTCTAACTATGAAAACTGGAAATATTTCGCTGACCAGTTAATATACAAATTGCATCTTCAAGGTTCTCAATAAATTCTGTACAGAGAAGTCGTATTGGGTAAGAATTCCATGAAAAAAGAACTTCATGCTTTCAGCAACCTCGTTCCCAGGGTCTCTCTTCTTCCCGCCAAAAGCGATTGAAAAGAGACCGTCTCTTTTCAATCATATCGCTTTTGGCGGGAAGAAGAGAGACCCTGGGAACGAGGTTGGCTTTTCAGTTTTTTCACCGTATGTATGTAATAATGTAATAGCGACAGGGCTGAATAACGTCTGCGCATGCCCCAAGCGCTTGTCAGGAAAACCATAGCAACAACGCCTGTTTACTGAGTGAAAACAGTTTTGAACACCAGGGTTTTTTTTCTGAACACTCGCTAAAAAATAGCCACGAAGCGCCCCACGATGTCAGAGTCCGCGAAAATGCAGAAACGAAGCAGTAATGATATACTCATGTTTTCTCGTATTCCACGGCATTTAATGGCGAAAAATCTTCGATGTAAACTTTGAAGTGTTCAAATTATTATTTGCGAAAGTAGGAAAAGGAAATATTCCCGCTTTGGAGCGGAAATAAAAGACATTTATCTCTCCTTGCCGTCGTGTTTCAAAACCACACAACAACACGTTCGCGCCAAAAATTTGCTGTTGCTATGAAATCCCGCACATGCGCAGACGTTATTCAGCCCTGTCTGTAATAGCCTGAAATTCAGCCGTCCGTTCTGTCGCTTTCTCTCGAAAGAAAGTGACAGAGGGAACAGCTGAAATTATATTCAAGCTTGCGTCAAACTCTATTTTTCCAGCAATTAGTAAGACATTCTAGTTTCGTTTTTTTCACTTCATATATTGCGGCTAATTTAGACGTTTTCGCTGTACTACAAAATGTTATTTTAATTTCATATGTCACTTTTCGCCTAGGAATTTACAATTTTGTTTATACAATTGTTGGCAAGTATAGTGTACTAGTGTGCTGTGTGGCTGTGTGCTGTGTGGCTCATCTTCGCCGCTAAAAACAGGTGTTTTTAAATTGTAAGCCTGAACTTCAGTTAGACATTTTTAATATTATCCTTTACCACGGTATTCGTTCATGTCGTCTCAATATACACTGAATGACTGATATGGCCGCAATGTCGTTAATTAATTTACCCAAAAACGCAGTCGGAATCCTCAAATAAGCTGATTGCTTCCTGACACTTGACAAGAGGGAAATGTTGTTTGGGAAACAATTATTGTCGCCAAGTGTCATCTCGAATAATCGCCTGGAAAGATCAATATTGAATGGAAAAAACTTTTTAAAAATTACTGAAGCCAGAGGCAGGAGAATTAAATTTTCGATACCATTTTTCCTTGGTTTTTGTTGGACACCTGGAGAGCTAACTGCGGCCTCTTCAATGCTAATATATTCTACCGTGTTCAAGCACACAGACAGATTTGGCCCTCCACGCGTTTTCTCGATAAAGTGTTGGTTATTTTAGCGTTATCACCGCTTATGCACGACCTTCGACGAAATCTTCAGAATATTTCGACTCGTTGAATCTTCTCTGCCTTGTCCTATATATATCCATGCTGTGTCGTTTCTCCCCGCAGCGATTGGTAATGGTGTCATAACATTAATAGCTTTCAAGACTCCCTCGCTTCAAAAGCCCTCGTTTGTGCTTTGAGTTGTGCTGCGCTCGCAGACTTGTTCACTGGGCTTCTTGCTCAACCCGTAGCAATGGCTTAGTTCTCTGCTAAACTTTGAAGACAATATCAGTCTTCACTGCTTGTTGGCTAGATGTTATACTGAAAAGAGTGTTTGGGGTGGATATTCGGAGGCTTATCTGTAAGCATTCTAGCTTTTTGGGGCGTCGAACGGTACCTTGCGCTATATTTGGGCCCCGCTATCTGACTGTTAGTTTAACTTTGCCTAGTTCCAAGGCGTCTATATTTCGCCGCGGTCAATCCGTTTCGGTCACGTGGTCCCAGCCGTTCGTCTCTCGTCTCGGATCAATCTCGTTCCCAGAGGCCGCGATCCTTTTGGTCAGCACCAGTTGGGCGTTCGGTGATAGGTACTTGATGTATGGGGACATATATTGTACCCTAATAGTATAATAATAGTTTAATACCCTACATATACCCTATATATACCCACATAAGCGTGATAAGCTTCTCGCTGGCTCTGGGGACGAGATTGTTCTGATACGTCGACAGGGCTGAATAACGTCTGCGCATGTGCGGGATTTCGTGACAGCAATAGCACATTTTTGGCGCGAACGTGTTTGTTGTGTGATTTTTGAAACACGACGGCAAGGAGAGATAAATGTCTTGTATTTCCGCTCCAAAACGGGAATATTTCCTTTTCCTACTTTCGCAAATAATAATTTGAACACACACGAGTTTACATCGAAGATTTTTCGCCATGAAATGCCGTGGAATACGAGAAACTTGAGTATATCATTACTGCTTCATTTCTGCATTGTCGCGGACTCTGACATCGTGGGGCACTTCGTGGCTATTTTTCAGCGAGTGTTCAGAAAAAAAAACCTGGTGTTCAAAAGATATGTTTTCACTCAGTAACAGGCGGATCCACTGCAAGATTTTAAAGCTTAACTTTACAGGTAAACTCTTATCCTAGACAAAAACCTTTGCAGTGTTATTAATATTAATGATATTACAGATAACATTAACTCCCAGATACGCCTTTTCGCAGATGATAGTGTCATATATAGAGAGATCAACGATCAGCAAGACCACTTGGCACTCCAACAAGACTTAGACAACCTGAGTGATTGGGCAGACCTTTGGCAACTGAATTTTAATATCACTAAATGTTACCACTTAGGAATCACCAACAAGACTGTACCACTTTCTTATAATTATTTAATGAATGACCATGCCATCTCTGGAACAATCTCAACGAAATATCTAGGTATTACTATAAACCAGAAACTTAATTGGAATCAGCATTGTGACTACATCTGCAGCAAGGCCAATGGAACACTTGGCCTTTTAAGAAGAGTCCTGGGTGACTGCAACAGGGATGTGAAATCCAAAGCTTATATTACCCTTGTACGTCCCAAGTTAGAATATGCTAGTTCTGTGTGGAATCCACATACTAAACGAAATATTAATCAAATTGAAATGGTCCAACACAGAGCAGCTAGATTTGTCTTACACGATTATTCTAGATTTAGTCATGTCTCCCCCATGATTAAACAACTTGGTTGGGACACTCTCGAACAACGTAGATTATTGTCTCAGTTAACCATGTTCTACAAGATTCAACAGGGCTTAATAGGTATCTCACTCCCTCCTGAGGTGTGTCCTCTAGATAGGGTCTCTCGCCTCCCAAATGTCTCCCCCTATCGCCATATCCAATCCAATTGTAATATATATAAATTTTCATTCTATCCAAGGTCGATTGTGATATGGAACCAACTACCTATACGTAATCTACCTTTGCAAAGTAACTTAATTTTTAAATCAACAATTATGCCAACCATTAGATCTATGGTATAATTCCACCAATTTGTCTGTTTATTTATTAATATATTTATTTATTTGTCATTTAAGGATTCTTAATATAGTTAGGCTAGACTAGTTTATTTTTTATTTTTATATAAATTAGATTTTATTGATGTAAATTTAGGCCTCCTAGTATAGTTTTTACTGATTTAGGAGTAATCTATTAAAGCATTAAAGTGTTTCGTATTTTTGAAAATTCCGCCATTTTACCTATGTTGTTGCTATGGTTTCCTGGCAAGCGTTTGGGGCATGCGCAGACGTTATTCAGCCCTGTCGGATACGTCTCGAAACGAATTGACCGTGAAGGCCTGGAAAAAAGCCGTACAGGAACTAGGCAAAGTTTAACTAACTGTTTTCGTCTTCTAACTCAGATCAGCAACAAGACATACGTTGCTATCCATCTCCCGTTCATGTTTCTAAGTCTAGTGATCCTCACAGCGACTTACAGTAGAATTCACCAATTTATAAAGAGACACAGAACAAGTACATGATTGTGAACTGAATTATCACTCAGTTGTGCAAGACATGCAGACGATATAATTCACCTGACTGCTCGCTGAGTCAGCATTTTTATAGGTTTAGGCAGAGCTCCTGGTTAGGCTAATTTTCATTTCTACACAAAACGCCTAATTCGTGTTGGGTGTCCTGTGCTTTATCGGTTGAGTCCGACTCTTGCGCTAAAATACGGACTGTTTTGCAGTCTAATCTTACTGCAGAACGGCTGTGCATTTCATTTACACATGTCTCAAGTTCAACAAAATAGCGAAATTTTCTAAATCAAAATTGTTTACTCTCGGACTAACAGAGTATAATTAAACTGTGGTGGCAGCAGAAATGACCTGTTTGCCTTCCTGCCAGATCATTCTGAGCTGCCGCCAAGCGACGCCCACTCACATAACTTGATTTACGAGTGGGAAGCAGGTGGGAAGGAATGGCAGTGGACTGGCGAAACACCGCTGTACTGCCACCCTCGGGCGCACCATGCCCAATGAGTTTTTCTTCCTGACAGAAGTGCACATGGGAGGGTGTGGCTGTTACACATCCAGTGACCGCTGGAGAAATGCACTGGGAACCGCCATTGGTTTTCGTTAGCCTCATAAGTGTGGAGAAATACGCTACTGAGGGGGATAGTGAGGGGAAAAACCCGTCAGAGATTTGTAATACATGATTGAATAATGAAATAAAGAATTGTTAAAACGAAAAACTGTGCCACGTTTTAGACATGAACGGCAAAAAAGCATAATTATAAATACCACATGTAAACATTATGCACGTGACAGAGGTTGAGAAGAATTTCGTGTAAACGAGGCTTGGGGGTGAATTTTCAGCAACTAACGTAATTACACATAAGCTCTCTAGAGAGGAGGGGGGGTGGGGAGAGAGAGAGAGAGGGTAAGCGACCTGACCATCTCTTAAAACCATCACAAAGTCTACAGGTTCCTAGCTTGGTTAACGGTTGGTCACCAGGGCCGGTTGTTCGAAGGGTGGATAACGCTATCCACCGGATAAATCACTATCCAGTGGATAGCGTAGTTTGTTTTGTTAACACTTATCCACTGGATAGTGATTTATCCGGTGGATAGCGTTAACTACCCTTCGAACAACCGGGCCCAGGCGACCAACCACTAACCGTGGAGCCTGTAAGTCTGCTATTATTGTACAACCCCCAAAATCACAATAACATCAAGCACTAAGGATTAAAAATATTTATTACTCTTGAAAATAAACCTAACTATACCTATTTCATTACAAAGCCGACTCCACAGTGACTTGCAATCAAGTAGAGTATGTGCGACAATTATTTCACACAACAGTTGCGAAGGAGACTACTAATTTATAGGTGAAATGAACTTCCAAGTAATGATAACCTACTTTGATTAATTTTGATTCTATTTCATGTACCAGGACCTGGTTATTCGAAAGCCGTTTAACACTAATCCTGGATTAAAAGTTAGACTTCTTACTTTAGCTATTTTTTATACAATACAACCTAGAAAAAATTAGTCACAATGGAAAAACCCAGATCATTATTGTAGTTTATATTAGTTCTGGGTTAGTCTTGTTCAATTCACTTTAGAACAACCAAGCCCAGAACAACACAAGAGATTTTCACCACAGAGATTTTTACCCACAGGAACCGAATCATCAGTTGCTTGGGGAAAATTACTGGTATTTTGTTCTCTGTACCAGTCTGGTGTGAATCCCTAGCTAAGGAAATATAATTAACAATTAGATTATGAGCTCGAGATTTCTCAACCTCGTTCCCAGGGTCTCTTCCTTCCCGCCCCCAAACCCTGGGAACGAGGTGAGATTTCTATGATCATAATTGTTTTAGTAAAAATCACAATTATTGTCACAATATTGTCTAGTATTAACTCCAAATTCTCCTCCAAAACCTTGGAGAAACAAGAAGAAACCGCAATTTTGTAGACGACCTCCAGCCACTGCACACTAATGGCTGATAGTATACGAGTAGGTCAGCCAATCAGATTGTCTCATTTGCATTAGTATACCAGTAGATTTTTACTAACAGGAAATAGAGTCAACTCTCTCAGAACGGGACTTTGTATCGTCCAATTCTGTCTGTAATCATACTCGTGATTAACAAATCAGACTCCCGCTACATGGTCGTCCGATTTTGTTAATCATTTGTATGATTACAGACAGAATTGGACTCCACTCGGTCCTATCAAGTTACCATTATTAACTTGGTTCCGAGGCTCAGGGAAAACAAAATCACAGGTTGAGGTTGAGGGATGAATAATTAACTCAGTCAACACTTGCAAGGCGGACACCACTGTAAGGTAGGCACCTCGCTAAGGCGGACATGGTTGACTTGGTGGCACGCACATTTCACTTGTTTGTCTGTAACTAAACTCTTTCTAAGGTGGACAGCTGTCAGCCTTACCCCTGAGCCTCGGAGCCAAGTTAGAATTTTAATATTTTGAAACTTACTTAAGGACATTAAAAAATTACATATAAACCTGTGGTGACTGAATTAAGTATATTTACGTATCAGACTAAACATTTGCGCATTGTTAACGTTTTGAGTGTGGTGTGTACTTTACGTTACAGGTAACTCCCCACCCCTCGATGAACAAACAACCTGTTGTCATAAAGCAACACTATTTAAAATTTTGAAGAAATATATTGAGTTGTTGTTGTTGTTGTTAGGAAAGTACATGAAGAACGTTGTGGCTTCAGCTCTTTGATAACTTGACAGTTTATTTCTTTGAGGCCTCCAAGGCCAGAGCTGTAGCCATCAGACAGGCAAACACCGTTAACACCATCTTAGGTTTGACTTCTACCAGGTCATCAGGCAGGGCGTAGGTTGTGGCGCCAATCTTTCGGCAACACTGAGGGCGTATTTGGCATTATCATGTTTCTCCTAACACACAAGACACAAAAAAACAAATTAAGGAATTTGATCAACTTGCTAATAACGTAAAATCCCGATAAGACCTGGGCTTCTATTTGTCCAAAAGGCTTTTTGGGTGGGGTTGGGAGGTATTCTTCAAGAGGGGTTTTATTATCAGAAGGACTTTTGTGTGTTGGGATTTGGGGGGCAGCTTAATTTATGGAGGGCTTATTTTCGAGGGGGCTTCTTATCGGAATTTTACGGTACTGAAGGGAATAGTTAACGCGCCCGAGTGCATTGTTGAGTTATATAAACACGCAGGAATTTTTAAGAACACGAGAGAAGTGCTTAGAGAGGCACGAGGCATAGCCGAGTGTTTCTCGCACTTCTCAAGTGTTCTTAAAAATTCCCAAGTGCTTATATAACTCAACAATGCACGAAGGGCAAGTTTACTTTCCTTTCTAAAATGTTCATGTAATTGCGCGCGCTCAAACTTGTGACGTAGGCAGCGTTCATTATAACTCGATAAAGCACGCGCATGACGTAGGTCGTAGGGTGCGTGCTTTATCAAGTTTTAAAATATAGACTGAAAATTTCGCGCGCTCTGATTGGTTAAAAACCATGTTTTATCAGAGTATAAAACATAGAAAAGCGTGTTTCATCGTTTCGCGCGCGTAAATCTATATTTTAAAGCACATAAAGAAGCCAAAACCATGTATTATACTGTCATAAAACACTCCGGGAATTTGAGAACACTTGAGAAATTTAGAAAACACAAATTCCCGTCGTGTTTTATGACAGTATAATACATGGTTTTGGCTTCTTTATTTGTTAAATAATGAACTCGAATTGACCAATCTGAATCAGAGCACGCGTTATATGACTAAAATTTTATAATATTTGATAACGTACATGGATTAATCCTACTAGTAAGAGTGATTTCACGAAAACCAATGCAACAAAGAATCTATTTGCGACTTTGTTGATTATGGACAAACTGACAGAGCCTTAACCACAAGAATCAAAGAACACAAAAGAGCAGTCCGTGTTGCTGACACTCAGTGACAGTAATTCGAAGATAGCGCAACACGCGAATCAGTTTGTCCATAATATAGATTTCGATCATGCCACCATTGTCGACAGAGCGAGGGACTACCACAAGAGGCTTTTCCTTGAGGCTTGGCACTCTGGCACACTCTTTGGTTCATTGCCCAATGCGGGCAATGAACGTATTGACATACCAGCAACATACAAGTCATTCGCGTGATTCGATCTCGCGCAACGATCGATTTGTTACGTTTGCTAGCGTAGCACGCGCAAATAGTGAACCGTTAGAAAAAAGCCGTTACGGCTTGATGACATTTTAAATCGATGAAGGCCGAAGATAAACACATTTTAGATTTTGATAGTATGGAATTGTTTACATCTATTGTGTCTATTTCATGAGTTTTGTAAAATCACTCGTCCTAATTAACAAATAATCCCTGCTTCAAAAGAAAATGCTGGACTTTCTAGCGACCATCTTACTTCAGCATTGTCACCATTGGCAACCATGTCGTACTCTACTGTACCAGGCTTGATCACATCAACCAAATCCAGAATAGGACGGCTGCTACTGATACAGGGATCCTTGAAGCTTGTGATGCTGCTTGATTTCTTGCCTGTTTTCAACTGAAAATCAACAACACAGAAGTTTTGTATTAGATGTGCCTGGATAGTAGTTAGACTCTTTGACAGCCAATTGCTCCAACATAGTACTGTAACTAACTAAAACCCCTATTAAGCGGCCACCTCTATTAAGCATCCACAGCCACCTTTTGGCCGTCCCGTTGAGGGTTCTTCTATTGTTTTTACCCCAATTAAGTGGCCACCAAGAATTTAATACATGCAGTTTGGCCTTGTTTTGAAAAAGCTGATGACAGATAAGAGTCCGAAATAGAAGGTGATGACTGATAAAACATAAATTTAAACACATGTTTATCATCGTCTTGATGTGATTCCATTGTCACTATAGTCTTTTGATTTTCTACACGTTATGCTAATTTATGACCAACCCCTATTAAGCAGCCACTGGTCAATTCCCTGAGGGTGGCTAAAATTAAATATTATTGTAACTGAATTGCTAAAACACAAATTATTTTTAAAATATTGAATGTTGCAAAATTGTTCTGATTTTTTTCCATTCACTATTTTTTTTCCTTTTCTCCATCCTTGCCATTTTCTCTCTCTTTCTTTCAACCAGAAAAGATTTGACCTGGCTAAGATGCGAGAAAGATTGACCACTAAATATATATTTCTACAACCTGTGTTTCCAACTTTGCTTGAATTTGAAAACTGTATGAGGCATGTTTACAGAGATCTATCAGTTACTTGCCAAACATAATAATTTTGACATGCTTGCCAGAATTCTATGACATCACAGCGACTTCAAGTGAAAGAGTTAAACCAATATAATTTTAGTTTTACATTCCCCACAAGTCATATGTGTAAAAAGGTGAGGTTAAGTTGGCCAAAGTGGCTCACATTCCAGTTGCTTATCCCGGTTTCCACAGTACAGCATGATGTGACTAGGATCATGTATAACTCCCCTCTGGATGAGAAGACAAGTCCATTGCAGGTGACTCCCCGGCATTTTGTCAGTTGTCCTAACACTTTTCCGGTACATATTTATGCTCCTTGCAGAGAGAGAGACACTTCACGTGTCTTACCCAAGAACACCAACGACCCCTGAATCCAACACGCTAAAGCCTGGTTCACACTTGCAACGCAAGCATAAGCATATATAAGAAATGTATGTGTAAACCGGGGTGACACAAGCATAAACATAAGCATAGGCACAAGCATAAGAAAAGGAAATATGTTATTTTTCTCATGCTTATGCTAAACTTATGCTTGCGTCGTTGCGTTGCAAGTGTGAACCGGAATAATGCAAGCATAAGCACAACAAAGCGTGCGTGCAATCCGCCATAATGGATGATGCCACTGCGCTTGCGTATGTCACCTTGTGCTTGTGTTATCACACGTGTGAACACTCTTATGCTTTTGTTTGCGTTAAATGCTTGTGTCTCAAGTGTGAACCAGGCTTAACCATTAGGCCACCGCGCCTCTATGCAAAGTCCTTACTGTGATACTTAAACTTACCTTGCCATTAACCCATTCAACGATGTCCTTGTCCTCTATCTTTCTGCAATCTGGAGTCAGCTTTGAAAGCAAGGCAAGTGTGTATGCTCTCATCTGTTGCCAAACGACAGCTGTAAAAAAAACCTCTTATCAACACACCACTTCACCCTTACTCAGAGTTACTAGGACACATTAAATGGGTATAATGCAAATAATTTATGTATGGGAACCCTAATAACCATACAGTCAACTCTCTCAAAGCGGACACCTCTCAAAGACAGATATGGTTGGCTGGTCCCAGCTGAATTTCACTCGTTTGTCTGTAACTTAACTCCATTTATAAGGTGGACACCTCTCTAAGGCAGACAGCAGACACTAACTTTTCAAGAAAAATTAAAAATACCTCTCAAGGTGGACACTGGAAATTCAAATTTGTATTAATTTTGTGCACAATCAATAGATTATAGGGATAGTATCACATACAGTTGAATCCCGATTCCCCTTCTTAATAACTCGAACCTCCCGATAACTCGAACCATTTTCGATTCCCCTTGAAGGTTCAACTGAGTTATCGGGATTCAACTGTACAGTCTACTTTTACATTACAAACCATGTGACATCATATTTGTTCCAAACACCATCCTCAGAAATAAATAAATAAATAAATAAATACATGTACGACCATAAACACTTCATAAAACTTGATGCCGCCTGTGCTCTTTGGTGGACAAGATCATAAGCCTTGCGATTAAAAATGTATCCAACTCAAGTTCCTCCTTACCAAGGGTTAGCGTCTCATTGCAGTCATGGATATCCTGACCTCCAACTCCAACCAATGAAAACTTCATTTCTTTGCCAACTTCAACTGCATAGTTACAGTTTTCTAGTTTCTTCATCTTTCCTCCCATTTGTTTGAATGGAGGTCTATTGACTTTATTCCAGTTGACAATTCCTGGCTTCACCATATCATACAGCTGCAAAGGATAACTTTAAATTAAACAATGCTTGTATTTCTTTGTCTTTTAACCACAATATTTATTAATTATTACTAATGGAATCAACTTACCATATTTCCTCAAATAATAGCAGGGGCCATTATTAATTTTTTCACTCCAAAAGGGGGCGATTATTCAAGGGGAGGCGATTTATAAATCGAGGGGGTGATTATTTCAAATATTGCTCACTTGAAGTGCTAATGTGCTAATCAGAGAGCTCCAAGAAATAAAGGAAAGAGTCAAACACACGAACATCACTATAGAAAAACTATAATGAAACCTGTGCTTTTGTAACTTTTCTGTTGTAACGATTAAATCAAAGCTCGTTTCCTATCCAAGAAGTACGTTTCCTATGTAAGAAGTAAATTTCTAACTTGACAGGGAGTAGTTAGTGGTGAAAGAACGGGAAGGGAGATGGAGAGTGGGAGAGGGGCGATTATTTGAGGAAGGCGATTATTTCAAAATTAATATTTCACCAAAAGGGGGCGATTAATCGAGGGATGGCTATTATTTGAGGAAATGTGATACATGTAAGCCTGCCATGGTGAGAAACCTTGTAGAACCTTTGGGATATTTTTCAAGGATCCTTAATGGATCTTTTTAACGATCCTTAATGCATTGATTTGTAAGCAAATATGTATAAAATATGAGCGGGAGATCTTTACAATGGCTAGCCGCTTCGGTGAGCCATTGTAAATGCCCATACAGATCAGACGTGAATATTTTACATTACTTGTGAAATGAATATTTTTAGCTAAAGAAATGAATGCATGGTTTGCTTAAGAAAAATGTGCTAGGATGTCCGATAGATTTCGTGTCCCAAAAAGTGAAGCTGAAGAGAGGTTTTTAGTCTCAAGGGTTGTTCCAAAAAGTATCCAATACAACACCAAATGGCCCAGGGTGTCAAAGTTTTTGAGGAGTGGCAGCAAAAGCGTAAAAATAAAGTAGCAGAAGAGGAATTAGTTGGTCTGGACGGGTTTGATTTTGCCAACGTGGAAGATCTGACCGTCGGAATAGAACACATGTCGGTACACAGTATCAACTTTTGGCTATGCAAGTTCATTTGCGAGCCGAAGTTGCCAAGCAAAATGGCGATAGATATCCGCCTAAGACGTTGTTATAACTTGTTGGTGTGTGCTATTAATCGACATTTGAGTGAATTGCGAGGGGAGAAGCTATAGAAGTGAAATCAAATTTCTTATCCAACTACTGTCAAAAAATGAAGACTTGCAAGCCCATGCTTACGGTTTTTAGCATAACTAAATAACTAACAATTAAGATATATTTACCTGCAGTAACACGATTCCATGGCAAAGGTCCTTGTAAAGATGGTTAACATATGGGTTGACGCCAATGCTGTTCATCCAGTTACGGAAGGCTGACGAAAATAAAACAGTTTGTAGTAAATATTTAGAGAAAGGTTGCCAAAAGATGTCAAGAAATACACCATAAAAGCTATATTAAGCCCCCCTTTGGAAGACAAATTATTTTGTAACAAGCCTCCCTCTCTAATAATAAGGACTCCCCCCCTCTCTTGAAGCCTGGAATTAAATATTAAGCTCCCCCCTGCCCCGGGGCTTATTATAGCTTTTTGTAATAAAACTGTTTGTCAAGTGGCAAAAGTACAATATATGTCACAGTAACTGCATTCACTAACTCTTTTCTTCTCGGGTCTCTTCTCTGGGTTCTTCAAGTTCTTCAGTGAGATCATCAGCATCCATTGGAGGCAAGGCCGGGTGATTATTGAACAAGTTTGCCACAAACGCCATGTTCAACTTTGAGTTACCAGCTACAACATCCTAGAGAAATAACAATATTGTCGTAAGTACAGGGTGGTAAAGGGGTTATGCATGATTTGAGCAAAAAAAAGCTCATCACAAGTGAAAAGAGCTCAAATCTAGCCATGATCTGTGAATTGATGCCGCCTATTATGAAAATACGTACAGTGGAACCCCGCCATACGACCGCCCCGTTATTACGACCACTTTTTTGTGGCCCGAACAAAAGCCCACTCATTTTCTTGCCTGGAAACCCATTAATCCGACCACCCCGTTATTACGACCAACGACCAACGGCCAACGGCAAAGTTGTTAGTTATTAGCGTGTGATTTATAGCGGAATTAGAAGTATAATTGTCATGGTATTATCTAATTATTTAAAAGGGTGTAGCACCATAATTTGACACTATACCCCATTAATACGACCACCCTGTTAATATGACCAACTTTTCATGGCCCGACGATGGTCGTATTAAAAAATAGGCTTGTATCTTTATCACAACACCAAATTACTAAATGATAAATTTAGACAAACATTGCATAGACTAAACAAGTTGGAATTCACAGTCCAAACAATGTGTCATTTTTATTGACGGTAAATATCAGTCAGCGTGTAGCTAAAGCTTGACACTGTGCATTGAAAATATTTAATAAGCCCCCTCCCTCTATTAAGTCCCCTTCTAATAAGCTGATCCCTTTGTGAGACATAATTTATTATGAGGAAATACGGTATAGTAAAGCACCATACCTTGGACCGCACAAACTTCCTGCAGCCAATTCTGTCTGCCATTTGTAGCATTCTCTCGGCTCTCTTGGTGAGATCGCTTTCCTATAATTCGGAACACATCGCATTCAGTAATACACTGTGATATTAATAAACAATATAAATGTAATTGAAGGGCGTGGTGGAAAAAGAGCATTACGATATTGTCATAATGCCCTTTTTCCACCACGCCCTTCAATTATTTTGAAGCTTTCACAAAAATATAGCTTAAGATCTTCCATCGTAATTAATCAATGTTGGTTTTGAATACTGAGGGTTTTCCTTTGTGCAAGCAACAGGCGATCTAGCCTGTTCCAGGCTCTCGGATAGTGAAAAAGCAAAAAAGAGAATGGCCGCGTGAAGGGAGTCTGGGAGAGAGTTTCTCCCTTTGTGTGGCCGTTCTCTTTTTCGCTTCGTCTCCACTATCTGAGAGCCTGGAACAGGCTACAGGCGATCAGTTTTGCCACCTGTGAGCATGTCCTTCGCCTGCAACTTTAATGTTTACTGCAAAAGAATCTTTGGGTTTCCCAAGCAGTTTTTGTTGATTACTCAGTCTGTTTTCAATAGATCGTTTTCACCAAAATAACAACATTGTTTTTGCTTGTATTAAAAACATCAACAAACTCAGAGATTATAGAGACGCTGAAATGAAATATCACTTTCTATCACGTATTCTGTATTTATTATATATCAAACTGGTCCGTGATGAAAAGGACCATTCTGATTGGTTCCCTGAGCGGTCTGAATTTTGTATTGCTAACCGCTAAGATGGACCGCTCACAAATTAATTTTGCTGAATTCCTTTTATGAAACATGGAACAGAAGAAAACTGTTTTCTATGATAAAAACTTTATTGAACAAGCTTGTTCGGTCCGTATTGGGGAATATTGTTCGACTTCTTTTTTGCATGTTTATGACCGCGCCGAAAAAAAGAACTTGACCAATATTTTCCCAATACTAACCTCACACTAGTTCAATGTTATCTATCTATTTTACTTACTTGCATTGGCCTACTGTCCACATACAGTTCAGCAGGAGAAATTTGACGGAGTAGTACCGAGTAGCATTCAGAATCCTGCCAAACATGACATTTTACACAGTTAATAAAATTAAGCTTTATATTCAAATGTTGTGTGCATATAAAAGTCAAGCATGTACTATCAAAACCACTAGAGTGGTAAAACCGCCGGTAGAAATTCTAAGCGGCTCGATTCTTAACACGTGATCTGAAAAAATTTGTCACATGATCTGATAAAAATTGTCACGTGGTTCGCGTTGAAAGCATCTTGTCAGCGAAAAACATGTAATGGCTTTGTTCTTTGCTGACAAGATGCCTGCAACGTGAACCATGTGACTGTTGTTATCAGATCAGGTGAAATTTTTTTTCAGATCACGTGTTAAGAATCGATCCACTTCTAATTCAAATTTCTAACGGCTTTACCACTCTTGCTAGTGGTTTTGATACTTTACATGCATGTCATTACCTTGATGTCGCCACTGAAGTTTTCCACTCGTCGATGGTGACCTGCTTGTTCTAAATGGTAGTTGAACCATCTCAATAAAATGTCCTCTGGTGAAAGAGCCATCAGGTCATTAAGCGTCTCACCCTCCCTCAACAGACGGGCCAGCCCTGGCACACTAGTCAATGTGATTTTGGCAAACAATCCAATCTAGATCAAAAGAAAACAGGAATTATTGTCATTATTATTAGTGAAGTCATAGAAAAGACTACAGTTGAACCCTGTTATTTCAAACTTGGTTATTTCGAACCCCCCGCAACGGATTCCTCTTCACCTAAAACAATGGCAAATGCTTTTAGTACTATCAGTATGTGTCATCTCTTCCACTTGGTCCTTCATGATTGAAACCATTGCTGTTACAAACCAGATATGCCATTCTCTCTAATTCCCAGAGTGAGAGCTCTTAGTCAACACAAGGAAGAGATTACAAGAGCATTTCTGTTCAACTTCTTCTTCCATCAAATGTGAGATAAATCTCTCATGCAGTGAAACACTCAATATGTTTTCAAACTGATCATTTGAAAACTGGTCGACAGAAGAGGGCATGCTTCATTCCAATTTGAGATGTGATCAGCCTGCATAGCTTGCAGTTGTTAATGCAAAGTTCGATCTCAAAACTCGCATGAGGTTGCATTGACGAAATCAGAATATCAATCAAACTTGTCAAAAATCAGTGATCTGACCAATCGGAGGTTTCACTATAACCTAGTGCACAGCAGGCACACTCAGTGGAATGGCAGCATCTGTTCAATCCTGTCTATAGGCTCTGTTATATTAGTCTTCTCCCCAGTCCTCTCCCCAGTCCTCTCCCCAGTCTCTCCCGGCTCACTTTGATCACCCTTTGCCCTATCCCCCCCCCCTCCCCCAAAAAATTTAAACCACAACATGTTATGCATTCAATACATAGAGGATATTACACGGCGGCGCGAAGATATGAATTTTATTTTCGAGTGGTAAAAACAATATTTACGAACGAGCGCAGCGAGTGAGTAAAATATTGTTTTTAACACGAGAAAATAAAATTCATATCTTCAAGCCACCGTGTAATGTTCTTTTTATTATATAGACAAACGACAAAAGCACAAACTTTACCGCGAACTCTTGCAGCTCGGTGGCTGGACTTTCCGAATTTCTCTCCTTTCGTCTTCATTTGCAAGGAACTCCTTGAATAATTTTAAGTCATATGAAGTTTTCTTCTTCGTGTTAACATTTTCCTACTCCTCTGTGAACGATTTCATGTCGGCTTCAGTGAATTTCACGAATCTATCGCTCGCCATTTTCAACCGGAGTTTGGCAGCTTTGCACAAAAAGCCATGCAAAAGCGGGAAATGACGTCATCGATATCCTCACTAGTGAGGATATGGAAAATACGCCACTCGGGTCCCGGATGTAGTTTCGTATGAATTTTACGAGTGGTCTATTTTCCAGTAAAACACTCGTGTCTATATAATAAAAAACAAGAACCCAGAAACTTACTCGAATGATCTGCCACAGCACTCCCAACACAAGGTGAGGCTTTCCCTTTTCCAGATCCTCAGCTCCTATGTTGACAATGTTGCAACCAATAGAGCTTGCTGAATTCAAAGCTAGCGTCATGTTTTCATGGATTTTATAAATGCTCAAGCTTTTTCCTGACTTAGGTTTGTTGATAGCACGTTCATCAACAGTGTCGGGCACCGACAAGTTGATCATTTTACTGAAAAAAAGGAAAAAAAGAAAACACATTGCATTTCTCTTCAGCAATTTTCCAAATTACCACCACATTTACCGTAAAAGCTCTGGTTATCCACCCTATCTAATAAGCCCCCCCTTTGGAAGTCAAATTTTGTAAAAAGCCCCCCTCTCTATTAAGCCCCCCCTCCTCCTTCCGTCAGGCTAATGTAAATGACTTTTCACCAATATTTCCTGGTGTTTCAGTCACTTTGTATTGAAACATGGTCTTTAATTTCCAGAACTATCGTCTAGTTAGGGTACAAATTACGTTTCCTTTGTAAGACGGTCATACATAACCCATATCTTGTTTTGTTTTAGTTAGTGGTGTAATAGTAAAGTTTGAAAAATAAATGTGACTTTCTTGAAAATTTATGATTTGAAATAACCCCCCTCTCTATTAAGCCCCCCTCTCTAATAAACCCCCCTTCTTGAGGCCTGAAATTAAATAATGGGGCTTAATAGAGCTTTTACGGCATGCCAACAATATACTGTTGAATCCTGATAACTTGATTCAACTGTTCATGTATGAGCAGGGTTCATACTGTTTTTCAGCAACAACTTTCCAGGACTCTGGTATATTTTCCAGACTCCAAATGCACAAGTAAATTGTTCTTAAACACATCCATGCCTTCACATCCTTGAATCATTAATAATTTAAAAAAAAGATAAACTCACCATAAAATTATACCATCATTCATCTTCTCAAATAGTTCTGAGGTTACTGGATTCATAGGTAAGTAAGCCTTAGCTTCTGTATCGTCCTGCAGTGCGGTGTTTATCCAGTCCACAAAGGCAACCCTTTCTGCGTCAGAGTATGTGTGTTTTGTGCCTTCTGCTGAACTTTCTGATGTCCCTCCTGAACTTGCAAGGTTCTCTTTCTTCTTGATTAGTTTCTTGAACTCTGAACCTGCTGAGAACTTCTTACTGTTTTTCTTGTAAATCTGTGGAAAAGAAAAATATATTTTTGCAGTGTTTTCAAAATAAGCCATCGCCCGTCGCGTCCTGCGGCAACTTTTCTATTTGCGACGCCTATTTGCACTCAGGTATATCGGGGAAAATTCCCAAAATAAATAAAGTTTTGACATGGAGCTACCTGTCCACAAATGAGTTGAAATATGGAAAGTAAGTAAAAAAATAGTCGCATTATAAATAGGCCCCTCCCCTAAACCCGCCCCTGTATGTATGTACAGTGAGTTATCCATTTGCAGGCATATGTTAAAAGCTCTCGTATATGTCACTATAGTGACCTCTGGCAGAATTATAATGAGCTGTTAACAGGATTTCCATCTCCGTTGTTCTATTTACATTGAACTTTAGGCCTGTGATGACATTTATTCATTTATATCGGGGTAGATTTTAAGTTTACGCTTTCAGATTGTGCGTCGGTAAACAACACAGTCTGTGGGCAAGATCATTACGCCGAAAACAGAACGCAGTGTGAAACGTTTTGGCCACAAAATCTACTGTAATCTCCTCAAACTTGAAGTAATGAACGTAAGCGAAAAGTTGACTGAACTGTGAGGTGTCTACATCTAATTTGAGCAAAAGTCTGACGGCAAAACATTCAACTGATAGTGTGGCATGGAGTAGACAGCGGTAAGGAGCAAAGTACCTGGCAGACCATTGCTGGAAGCCGCCTTCTATTGAAACCTCTATCATTATATCAGGGTTCTGTTCCATTTATAATCCATCAAATTTTTTTTATCGCACATGATTGGTATAAATACATCACGTAACGCAGCCAAAACTGGGGAATACCCGGTGATATTCCCTAGTTTTCAAAATTTGCGTTTTACATCCGCCACATTCAGTTTTCATCCAAAATAAATTTTAGCTTGGTGAAGATCTCCTAAAAAGAGCGGGCCTTGGGTAAAAATATTTGAAGGATAATAAGCACAATAGCCTCCTATTTGGCTTAAAAATATGCACGGATATTTGTCCTTTAGACATTATCTGTTCCTCATAGCTCACAGTTTTCTATGAGCTTCGCTCTCGGAAAACTGTTCGCTTCTCGGAACAGATAATGTCTGCGGCCAAATATCTGTGCGTATTTTCAAACCAAATGGAGGTTATTGTTTATATATTTTACTGTAACTAATTGTTACAATGGGGATCATTATATCAGGGCCCACGTACTAATTAACTGCTGATGATGTGATGGGGACTAATTAATTAGTGAAAACATTACCCAAACATGTGGGAGCACAGGAACACTATCATTTTTCACTTTGGTTAATTCATGCCATGGAATGCAATTTACAAAGCTATAATCTTGTCTAAAATGAACTTAATTGTGAGCTAAATCCTAGACGTGAATGGAAAAATGCTAAAATGCTTAAATTATTTCAAACACATTTACCGATATTATAATTAGGGGCGTTTATCGGTATTTTAACACTTTTATAGTGTAATAATTCAAGCTACCACATCTGTAGCTAAAGAGGTAGATGAACTTTTCCACTTCCGATTCTAAAAAGAAAATACGTATAATATTCAATGACTCACCTCCAAAAATTCATTGAACTCAACCGTCCCATTCTCATCTATGTCAACCTCCTTGACAATATCCCGTATTTTATAGCCAGGTATGTCTTCTCCAAGAGCTTTCATCACGTTACCAAGTTCACTGCATGTGATATGACCATTGCCGTCCAAGTCAAACTTTAGCAAGACAAAAGTACAATAAATTTAAGCTTACTCGATATTGGATAAATATTGCGCTTTTTGCATGAACGCACGATATCACGGACATTTTCAGAGTCAAAAAATTGAGAGCGATGGACATTATCTATGAAATAAGTTGCCGCAGTACAAAGCGAATATTAATTTGTGCAACGGTACAACTGACATTGAGAGATAATTGTTTTTCAGGGAAGTACAAATTATGTCATTAACTTTATACTTAGATGCACACAGGCAGAAAATGAACGAGCACAAGCAACTCGATTTTAAACGTGCAATTACGTGTTTACCTGATTAAAAGATTCTCGAATCTCCGCCAATTCGTCTTCCGAAAGATGATGATCGGCCATTTTGAAGAGAAGTATAGGTCAAGAATGCGTTTCTTGCAGATAATTTGTACAAACGTGGAGACACAGAAATACAGTATGTGTCTGTCTCAGTGGGCCGTGCCGAGTTTCAGAACCAGCACACTTCCCTTTCCATAAGCAACGCGTCCTATTGGTCAACGAGCACTACCTGTGACCAAATTTGGTCATTGAAATGTATCCCCAGAGGTTTTGCGATTGTTTTTTGTGGCTTCCCGTTCCGCTGAAATATTGTGCTTGCTCATTTTCAAATATTAAGTCTATTAACTACTTCAAATCTGCCTAAATTTGGACATGATAGGGGTTTCTATAATTTTTACCCTTCCTGCATGCATAAACCTCTATTTTTGAGCGATGTAAATTTACAAAGCCGTTCGCATGTCCGAAGACTCGCATTCCTCTGTAACCACAATGCGATTTTTTTTCAGTTCTTTCAGTTCGATGTTCCGGTTTGGCAAAATTATTTTTCAGTTTCGTTCCGGAGATAACAGGTCATAACAAGTGAAAGTGAAAATCTCATGAACACTTTATGTTGTCAACTTGAGTTTTGTTTCAAAGCACACAAGCAGAAATTGCGATCTTATGAGTTAGATAAGGTCAACTGTTTTGTTTACCAACAATAGTATAAATTCCCAAGCTATCCACTTTTCAGAAGACAGGTAATTTCCATAAGCATTGTTTTTGTTCGAGTATTTTTGTGTTTTCCGATTGTTTGAACACAAAAATGCAGTTATTATGCGCCAGTGACTGACATAAACACAAAAGTAAACATTGACTTAAATCACCTATCAACTATATTTAATTTATACGTCGCACGTCGCACTGTAGTCGCGTCGAATGTAAATCAAGCCGAAAAACCGGCAGAAAAAACTAGCAAAAATCGCAGTAAATCAGTCAGCCCAATAACAAACAACAAGTACCGTAAAAGCTCTATTTAGCCCCCCGCCCCCACTCTAATAAGCCTCCCTTTGGAAGTCAGATTTTGTACTGAAGCCCCCTCTCTATTAAGCCCCCCCCCCCCACCCCCCGCTGATGTAAATGACTTTTCAGCAATACTGTATTTTCTGGCGTTTCAGTCACTTTGTATTGAAACGTGACAGGAGCCGTCTTTAATTTCCAGTTGTTCTGTTTTAGTTAGTGGTGTAATAGTATTAAAGTTTGAAAAGTTAATGTGAATCTCGACAATTTATGATTTTAAATAAGCCCCCCTCTCTATTAATAAGCCCCCCCCCCCTTGAGGCCTGAAATTAAATAAGCCCCCGGGGGCTTACTGATAGAGCTTTTACGGTAAATACACTTTATTTGGAGAGGGGAATTACATAAAAGTGGTAAAAGTAGAACAAAGTACAGATTCGATTCTTATCTGACTGACTTGAATTATATTCGACGCGACTGAAATGGGACGTATATTAGGCCCAAATATCTTTAAATTTATTTTGAATAAACTCCGTGAAATCGTGTTTACGCAGCACTACTGAACATTTTCGAAAGAAACACAAGCAAACTTTTTCAAATAGATTTAAGAAAAGCCTCGTTCACCGAATGTGTAGCTGTTCATTTTATAAAATTTCACGCAGGAAAGCCGAATTTTCCCGTCGAATTTTGTCAAAAAAGGTAATAGCAAATGAACTTTTTCTTGTCAATTTTCAAAGTGCAAACTGTAATTTGGAACTGGTTTACTACGAACGAATCATAAAATCGTTACTCAACATCAGAATTTAAACCATTTTTTAACCCCAAACAGTAAAACGTTGGCTAAATTCAAATTCTAAACTGTTGATTAACCTGAAACAATATTTAGTCGCTTAAAAAAATACAAAATATAAGCTAAATGGCCGCCCTCTTGAAGTAGGCGTAAAAAAAATTTCGCCCGGAAGGTGAGGTTTCCCCGGAGATTCCTTGGCAAAAAATAACTCAAATAATTTCTAGTATCATATTCATCCGTGAGGGTAAATACAAAGAGACGATAACAGATAGAATGGACAGATCTTACCGCTGCTTTCCGGCTGTTTTCAGAGTGCGGAAGAGAAGGGAATCTCTGTTGTCTCGCGAGGAACCGAGGATTCCTGCAGCGGCTGCAGAATAATGACGAAAAAACGGCGCGAAAAAAAGGAGCTGTGATTGGTTTATTGGACGAGTGACGGCACGAATGGCGAAAACACGGGCGTGAAGAGAATCCGAGAAATTAGAGCGGGATTATCGTTCGCCGTCAATGGACCGTCAAGCGACTTGCAGATTTATTTTCTTCATATCAAAATAAACTACAGCTCAAGTCAGCGAATGCTTCGACTGAGATACATAAGCTTTATATTAGAAACTAACCTCTATTCCTTCCTGTTTAGCTTTCACAAAGTTATGCGCCGATCAATTCGTAGCATTTGACTATCTTCCGAGTCCGGGGAGTAGGGAATTTGACGCAAGGCCTTTTTCAGGGGTGGGAATTTGAACCTTGCCTGGGTGGGGCGGGGGATTTGAACCGGAAGTGTCAAGTCTTCCCGGCGGAATACGCGTGGTTGTTTCAATAGGAGAGTAGAGGAAAAGAGTTCACTTTCGTGAGCGAATAGCTCACAAGAAAAGATTTCCAAAAGCTGTGTAGTATTTTTGAAGGTATGAGTGTATTTGAATTATATGATTTGTAGGTTTTATAGCTTGAATATAATAGTCAAATCAATATGCCAGTCAATGCAGAAAGTTGCGGTCGCTGATCTTACCTGTTTCATAAAATACTGCAGTTTTTGTCCGCAGAGCATCACTGCTATTGAATGGCGAATGAACAAACGCTGTAAAATGAACAACAACCTCTCTCAAACAATATTAAATTTAATTCATTCGAAGGTAGGTAAATTCTACTTTGCATTCACTGGGATCATTCAGCAGTTCAGTGACCTTCAGTTGCTAAACGTGTCTAGTATGATAAATTTTCACATCGTGGAAATTGTGACGCTTGCAAGCGACTTCCAAAACCTTTTTTTATTCCCACTATTTAAACGATTTGTTCTTTCAGGAGGGGCATTTGACCGTCAAATCCGGCACTAGGGTAGGGCATTTGAACGCAATTTTGGCCCGGGGGGCGGGAATTTGAACGAGCCAATCTTCAAAAGTTCAAATTCCCGAGGGGTTGCCCGGGGTGGGATGTTGAAGCTTCGAATTGATCGGCGAATTACTTTGAAAATAAAGAAGCAAGCATCTCTGTAATTGTATAAAACAAATAGATTCCATCTGAATGCAATGGTCACACTACACATGTTCAGGCCAAACCGCGGAGATGTGTAGTGTGACCTTCACGTTGACCTTCACGGCGTCGTTCACGGCTGTCAAACGCTCGAGCATGCGCAAAGGCGTAAATTCTGGTCGCCCGCGCGCCAATTTCCCGCGCAAAATTTTGAAGGAAAACCATTGCGACAACCCGAAATCAAAACCTTGATAGTAATTTGCGAAAGGAAACAAAAGTAGGTAAAAGGAAAAGCTTAGACTTGACAAACACAAAGTTCAGTATATTTCCAGCATTATGTTGATTTACCATTTTTTTGGACGTTTACCAAAAAAGTTAGACGTGTTTAAAACATGGTGTATTGATGACGTTTATCGGCGTAGTTTATTTTTGTTTGACGTTTGACCGCGGTAGAAGTGTGACCATTGTAAATAGATTCCATTTGGCCGCCACAAGGCTCTAGTCACCAATTTCCCCAAATCACAATAACACGACAAATACTAAAGGATTAAAAATATTTATTATCACTGAAAAGCAAGCTAGCTACCCTTTTTCATCACAAGAGCCGACTTACAGTGACTTAAAATCAAGTGCAGTCAGTGCAACAATTGTTTCATAGATAAAAAAAATCCAGATGTCCTTATCAGAACTGAGTGGCTCAAAGGGCCGGCACATAGCTCCGGTTTTCTCAGTACCGCATGAAGCAGCTAGAAGTATTATTATTCTTCCTGGATCGGTATAATCCATCGCAGGTCACCCCCAACATTAGCTAACATTTTGTCAGGTTGGCCTAACATTAAAGTCATTTCGATCGCCGGTACCCATTTATACCCTTGGGTGGAGAGAGGCACTATGAGAGCCCTACACGATCATACACAAGTGAAGTATTCTGACGAATCTTCCCGCTCAAATAAGTGTCATTTGGATGAATAGAATAAGCAGGACGTCCAGGCGGTCGATAAATGTCCATACAGATTGCAAGGTCCACGTCAAAAGGCACAATTGGGAAGTAAAATGGTCGCAAACCCACCCCCACCCCCACCCCATCCCTCGCTGAAAAAACAAAGCATCATACATGTCGCAATGAAGTAACACTATTTACAGCGAAGTGCGCCGTACCGTTGCCACTCGACAACGTTTTTGATTAATTTTTTGACATATTTTTGAAAACTTCTGATGAGTTCCATTTTAAAAACTACACATTGGAAGAATTGTGGAAGGCGAAGATGTCAATTGTCAACCTCGTTCCCAGGGTCTCTCTTCCTCCCGCCGAAAGCAAAGGCGGGAGGAAGAGAGACCCTAGGAACGAGGCTGGTCAATTGTCAGCAGAATGCAAACGTAGAGCTTAACATCTCCGCCTCTCATAGTTCTTGCATTTTGATTGGCCAGTTGAAACGAAAGCCATCAGAAAGATGTCAAAATTAAAGTTGTCAAAAATTAATAAAAAAACTTTGTCGAGTGGCAACGGTAGAGTACTCTTTGCTGTAATCCCTATGTTCAAATATCTTTTTGAAGAATCTATTGATTTTGCTTGGTTGGGAAAGTAGAACGTGGTGCAGTGCAGTTACATCATGGTGTTTGCAATACGCTGCGTGTGCCTCCCCCTCCCCCCCCCCCCCCCCCCCTCACCCCTTGCCGAACAAGCATACAAACAAGTAATTGTAATGAAGCAACACTATTTAAGTCCTACATTTACGAAGAAATGTTTGAAGAAATCTATTGAATTTTGTTTGGTTAGGAAAGTATAAAACAGTGACTACAGTTATTTGATCACTTCTTGGTAGTCGAGTTCTTCTTCTCAGTCTTCTCCTCCTCCAAGGCCAGAGCTGCAGCCATCAGACAGGCAAAAACTGTTAACACCATCTTATTATTGACTTCTACCAGGTCATCAGGCAGGGCGTAGGTTGTGGCGCCAATCTTTCGGGCAACACTGAGGGCGTATTTGGCATTTTGGTGTTTCTCCTAACCAAGACATAAAAAAGAACAAATTAAGGAATTTGATCAACCAACAAGACATGATAATGTACATGGATTAATTTTATTAGAGGGATTCAATAAAATCCATGTCATGCAACAAGGAGTCTAACAATGAAATCGGTGAAAGTTTTTCGAACTATCAGATGTCGTTTGATCGATTTTCAACGCAAATATCTTCTCCCCAACGCGAAGGACGCCACCTCTTTCTTTAGTTTGCTGTGTTGCTCAGATGTCCCTTTATACTCCCGCACAGTCTTATAGGATAAGCACAAGGGACAAAAACGCTAGGTGTTTAGAACGCGGGATGAATGGAGTTTTTCCATAAGGTCCCAAGACGCCATTACTGATGGCGTAATCAGGTATCGAGAACTGGATATGGCCCGGACTGGATGTGTGTTCTGGTTAGTTCATGACTCGATCAATTTACGGATGCTTTTGTGAATGATTAAGCCGCACTACCGGAGTACCATCTTACTTCATCAGTGTCACCATTGTACACCATGTTGTACTTAACTATACCAGGCTTGATCGCATCAACCAAATCCAGAACGGGATGGCTGGTACTGATACAGGGATCTTTGAAGCTTGTGATCCTGCTTGATTTCTTGCCTGTTTTCAACTGAAAATCAACAACACAGAAGTTTTGTATTAGGATAATTGCTCCAGCGTAGTAACTAAAAAGCCTCAGAAGCTACATACCATAATATATTTACAGCCGTGTTGCTAAAATTGAATTTTAACTGATTGATCAATCAGTTAAAACACACAAATTATTTTCAAAATGGTATATGTATAAATAAAATGTTGCTTTTGTTGAAAAATTGTTCTGATGTTTTCTTCTCACTTATTTCTTTTCCTGGTACTTGTCATTTCGTTCAAATTTTTGACCTAATCTTCACTGAATTAAAGGAGCCCAAAAATTGAGCCTGGACAAGACGAAAGGTGCATGTGTGAGAAAGATTGGCCACCATTTGACAACACTGAGGCATGTTTTCAGAGATCTATCACTGAGTTACTTGCCAACAGATGACATCGCAGTGACTTCAAGTGAAATAGAGTTAAACCTGAAGTTCAATATTTTGCTGATTCCCACAAGTCCCAGAGAAAGGTTAGTTAAGTCCACACTCTTGCCAAAGTGGCCCTCATTGCCGTTGCTTATCTCGGTTTCCATAGCATGATGTGACTAGGATCATTAAAGTTACTCTCCTGGGTGTGTGCAATGCCATTGCAGGTTACTCCCCTGGGTGTGTGCAATGCCATTGCAGGTTACTCCCCTGGGTGTGTGCAATTCCATTGCAGGTTACTCCCCTGGGTGTGTGCAATGCCATTGCAGGTTACTCCCCTGGGTGTGTGCAATTCCATTGCAGGTTACTCCCCTGGGTGTGTGCAATGCCATTGCAGGTTACTCCCCTGGGTGTGTGCAATGCCATTGCAGGTTACTCCCCTGGGTGTGTGCAATGCCATTGCAGGTTACTCCCCTGGGTGTGTGCAATTCCATTGCAGGTTACTCCCCTGGGTGTGTGCAATTCCATTGCAGGTTACTCCCCTGGGTGTGTGCAATGCCATTGCAGGTTACTCCCCTGGGTGTGTGCAATGCCATTGCAGGTTACTCTCCTGGGTGTGTGCAATGCCATTGCAGGTTACTCCCCTGGGTGTGTGCAATGCCATTGCAGGTTACTCCCCTGGGTGTGTGCAATGCCATTGCAGGTTATCTGCAATTCATTGCAGGTTACTCCCCTGGGTGTGTGTGCAATGCCATTGCAGGTTACTCCCCCTGGGTGTTCCCTGCCATTGGGTTACTCCCCTGGGTGTGCAATTCCATTGCAGGTTACTCTCCTGGGTGTGTGCAATGCCATTGCAGGTTACTCCCCTGGGTGTGTGCAATGCCATTGCAGGTTACTCCCCTGGGTGTGTGCAATGCCATTGCAGGTTACTCCCCTGGGTGTGTGCAATTCCATTGCAGGTTACTCCCCTGGGTGTGTGCAATGCCATTGCAGGTTACTCCCCTGGGTGTGTGCAATGCCATTGCAGGTTACTCCCCTGGGTGTGTGCAATGCCATTGCAGGTTACTCCCCTGGGTGTGTGCAATGCCATTGCAGGTTACTCCCTGGGTGTGTGCAATGCCATTGCAGGTTACTCCCCTGGGTGTGTGCAATGCCATTGCAGGTTACTCCCCTGGGTGTGTGCAATTCCATTGCAGGTTACTCCCCTGGGTGTGTGCAATTCCATTGCAGGTTACTCCCCTGGGTGTGTGCAATGCCATTGCAGGTTACTCCCTGGGTGTGTGCAATGCCATTGCAGGTTACTCTCCTGGGTGTGTGCAATGCCATTGCAGGTTACTCCCCTGGGTGTGTGCAATGCCATTGCAGGTTACTCCCCTGGGTGTGTGCAATTCCATTGCAGGTTACTCCCCTGGGTGTGTGCAATGCCATTGCAGGTTACTCCTCTGGGTGTGTGCATGCCATTGCAGGTTACTCCCCTGGGTGTGTGCAATGCCATTGCAGGTTACTCCCCTGGGTGTGTGCAATGCCATTGCAGGTTACTCCCTGGGTGTGTGCAATGCCATTGCAGGTTACTCCCCTGGGTGTGTGCAATGCCATTGCAGGTTACTCTCCTGGGTGTGTGCAATGCCATTGCAGGTTACTCCCCTGGGTGTGTGCAATGCCATTGCAGGTTACTCCCCTGGGTGTGTGCAATGCCATTGCAGGTTACTCCCCTGGGTGTGTGCAATGCCATTGCAGGTTACTCCCCTGGGTGTGTGCAATGCCATTGCAGGTTACTCCCCTGCCAGGTTGCCCTGACAGTTTGCTGGACGTACACCTTTATACTCCTGCATGGGTAGAGAGAGTCAGTGAGAGTAAAGACTCAACTCAAAGAACGCAATAATCCTGCTCAACGCTACGCTTGAACCCAGATTCCACGATTCAGAGTCCAATGTGCTAACCATTCAATCTCGTCCCCAGAGCCAGCGCGTTTCGGTCAGCGGTGACCGAACGCCCAGATTCCTTGGTGCTGACCAAAAGGATCGCGGCCTCTGGGAACGAGATTGCTAACCATTAGGCTTCAATGCCTCTGCGCAAGTCTCATAGGCCGCATGCGCATGAAAGTTCTCCATAAAGTCTTCAGTTCTACAAAACAAGTGGCTTATTAGGCCGGCACCTATCTCCGGTTTCCAGTGGCATGAAGCAACTGGATGGGAAGCTAGTCCATCACTTTGCTCCGACGAAGGGCTAACGCTCGAAACGTCAGCTCAGCTGTCAGCTAGAGTCTAGAAATTCGCTAAGGCGGTTAACTATTACCTAGCATCACAGGTATCCCCTAGCATTTTTGTCGGGTTGCCCTGACAATTCGCCTGTACTCATTTAATCCTGGGTGGAGATAGGCAATGTGAGTACAGTACCTTGCCCAAGAACACAACATAATAACCCCGAACGCTCAAACCCGGACCGCTCGAGCTCGATCCGGAGTCCAACGCGCTAACCATTAGGCCGATACTTACCTTGTCATTAACCCATTCAACGATGTCCTTGTCCTCTATCTTTCTGCAATCTGGAGTCAGCTTTGAAAGCAAGGCAAGTGTGTATGCTCTCATCTGTTGCCAAACGACAGCTGTCAAAAAAAATACTCCTGATCAATACACCACTTCACCCTTACTTAGAGTTACTAGGACACATCAAGTGGGTGATGCAGATTTGCATGGTCTGCATGGGGAACCTAATAATGGTACAGCCAACTCTCTCAATGCAGACACCACTGTTAGGCGGACAGCAGACACTTTTTAAGCAAAATTTGAATCATGATGTTTTCAGACCTCCATCTTCTTTACCCATTCGTTGTTCGGCAGAATAAAACTTTCCTTGTGGACCTGACTTTGAATACAGGTAAAAAACAATCAAATACACCAGTTGGGACTTTGTAAAAGGTGACTGCATCCGCTTAATAAAATCTAAGTTCATAAACTTAAATTTTTAATTTAGTGTGCAATTTCTTGACCACTTGCCGCTAAATAAAAGGTGACCGCTTAAGGTGATGTCGGTTTATAATACACAGAATACGGGTATTTTAACGTTTGGCAACTTTGAATCCCAAAGAGAATTTTATGTGAGTGGAGAGTTAAGTCAGTGATCAAGCCGAGTCAAACAATACGCCCACCATGCCTCTCAAAGCTCCAACTTCGTCCTACACATAGGGAAAAGCGCCCTGGGGACGAGGTTGTCAAAGCTCCACAAAATATCAAAAATTTATCCAAGACAAGTTCCTTCTTACCAAGGATTGGTTTCTGATCACAGTCACGAATATTCTGACCTCCAACCCCAACCAATGAAAACTTCATTTTTTCTTTGCCAACTTCAACTGCATAGTTACAGTTTTCTAGTTTCTTTATATTTCTTCCCATTTGTTTGAATGGAGGTCTATTGACTTTATTCCAGTTGACAATTCCTGGCTTCACCATATCATACAGCTGCAAAGGATAACTTTAAATTAAACAATGCTTGTATTTCTTTGTGTTTTAACCACAATATTTAGGTATCATGAGTGGTGATACAGCGCGAGCCATGTGAGCCAGCGGGCAGCCATGCGAGCCAGTAGCTGATACGAGTCATGGGAGTGAATTGTACATGTTTGACAAATCCTTGTCCTATAATATAAAGGCTACCCGCTGGCTTGCACTTTGTCAAGACCCTGAGCTATCCCTAATGGATCAGTCGGATTAGGATCTTATAGAAAAGATATTTAAAGAAAAGAAAGAGGATTCTAAAAGAGTCCTTTTTCCTTGCATTGATTTGTACTGACATCAAGACTCTCAAGGATTTGATGAGCTGGGATCTTGATCTTAGCAAAAATCCTTGCAAAATCTTTGCAAGGATCCTTCTAAGTGGGTGTTTAGAAAGCTAAGACCTAAGACCTAAGACCTAAGACCTAAGAGCTAAGACCCGTCAGCAAAATATGTTCAACAGAAACCAAAAGAGTGTGCGCAAATGATAGGCAAGGAAAATTGTTGGCATTATATACTGTAAAAACTCATAGATAAGTCGCACCTTTTGGCTCATAATTTTCGTTCAAAATCGGGGGTGAAGCTTATTAGGATCGAAGAACAACTAGAAGAGGCCTGTATCTTCAATATTCATAAATGGACATTTTTAAGAAAATACGAAATCCAAGATTTTATTAATTAGCAGCAATGATAGAGACCAAAAGAAACTATGAGAAAATAAATATTAGTCACTGCACGGTTTTCAAGTTTGGAGCCGCTTTTGTTGCTGTATATTCCTGCAGTTTATACATCGCCATTTCTTCACTGTTTTGGCAGAAACTTTCTCGAATAGATTTTCAAATGTCTGTAACTAGAAATGAGTTTTTCTCCAATAGGCGGCGGTATCATGACATCCTTGTAGAGTCCATGATACCCACAAATAAGTGATGACAACTCAAACTTCGTTGTGTTGTTTCCAGTTGTTGTGTGTATAATAAAAAGCTAGCCTCCTCCGCAGGCAACTCTTATATAAAGGTACGAGTGAGAGACTGGTACAGAGGACAAAAAGGTGACTGAGTCGGGTGGGGGACGGGAAGAGAGGAAAAAGAGCTTTTCGCTCGCTTCGGCCCCAGTGCCCGCTCTTTTGCCCCTTTTTTGCCCCAGACCCCGGAGACCCAGGAGTTGCCTGCGGAGGAGGCTAATAAAAAGCGTTGTTTCCAAAACTACCTCAAGCCCCAGTTTCACATATATCTTATTACACATATTTCTATGAGTCAGCACTACAAAAATTGTCTAATGCAGGCTAAACTTTAAGATAGAAATAAAAATATATTTACATGCAGCAAGACTATTCCATTGCAAAGGTCCGGGTAAAGGTGGTTAACATATGGCACTTCGCTGGCGCCAATGCTGTTCATCCAGTTACGGAAGGCTGTCGAAAATAAAATAGTAGAAAATATTTAGAGCAAATTTCGGCAGAACCCCATCAGAAAGTTGCCAAAAAGA